>VDFB02281492.1:763106177-763123025 GCA_007258455.2 Sequoia sempervirens | reverse complement strand
AAAGGGGGCCCTCCTCTTCTTTCATGTGGTAGCTCAAGTTTTTTGCTAAACTATCAAATCATGAATATTCTCTTGCCATTCTTTATTGATGTTACATCACTACACTATTTTCTATACTCCATGCTATCCTTTCACTCATGTTGTTACATCACCTTTATATAATGAATAAGGAATGTAACTTATTTACCATATTTGCATAGTTTTCCTTGCATTCACAACTCTTCTATTTCGTGGTTTGAAATCTCATAAATTAGACATATCTATTATTTGTTGATAATAATCAATCTAAAATAAAGGATTTGATTTGGCTTGTTATCAAATAACAAAACAATCATATAATTCTAGCTCATAGAATTTTTCTTCATTTATATTTTAATATTTTTTTCTAATGTCCACATACCAAAAATGAATATGTTACAATAGAATAATATGGAAATTCATTTTTGGCTTGTGGCCATTACAAAAAAATATTAAAATATAAATGAAGAAGAAAAATTTTATTAGCTAGAATTATATTGATGGCAACTGTACCCACGAACTGTACAAGAAGTGTGAAATTGTTATCTCCACCTTCATTGATATGATATAGAATTTATTTTCCAAAGTTAAAATTATAATGCTTATTAGTAAATAAAATCTAATATATACTTCATTAAGAATTGGATCACAGAGCAATATACAAAAATGAAAGAAAATAAAATATAAGATAACAAAAGAAACAAAGACATGGATATACATAGTTCACCAATATGGGCTACATCCACAAAAAATAGCTAGTCCTTTCTTTATTTCATCCAACAATATGAAAGGATACAACCTACAACACATTCGTTGTAACTTCCTCTTCTCTCTATCACATACTCCTCACAATATAATACAATGTAATACATAATCATATTGCAATGCCCTCATAAAGGGGGTTTCCTTCTTGGGCAAGAAAATCCAGCATTATCTCTATCATCAGATCTATGACCTAATGATAAATAGTTCAGATTTAAAATGAACAATTATATATAAAATGTGGCTTTGGGGGGCATTACTCCTAAACCCCAATTGGGTTGTAGGGCCTTTAGGCCCCTCATTGGGGGGATGGGCTCCTTAAACCTGCAAAGGGGGAACCCACTTACATTATAAATGTAACCAATAAGATCAATCTTCATAACCAACAATCTCCCATTTGGAGACTAATCACAACAACTCTAGGAAGATAATCAGGCTCCACCAACAATATCCCACTTGGAGACTGATTACAACTCCACCCCTATTGCTCCCACTAGACTAGGATCTAACTTTGGACTTGGAAAGTTTCTCATCTTTAATATCATCCTTGAAGGCCAAATAAAACTGATTAGGAAATCAGTTTCTTTTGAGTTAGTACCTTTGTCAACATGTCTATAGGATTTTAGCTAGTGTGTATCTTTTCTAGCTTCAATTTTCCATCTTCCAAAATCAATCATATGAAATGATACCTGAGTTGTATATGTTTAGTCTTATAATGAAGGGTTGAGTTCTTTGCAAGATGAATGTCACTTTGACTATCACTATACAACATGTTATCCTCCTGCTTCTTTCCCAATTCCTCCATAAACCTTTGTAACCAAATAATCTCTTTAATAGAATTTATAGTAGCAACATATTCCAATCGAGGGTAGGATCATGATGGGCTAAATAGTGAAGATGGGAAAAAACTTATTTTCAGATTGCCAAAATTGTGAAATGAATGTTTGAATTTTTACTTAGTTTGAGTAAAAAGTACATTTTTCTTTAGTAAAAACTAAACCAAAATGAATATTTGTTTATAGTGGATATCTATTTTGCACAATAGTTGTATACAATACATTTATGAGCTATATATAAAATATAAAAAATATAATATTATATAATTTATATATTAATATTATATATTATAATGATATGTATTATTATTATTTATTATTTGTATATTATATAATATGTATATTATTATACTAATATTATATATTATTTTTAGATTAGATTATATATATTATCGATTCATGTGACTCTATCATGGCCACACCTCTCAATTGAAACATATGGGAAAGAAAAACCTGACCTGCACCAAGTGAGGCCACAAATAGGGGACCTCATCCCTATCAAAAAATCCTAAACTAACCCAAAATGAGATCCCATAAATGAGATTCAATATGAAGGACATCACTTAACTACAACCAACAGTATTGCTATGCTTTTAGACTGGGAGTGAAGATGCATGTTGAAATTTACCTTATTTTTCTTCTTCTTTCTTTGTGCCATTGTCCAATTTTTTTCTTACTCCCCTACACTTTTGGTTTCTTTTATTTTTTCTATCAATTTACTCATCCTAGGATAAGTGATTTTTGAGCTCGTTGGTGAAACTATCAATGCCTCCCCAAGTGGAAAAAACTCTAATGCCTTAATGCACTCTCTCCTTGAAAGAAAAAGATCATCTCCATCCTTTGGTGGGATCACATCCTTTCCAGGTGTAACTTCAATTGTGTGGAAATCCTAGTTGTCATTCTCTCCAAGGAATTCAATAGATCATGCATCAGTTGTAGTGATGATGGGGACTTGAGATAGCTCATTTTTTTTAGATTTTGAGATTGGATAGGCAATTGAACATCCAAATTAGTGTTAATTACCTAAGATATCTCACTATTCAGAGCACCTGATGGCCAAGGAGGTGGAGGATTTGAGTTTCCTTTATGAGATTCCTAGCCAAGGTCGCCAACGTTCTGTGATTTGGGAGAATTGATGTAATGTTGGGTGTAACCCTCACCCACTAGGAGGGTTTTCCCTTAGAAGTCTCCATACCCTTACCCAGACCTTGTGACTCCTAACATTAGGGCATAGAATGATCTTTAGAGTACTTAAAATTTTCTACATCTGAAGGTGATTTTCTTATAGTCCATAGGTTGCAACCAACATCAATCTCCCACTAATAGAGATACCTCCACAAGGAGCCCATTAGATAGATCCATTTCCACACATATACACATGAATGTGGAATTTTGGTAATTGAACATTTCCTCTGAGCTGCAATGATACCCACCTAAATAGTTTCTTATAGCCTACAAGTAATTAGATTCCCAAATTGAAAGGGAAGATAAGGAAGACACACCTAAAAGAAGGTAGAGGAGAAAGTATTAGTTCATGGATTGAATGAGGGGAACTCGGGTTTCATGCATAGAAAATCACCTTGATAAATCTATGGACCATTCTTAAGCACCCACTTCTTATTTGTAAGGGATTCAAATTCTAAAATAAAAACCCCTCAGTGTATGGGAAATACAAATTTCATCCTCCATAGTTTTCCAATTTTCTATTGTCCATGCATGGAGATCACTTAAATTGGGCCATAGCCTGGATAATCTACAAATGAGCATGTGCCTTTGTAGGAACTTCTCCCTATCATGAACCAAACCATCCATGCAAACTTTGAGGGTTGCAAAGATCGGCGAAGAGTTAATGCAAATAAAGATTGATCTAAGTCACCTAACATAGAGATAACCTTAGAATGAGGAGGTTACTACCCCATAAAATCAAGAGTGAAAACCCCATCACCACTGCACTAGGGCCAATTGGAAGGGATTTACGGGCAACTAGAATGAAGTAGAGTCATAGTGGATTGATGCCAAACCCTCACTCTGCATAGGGAATCTTTCAAATTTCAACTAGTGCCACCATGCTTCCCCTCAAACCCATGACCCTTCTCCAAAGCACCCAAAACACCCACATTTAGTGATTTTCCACATCCACAGGAGTCGTTTGCAGCAAGGGAGTTGTGATGCAGGGAGAGAGCAGAGAGATTGCATATCGATGCATATCGACCTATCGATTATATATTATTATTATATATTATATATTATTTATATCTTATTTATATATTATTATATTAAAATTATATTATTATAATATTGTTTATATATTATTTATCTAAAAAATTAACACATTACTCAAACGAATATCTATTTTGGTTGTGCAAGTATTAAAACAAATTATTAATCATTTTATACTATGCAACCTACAATCTAAGAGGCATAGATGAGAGAAGAAAATGAATATTTGAAACAAAATAACATATATCATGTAACCTACTAATTCCCAATAATTATTTATGCAAAAACTTAATATAATATTTAATTCCCAAAGTCAAGAGTTTTAAAATTAAATCGAATATAATGAATAAATCAATAATTGCATTCAATTACACTAGATTATGCAGAGAATAAATCATTAATTTCACTTTGTTGCATTGTAAATACAAAAGATTTAAAAAAAAAAATAGTTCTCAGATAATTAATTATGCATTACTAAATACTTATCTTTTTGAAATGTATAGATAATCCAACCAAATGCTTGGAGTAGATTTTGGATTTAGTGTCTTTCGTCTATGAGCAATCTAGAAGGAACATATTCTTATCCGAAACCAAACAAGATGCTTCTAAAGCATCTACACAACATGCACAACAACCCTACCCAAGCCAATCCTAGGTGCACTTTGTACCCCGAGTTGGACACACTCTGTGTGCCCTCTTCTCCAATGCCCACAACCCGCTAACCCAAAATCTCACTCTTAGAAATCT
This sequence comes from Sequoia sempervirens, assembly GCA_007258455.2. NCBI lineage: Eukaryota > Viridiplantae > Streptophyta > Pinopsida > Cupressales > Cupressaceae > Sequoia > Sequoia sempervirens. The sequence continues at coordinate 763,118,442 of VDFB02281492.1, read as the reverse complement.
TTCCAACAATTTCTTCTACGTTCTCTCACTTGAATGTTTTTTCACCTCTTATGAATGATTTATATATCCTTTTAACTTGGGGTGGTTTCCAAACCATCACACCCTTTCAGAAAAGGTTTCCTTTTAATAATTATTCATTTTTTTTTAAAGAGTGTATACATATTATTTACTAATCTCTCTTTTAACCAAAGGATCATAATATCCTTAATTTTCTATCTCCCTTTTAATTCCAAAGGGTTATTTATATATTCCTCTCCTTTTTTGGAAAAAGTCACATAATAATTCTCCCCCTGTAAATTAACTACTATCTTGAGTAGCACAAGATGTGTCTGCATCACAACTCAAAGGAGCACATGATTAGTAATTGAAGATACTAACACTGAATACTTGTATTTTTCATCATACTTATTTTATCTACATTATTTTCTTCTATAAATTCACAAGTAATTTTAATAAAATCACTTTTGCAATACAAAATTATGATGAGAACTATATAGATGTCTTATGGTCATGAATTTATAATTGAAAAGATAATAATAGTTTATGCACTCAACCTCCTACCCTCCAACTTTATCAAATTTTACTTGAATTCATGTAACTTCTTTAAATTATTAAAGTATTACAATGTAATCACACAATAATTATTATGCATGTCCAATACTAGTGGTAACTCATAATTTATAAAAGTATAATTTATAAATTCAACATACATTCCAAGATGGTATTTATGCATTCTAGACTACATGGATATCCTCTTTTCATATATCAAATATCCTCTTTTCACATATCAAAATCAATGTACAAATACAATCTTAGTATAATAAGGTAATTATACAATGTTATTGGGTTGATCAAGTCCAATAACAAAGTACTATAGAAAATAGAAAAAATCCCATTATGCACCTTAAGCAAAGAAAACAACAATAGGTTATGACTACCCACGACATAGGAAAATTCACTAAAATGATTTATAAAAGAAACATGCGAAAGATTTAAACATCACATAACCTACTTGCATATCCTAGAAAAAGTTGGAATAGATAGTCTCTCCCCTTGCAAGATTTGACATGTCCCCGTGTCTAAGCCTAAGAGCCTATTTGGTTTGATCTCTTATAACAACATAGTATTATTCTCACCAACTCATTCCAAACATAATGTCAATTTTCCAAGTTTAGGACGTGAATCCAAGGACCTGTGGGTTATGGGCCTACAATGTAACTCACATTAAGAAAATATAGATGTTGATTTTGCACAAACATAACAAGCATACTAAAATCACTCAAAATAAATAGAAAGATAATTAAAAATTAGTATGGATATGTAATTTTCACCCTAAAAATACTAATACACTAACTCTTATTTCAAAGACAACTTAAAATAAAAGGGTACTACCCAAATAGAAATACGAACTTAATATCACTAAAATGATCATCTCTTATTTAAAATCTTTTGATAGACAAATTGATATTCCAAGAGCTTTGCAAATCATCCAAAATTATATTCCAAATAGATATTCAAGGTTCTATGATTTCAAATTTGACTTTCTATGACATTTAGAAAATCTATAATAAATAAACTAGAAATATGAATAATACCTTTGAAGAACCTTCTAATAATACTCGTATAATAAATGAATTATTGATAGAATGTTTCAATGACTAGTAAACAAAATGAATAAAAGAAATTTAAAACCATTCTTTTTTTATGTGGTGAGTCTCAAATAAGAAGAACCTTTCTTAGTCATTGATTGATCTTATTAATATTTTTACCAAATCATCATCTTTCTAGTACACAAAATGCAATCGTAATTTTTCTAATGATCAACCATAACCATAAGAAATTCACTATTCAGCCAATGCTTTTCCACAATAAAACTAGAGGAAAATATTAGCAAATAGATATGGTCCAATAGGTTTAAGACGTTTGCTGCAAGCAACGAAGACCCCATTTAAGTCTGGGAAACAACAAAGTTTTATGAGAAAAAGTGTACCATTTTCTACATTGTAGGGGTATTGGGAAGGAGAGGAAGGGGTGGGACAAAGATCCATGAGTGTTTATCAAAATAAGTGCCAAAGAATGTAAAATGGTGGTATTCTTTGAATATTTATTTCCAATTAGTGAATTTCCATTGTGACCTACTATCCATTAATTTTACCAAAAATGGGCTAGATGTACTTCATTTTCCTCTTAACAAATCAATTGTTTCTTTTGATTTACTTGATATCTACTTCAAAAGTAGAGCTTGGCACAAGAAACCTTAATGATCAAGAGTTGTCAATTATAATTCACAAGGAAGTTTATCTATATTAGGTTTTTGAGTGATTTTTGTGTGAAAATTCCAATCAATCCACAATTCTTGATATTCTAGTGAAACATTAATGATTTTGGAGTTTACTAGAAGTAATTTGTTCTCAGGTTTAAAATGAACAATATTTTTGCAGAAATATTTTATCGGCTTGCTTAAAATCGTCATTCTCTTCAAGGTAAAAAGTTTTATTATTATTTTATTTTCTTCAATGTAATGGAAGTAAAGTAAAAGAATTTATAATCCCATAAATCTAAATTAATGAGTGAAAAAGCTTCAATTCTTAAGTAACTGTTTAATGTTTTATGGAACTCTAAATTGGTTTTCTTAAATGAGTTATACTTTTGAGATAATTAATTGTTGGGTAGTTAATTAAATGAATGATGTCTATTAAAGTAATAATATCAGTCAAAATATTGTCAACAATAATAAAAATAAAACATTAATATCAATGAAATATTATCAATATTATCAATAATAAAAGAGATAAAACTCTATGGGCTCCTTATATAAATTTATGATGAAATTATTTTTAATTTTCAAAATACAATGTAAACCCTGAATTGAAAATGATACCAAATGTATCCTAACTAATTCCTAATAATTCTTTATGCAAAAACTTAATATAATATTTAATTCCCAAAGTCAATAGTTTTAAAATCAAATTGAATATAATAAATAAATCAATAATTGCATTCAAATTACATTGGATTATGAGAGAATAAATCATTAATTTCACTTTATTGCATAGTAAATACAAAAGGTTTAAAACATTTCGTATTTCTCTAATAATTAATCATGCTTTACTAAATACTTATCTTTTTGAAATGTACAGATAGTCCAATCGATTGCTTGGAGTAGATTTTGGATTTAGTGTCTTCCATCTGTGAGCAATCTAGAAGGAACATATTCTTATCCAAAACCAAACAAGATGCTTCTCAAGCATCTACACAACATGCTCCAGATTGCAAGTACTCAACATGCACAACAACCTTGGCCAGGACAATCCTGAGTGCACTTTGTACCTCAAGTTGGGCACACTCGGTGTGCCCCCTTCTTCAATGCCCACAACCTACTAACCCAAAATCTCACTCTTAGCAATCTTTCCAACAATTTCTTCTATGTTCTCCCATTTGAATGTTTTTTCGTCTCTCACATGAATGATTTATATATCCTTTTAAGGGGTGGTTTCCAAACCATGACACCCTTTCACAAAAGGTTGCCTTTTAATAATTATTTAAATAAATAATTCTTCTTCTTCTTTTTTAAGGAGTGTATACATATTCTTTATTAATCTCTCTTTTAACCAAAGGATCATAATATCCTTTATTTTCTATCTCCCTTTTAATTCCAAAGGGTTATTTATCTATTTCTCTTCTCTTGGAGAAAAAGTCACATAACATATCCATACTAGAGGGTTTCGAGTCCCTTCAAAACCTATTTTACCTTTAATCAAAATCATATTTCCATTCTAAAATTTTCCATTTTGGTGCTCAAATTAACCAAGTTAAGTTTTTAATTTTTTTAATTTATTTTTAGTTTCACAAACCAACACAAGTCATTTGAAGAATGGTGAGAATCCAAGAGGCAAGAATATTCAAATGGCTTGTCATATGGTCAAATTAAAGAATTAGACAAATCCAAAGGCCAATTAGAAAAACATTTTCTGAATCCTAAAACTAGATTACCAATTGATGTATGTAAGCCCAAATTTTCCATTAAATGGTGCTCACATGAGGGTATGGCAAGAAAATTTTAGGATCATTGGTGGATGGTTTTTGATAAACTAGTCAACAACAAGATCTTGATGTCCCTCTATATTTCATCTATAAACTAACTTCCTCTCAAAGGGACTAGTGATTCACCTTTGAACACATCTAAATATGATATGCATGGTATGACACCTACATGAGATGAGCCAACAAAGTTTATAACATATGCAAAGGAATTGGAGGAAAGAACAAAAAGGAAAATATTGAGCATTAAATAGGAGAAGGAAGGTTAATATTTTGTAAAGGTAAAGCTTAAAGTTAAAATTTCATAGTGGGTAAAAGCAAGAAGTTGGGTACACGAAGAGGGGAATTTCGAGCAAAACAAAAAGTTTCGCAGGAAACGCGTGTACGTGTTTTCAAAAAATGCATACGCATTACAGATCGGGTACCCGAGCCTAAATCCAAACGTGTATGTGTTCAGCTTCGGGTATGTGAACCGAAAATGCGTACGCGTTTTGTGAAAGTATTTTTTTTAATAAGCGATTGTATTTCATTTTTCCTCACCATTTTAGTCCACGCTAGAGAAGAACAGAGGAGATCACATATGCGTTTCAAAGGCCTTGATTGAAGAAAAATTTGACTGCCACTTCCTCCCATACTGAAAACTACAAAGAAATTTAAATTGTAAATTGAAAACCATAAAAACTAAACCTAAATTGGACACATTTAACTTAGAAATCAAAACCTTAGAAACCCTAGGTTACAAAATTTACATAGGTTCCTAAAAACTAACTTACACAGGTTAATCCTTGGACCTAAACCCTAAATTAGGGCTCCTTAAGGAGGTTTAGATTACATTTTATATTTGATATAACCTTCTGTGTATGATTTTTACTCTCACTCATGGTTCTTAGTTTATTTAGGGTGGAAGTGATGAAAATTTCAATATTAGGGGCATGTGATATAATAGAAGAGGTAAAATAAGGATGTGTAGTAAGATTTGATGGCATAACATGTAGGGAGGGATCACAAATTATAGTCCATAGGTTAGGTACACTTTGGTATGTCGTTGGTGATCCACACAACTACCAATGAAATTCATAATTGACTAATAAAGGAGGTACTAACAATCAATGCATAGATCTATATATTAACCAACAAATTGATTTAATTATAATATGTTCACATAATATAAATTTGATAGCTAATTTTATCTCAGAAAACTTCATGATTGTATAATTTAACTTGAGAAAGTGTACCAGTGAGTAAAATAGTGTACCTCATGTGAAACTATGTGTTTGATTTAATACATTCATATATCATGATGCTAGTTGATTTGAGCATGTAATCACTCTATATCAATGTTGTTAGCTTATATAGTGTTTGATGTATTCTCTTAAAAAAACATAGAAATGCAAGTCATACTTGTTAATCTAGAATATGTGCAATATGGACAGAGCTAGACACATAAATTTTATTAAATCAAATAAATATTAAAATGTGAAGCATGAATGATTTCTACCCATTTCTCTTATTTGGATGAGATCCTTTGTGAATTATGTAAGGATGCATTATGATCATATTTAAGCCTAAATTTATAGGATGTTATTCATAAGATCTATAGGTTGTGTGTAATCTAATTCCTATTTTAACTCTCATGTGTAGTGGCATTGTTCTAGATTAGGAAAACTAAATGTTGTACTTTCTCTAAACTAGTGTATGAAAGCTAACTTGTAGCATGAGCATTTCAATTTGGAAAATTCAAATTACTTTTTTGAGAAACTTGATAGATGATTCATAAATGCAAGTCAATTCTATAACCAAAGGTTTATTTTTGAAGATTATTTATTTATTGAATTGATCAATTGATTCCTCACTTAGTGGCAGTTAGGTTCTTTTTTGAAAACCCATGCACATATAGAATTTATATGAACATTAAAAGGAAGAGTCTATGCCATAGAAAAGTTTCAAAAAATATATGATTAGAAAAAAATTTGGGCCTAAATCACTTTAGATCCCCTCTTCCTTTTTAAATCATCCAAGAGTGCTTAGAGGTCCAAATAGGTTCACGATCCATCATAACTCAACAACTTACTTATAATTGAAATCTAAAATTCCTAATTGTTGATATATTGAAGCTATTCCTAGAATGTCACATATTTTATTCAAAGCACTAAGTTTAGGTGGTAGGGTTTCTCATTTACTTTTAAAAATTTATTCATGTGTCTTCTATATGTTTTCATGTTGATGCATCAAATCTCTAAATCTAAACCCTAAACCCTAATTTAGCATTCATTTTGTTGTAGGACCTTAAAATAAATTTGGTTGCCTTAGGAAACTCCACCAAATTTTATTCCCTTAAGCCATGGAACATTTTGTCCTAGTCCACCTTACTAGACATAGATCCCCTTAAGCCATCCTATCACCCTAAATCATAAATCGATGTCTTAAGGTGTCCTACATGACATTTCTTAAGGGGATAAAGAAGTTCTCAAAATTTGGTGAATAGAGCTCAAGCTCATCTTTGTTTATTTTGTACATTGCAATTAGGTCATATATCTATGTATCTGTTTGAATGTATTCTATTAATTTTTCATTCTTATCTTTAGTATTCTTTGAAAACAATGAATGAGATTATAAATTTTAATGTTAGTGTTAAACTTATAATTTCTTAACTACTTTGTCCCACTATAGAGATCTTGTGTTTCTTATCATGAAATTTGAAAATTTAGATATATCAATTTATGTCCTCAGATTTAATTAAATTCTATGTCATACTTGATTAATACATCTATTCATTTTTTTGTAGGACCTTAAAATGAAATTTGGTTGCCTTAGGAAACTCCACCAAATTTTATTCCCTTAAGCCATGGACCATTTTGTCCTAGGACCTTACTACACATAGATCCCCTTAAGCCACCTATCACCCTAAATCGTACATCGATGTCTTAAGGGGGAATTTGAAATTTCTTAAGGGGATCAATTTGGTGAATAGAGCTTGGTCACTCATCCTTTTTCTTACATTTTGTACATTGTAATTAGGTCACTAGCATATATCTATGTGTCCCTTTTAATGTCTTCTATTAATTTTTCATTCTTATCTTTAGAATTATTTGAAAATAATGAATGAGATTAAATAAATTTTAATAAAACCCCATAATTTCATTTCTACCCTTCATATTAACAACCCCACACTGGACTCAATTTAATGTGTCTACATGCTATGGATTTTTAATGTTATGGATTTTATAATGTTATAAATCGAATGGTCTTCAAATGAAATATATTTTGAATTTGTGCATGCTCAATGTGATTTTTAAATAGCTTTCAAATTGTGTGCATTATTTAATTAGTTTGTTGATATATATTTTTTAATTGTTTAACATATAGTTGCCATATCATTGCTCACATGGATCCAATGTTTAATCTAGAGGATTTTATGCCCAATCAAGAAATTCCTATAGATCTCGTACATCCCAATCCACCACATGAACAAAATCCTAGCACACCTCCACATTCTCCACCACTTGACCCCCCATCCCCTCATGTAGTTGATGAAGATCAATTAAGAGAGAATATTTGAGCAAACCTCATTGTCATTCAAGGAAATATAGATCTCATAAAAAATGAGCCTAGAGTCCCTCCCCATCTCGCATGGTTTGCATCTACGACACAAACTATTGTCGATTATGTTCGATCTATTGATGCGAACCTAGTTAGGTTCCATTAATGGAGAGAAGAGAGGAGACAATTCTATGTAGATGGATTGTCATATAAAGAAATCAATGCCCTAAAAATTACCAAACAAGCCATGTGCCAATATTTTATTAACCCCCAAACAAACCAACCCATTCCACCCACGAAAAAATGAATTTCAATTTTATGGTGTAGGAACCTGCAAATAGCTGCACATTTTTGGGATAGATGGTGGATGGTGTTTGATAATCCACTACATGGAAACAGTGAGGTGCCCTTATACTTTTTGAGAAAGTTATGGGTTGAGTTTGAGCTGGGTAAAAAACCCAACTATTTTGATATGAGGTCATTTCAGGGATTTGGGTGTGGCATGCCCCAACATAGACTAGGAGCACGTGTCGATCCTCAACGATGTGCTCCAATTTCTCCTATTGTTCCTTCTCCTTCTCTTGGTGTTCCCACTGCATTTCAGTAGCAAACCATGTTATTGACGTTAGGAGAATTGAGTTCACTTTCAGGACATCTCACTCAGTAGACTACACACGTGGCCACTGAAGTGGCCAATAGAGAGGATGGAGGCTCGAGCTATAGGGATACTCAGACATCCACTTTAGGCAATGCACATACATCTGGGACGTGGTCATACTTGAATTTACTATATTCTGAGGATCGTCCTACACAGGTATGTTCATCTTTTGAACTTAAATTTAATTCAAGTTTGAAATGTGAAAAATTCATTTAAATAATAACATCAAATTATATATATAATATAATATTAATTCAATAAGTGTTTGGTGTAGACACATGATCACATGATGCTTGAAACTCAATATGATCATCGTGTGTATATGTCGAGTGTTGTAGATTTGGGTTCACCTTTTGGATAGGTACTTGAACCAATATATATTAAATAATTTGTGTGGATATATATCTAATTTAATTTGAATTTGTACACATGTGTGAATTGATATATTATATCTAGATGCAGGGAGGTCATACGATACCTAGTACTGACCAACCACAAGTTACAGTGGTGAGCACTCCTGAGACATCATCAGCTCAGGTGTGTGCTTTCAAAAGTTTGTTAAGTTTAAATTAAATACACATCATAGATCTAATTTATTTTTTTCATTTACATACACATGTGTCAATGATCTATACGAAGTGTTGTACATCTATATGTAGGAATTTCATGAGATACCCATGGCAGCCCACACACTTGAGACATCATCGGCATTTATGCATGGGAAATCTCAAGTGCATGATCATGAGGTCATATCATTCGAGGTTGTAAACTTTACTTTAAATCTCCTATATAATTTTTATGGACCTTATATATATATATATATATATATATATATATATATATATATATTCGAGGTTTTCACATATTGTTTGCTTTATATGAATATGCAGGATATAGTAGATCAGGCATTTGTATCTTCTCAAGTGACAGTTATGCTACCCATTGAAGAAAATATGCCAGTTACAGATTCACATGATCATATGGTAATTTATGCATACTAGAAATCATTTTTACTATATTTACTAGATATTTAATTAAATTTATTTTTATCTAAAATTTTATATTTTCAAGTTTATATATGTTTAATTATTTAAAAATTTCTAAATAAATTTAAATCTAATTTCAAGTTTCTTGTACTCTTTTATAGCATGATGCGGGTACATCTAGTTAACATGGAACAAAGAGGAGACTTGATTTGACCGATCAGCCTAAAAGTTAGATGGTTTTATATTTTATGGACTATAGATCTCTAGTTTTATTTAAATATATGTGTTGGGCTTGACATATAAATTTTATGGACTATCTATCTCTAGTTTTACTTTGAACATGTTATTATCATATTTGTGTTTATTTATATTAGTTGACTTTAATATGATGATTATATATGCAATCAATTATGATATCGTGTTATGTTCATTTTCATGATTATATGCACTTATACATATCTATATTTATATTTTATCTAATTTTCAAGTATTATGTGCACTATATAAGTTCTTATCTAGAATCAAATTTAATATATATAATTTATCACATGGTTAGGTGACAAATTAAAACATTCCTTAAATAGTTTAGATCATATTCATAATAAATTAAGGGTGGGAAATTTTAACTATTTTCCAATTAGATAGCAAATATTTGAATCAATAAACAAAAAAACTATCTCCTTGTATGTATAAAATGTGGTAAATACAAGACATGAAATGTATAATCTATAAAATTAGAACAAGATATTTAAAAAGTGACAATGAAAAAACATATATAATGTATATCAAGATGTTTACAACTATATAATATGATGAAACATATATTTGCATTTAGATACAATTAAAACTTATCAAATTTTAGGTGAAGACCAAAAATTGATGTTTACATAGTCTCTTGATAAATAATTTTTTAGTTCAACAATCACTTCATAGATCGACTTGATGAGAACCTGAAAAAATAATTAATGCAAGTAACTACAATTTTTATGAGTCATTTAAAAAAAAAATTCATGCCAGAAAAGAATAGTATATATTAAATTCCATACAAATTCAAAAGATGTTTTCCATAGGATGGATTAAGGGGACCTAAGAGGATATATGGCTTAAGGGGGGTCTTAAGAGAACGCCTTAAGGGGCGTTAAGAGGATGGTTTAAGAGGATGCATCTCATGAACCCTAGGATATGGCTTAAGGGGAATTATGAGAGTCCTTTAAGAGGATGGCTTAAGGGGATGTAAGAGGGTGGATTAAGGGGAGTTGATAGAATGGATTAAAGGGATGTAAGATAGTGTATTAAGGGGATGCATGTCATGAACCTTATGATATGGATTAATAGGCCCTAAGAGGATGGCTTAAGGGGAATTATGAGAGTGACTTAAGGGATGCAAGATTATGGATTATGGGGATGTAAGAGGATATGACTTAAGGGTCCTTTAAGAGGATGGCTTAAGGGGATGCAAGAGGGTGGATTAAGGAGAGTTGATAGAATGAATTGAAGGGATGCAAGAGGGTGGATTAAGGGGAATTACAAGAGTCCTTTAAGAAGATGGATTAAGGGGATGTAGAGGGTGGATTAAGGGGAGTTGATAAAATGAATCAAAGGGATGTAAGAGAGTGGATTAAGGGGATTAAGGGGATGCAAGAGGGTGGATTAACGGGATTTGATAGAATGAATTGAAGGGATGTAAGAGGGTGGATTAAGGGGAGTTGATAGAATATATTAAAGGGATGCAAGATAGTGGATTAAGGGGATGCAAGAGGGTGGATTAAGGGGAGTTGATAAAATTACTTAAAGAGATGTAAGAGAGAGGATTAAGGGGATGCAAGAGGGTGGATTAAGGGGAGTTGATAGAATGACTTGAAGGGATGTAAGAGGGTGCATTAAGGGGAGTTTATAGAATGGATTAAAGGGATGTAAGATAGTGGATTAAGGGGATGCATGTCATGAACCTTACGATATGGCCTAACAGGCCCTAAGAGGATGGCTTAAGGGGAATTATGAGAATGACTTAAGGGATGCAAGATTATGGATTATGGGGATGTAAGAGGATATGACTTAAGGGTCCTTTAAGAGGATGGCTTAAGGGGATGCAATAGGGTAGATTAAGGGGAGTTGATAGAATGACTTGAAGGGATGCAAGAGGGTAGATTAAGGAGAGTTGAGAGAATGAATTTATACTATCAATCAAATGTATCTAGAACTATATATAGTTACCTATCTCTAGATTTGAATTCCATTGTAATATATGTGCATCTCCTCTCTTTTTTGTTAAAAATCTAATTTTGGGAGACTTGAAACAAAAAATGATATAAAAATTTAATTAGGAAATGATTAAATACAAATATATATATATCAATTAACTATATAAACAACTAGATATACTTACCAATATTTATTTACTCTGTTGTACCATCTCTGTGATCCTCTCTTTTAATGCATCTATGATTGTCTCATGATCATCCATTGAAAGTGTCCATGTACCCTATTAGCAGTCTCCCTTGATATCTAACTAGCTTCTTTATATTAGTTGCCAAAATCAAATGTGAACAATGTATAATCTTCTTGTGTCTTTCATAATCTTCAAATGCAGGAAAGCCATTCTTTCTCATCAAATATTTTTGAAGCCAAATGCCAACAACAACCACTGAACCAGTTGGATACTCAAATTTGTCATCATCCACTCTTAGGATGTACCTGTTCTATGTTTTCTCTCAACACATCTATCCAACTAGTAATTTGTCTCCTCTTCATTCCCCTCAGGTTCAACAACAACATACACATGTCCTGCAAAAATAAATACAAAATTCAATAAAGAGTGACTTATATTTAATTCACATATAAACATGCATACATATAAAATTAAACTCAACAAGTAATGTACCTTCTTGTACAAGATCTAAAACACGATCATAATCATCTGATGTGAACACTTGATTATCTTCAATTGTCATTCCATGTTGAACATGTGTCGATGTAGGTGTTAAGGCTCTTTGTTGCCATTATTCAACCCATTATGTATTTTCACATGCCTCCCAATCAC
>VDFB02281492.1:762650630-763106077 GCA_007258455.2 Sequoia sempervirens | reverse complement strand
CATGAGTAAAAATAGCCTTTCGAAGAATTATTTTCAGCTAAAAATCCGAGATATGGGTTTTGTCCAGAAAAGGATTCTAAGACAACCCAGAAGGTCAGATTTTGCGAAAATTCAACTTCTACTCGATTGTACAAAGATTTTCACTTGAGAAAATTAGCAATTCGAGAACGAATGTTCTGAAGCTAAAATTCGTGAAAAATCAAGCGCACAAATTAACTCGAGGAAATTATATGGAAATGATCCAGATACTGAGACTTGCCAAATTCGCCAATTTCAGGAACATGCACAATATATTTTGTGAGAAATCTGAGATTTAAAGGATGTAAAAGACGTTTTTTGATGTCTTCTTCTGTGAAAATCGCCCAAGATTTCTTCAAATAACTGATATTTGTGAACTTGAAACTGCAAAAAGATATGTTAGGAAAAATCGCCCCTGTGAATTGATGTAGATTCTGCCTCTGACTGGAAGAATTCGCCTTGGAATTGAAAACCACGAATTTACTCTTGAAATTTGCGCCTTTTTGAAATATGAAGAAATTCGAACTTTCTTGAAGAAAATACGAATTTTAAGGATTCGCCTTTGATTGTTTATGAAAATTCGCTTTTGAAACCTCTGAAGAATTCGCCTTTGAAATGATATTTGCCTTTGAATCTTTAAAGGATTGCGAATTTTAATTGATAATTAAATACGCCTTTGAGAATTTGGAATATGCCTTTGAGAATCAAGGAATTGCGAATTGTTTGAACTTTGAATTTCTTTTGAAATATGCGTCCTTCTCTTCTGGAAAAATACGAACTTACTTTGAATTTGCTTTAAATTTAACAAACTTCGATTTTCCCTTGAAGATATGAAATTGCCTTTGAAAAATCACGAATTTTTCTTGAGATTAAATTTGCTCTTGAAAAATACGAATTTCTTTTGAAAGCTTGTGAAGAACAATGAAAGTGGCGCCACATATAAATAATAATAAATTCGCACCACTTAGCAACTGCAAGAATTCATAAACCCTAACCAGAATAGAAAGCCTCTGATTGGTTGCTCTTTAGTTCGACTGCCACTATCTGAAGTTCAAATTTGAAAATAATAATAAAATAATTATTATCATGCAATGGCGCTAAAAATAGACATATTCTGAACTTTAGTTGACAAACTGGTTGAAGTTCTGAGATTCATCTTTTGACTTTACTGATTCCGAAAAGTCATCTCTTGAGCACATAGGCCCTTTTGCTCAAGATACTTCATTTTTACTAACTCCCTTATTTAATAGCCGACATTGTCACGACCGGCCAACTTCGACACGGATTCAATGACGCGATGCCGAGACGCTCAAATAATCAACGGAAAGCCTACTGAACAAGGAAGAAATGTCTCTGGAGACATAACCGCGAAAATCCATCGCTTAACCCCTTGAAAAATTAGGCGCGCTGATTAAATTGCTTTTACTGGTTCCGCCCATTTCTAAACTGCCATCTGACACTTCAAACAAACACGACGGCGAACGAACCCTGATGGAAACGAAGCTCACTGATGAGATAGATATTCTCCCATGATCAGATCCATGATAAAAATTAAGGGCCTCAAAAAGAAAAGCGCCTCTGGCTCTAGGTTGCACTGGTGTCATTTTGACGAAAATCAAACGTCATCAAAATACCCTACTTTGACAGTTGATATCTGGAGCTGGGATGACCTGATTCAGGCATTATCTGTTTTAACGGACAGCCAGGAGGACCCTTAAGAAAAGTTACTGGAGGTGACGAGGCAAGAAAACTGCTTCTAAGACCTCAAAAACTTCAGTGCGTATTTTATTTATGTTTACCGCTCCCAGACTTAGCCATTTTTCGAACGTCTTCTCTTTGTAGTATTACACTAAAGACCTTGCACGCACGAGCGACTGCCAAATGCTGAAGGCTGACGGCTGCTTGTTGGGAAGATAAATTGATTACGCTCAATAGTCGTGAAGACTTCGAACGCGAACGGGCTCATCTGACCAGCCTAAAGGCTAGGCGCCTTAAGACTATGAAAATGTACTGAAAACCATTTATTGGTTCCGCCCGTAAAATTACATGCTCGGTAGAATCTCCGCCATGACCACCAGGAACGTCGGATCGACAAGCTGAATGATGCATTGCAGAGTTAAGCTAGAATACTACTGATGTTGTGAAGACTCTATCTACAAATATTGCCATCTGAGGGGTCCTTTAAGCCAGCGCCCCTGGCCTGTACTTGCACTGGGCATAAACGGAGAAGCTCAGAAACATGAAAACTCCATTTTAAGCTGATCTTTGGACGACTGCCGCCTGAACTCTGAGAATCGGATGACTGTGCTTGATATCTCGTTGGATAAGCAGACTAATTGTGAACAAATTAACTGCATCCGGCAACGAAACTGACGAGATTTACCCCCTCCTTGAGATGGGCGCCCTCAAGCTAAAGGCGCGCTTTTGCCTGAAAATGACAAATTTCTTATCTCCTAAAATTTAGGGATTTTAACTTCTGTCGCGATTTGCCGGAGTTGTGAGTCTCGGAACGCCTCGCTGGATAGCTTGACGGATAGCCATACTAATTCTGAAGAAATTGACTGGATGCTTGAGCATTTTAGACAAGATCTTGACCTCCAACAAGTTGGGCGCCCCTGAGCTATAGTTGCGCTTTTAGGCTTTTCCTCTGAGAAATCTCCATGATTTGATCTTTAAAAACTCTGTTTCGATCATAAAAATGACCATCTGCAATATGAAATGTCGTTCGCAATACTCCTCCATCGTGAAAATCTACATTTTGAGTCTCTGCTTCAGGTTTTGACCAATATAACTGACTTTGACTGACAGACTATTGACAAAAACTCCACGCTTGATATTGCCCAAAACTGTGTTTTACATCAAATTAGCAAGATTTAGACTTTTAAATGCAAAATGCCTTGATGAAGCAAAAAATTTGGTTTGGGTACAACACAATTTAAAGAAATTCTAAATTACTGCAACAGAAAATGTCCCAAACTCAGTGATAAACCTAATGATATTCCCATGCAGCCCTTGTAGGAAGGTCCTCAATACCCATGGCTAGCATACAGCAACATGAATGATGTAAGCCACATTTACCTCCTCACAATCTCCTTGGGAACCCATGCAACCTTTAGGATATGCCACAGCTAGAAGCATGCTTTATTTAACCCTCAATGCAGCTTATGTAATAAATATCCTCCTAAACTTCCACGCCCAACATCAAAGATGATGAATATACTCCATAGACTTCTCAATATTGGCATCCTTGTAATGTCCCCATTTTCCGGCTCGCTAGACAAACATGAATTTAATTAATTAATTTAATGATTTGATATTACCTGGCAAAAAGTACATTTAAAAAGGGTAATATTAAATTATTAGATTAATGTGTTATTATAAAGTGACAGGAAGGAAATATTTAAAAGTATTTTATAATGTCACTTTATTAAAAAGGGAGTTTAATGTTTTGGCAGGAAATTTGAAAAGGTTTTTGGAAGTTTCCTTGGATGGAAATAAAAGGGGGTTGCAAGTGCTCATTTTTGGATATGCTGGATTATTATTTTATTTGGTATTTTGGTGGAGCTTTTCGGAGTTTGAAACCCTAGGTGGGAATTCCTATAGGTGTATTAGTTTCAGTGGTGAAAGCTTCCTCCCTATCTCGTAGTAGGAGAAATCATCCAGGTTTCTCGCATTTGCACCATAATGCTTGGTTTCGAAATTTGTAAAGTCTCTGTTGGAGACAAATTTAAGGAAAAAGATTTTCAATATGTGAGCTGGTCTAATTATAATATTGTTATTTTCCTTATCCAGCCATATAGGCCAATAGTTAGTAGTCTGAAATATATGCAGAAGTCAATTTAAGATGTATTGTATGTCTGCAGTGATTCATTTCCTATCTATTCTATCCTGGCTGTAGCATTTACTATATGGAGCAATTGATAATCGAAAGTGTGGCAATGATCATTGTGTAGTTCGTTTTGAATATTTCAAGACGTCGATATATCTTTTCTTGTTATTGAGTTTCCAATTAAAATGGAGATGATACGGCGATGCATATAGGGTGGGCAATATAAGTTATATGACATATGCATGAGGGTCGAGCAGTTAACATTTTCTCAGCATAACGTTATTTCCCACATAGCATTGGGATTTAGCAACTGCACCTTTCCATATTGTGATCGCAGCATTCAAAGTTAAATCACATCTTTGAAAAGAGTATCATCAAAGAGTCGTGGGAATATTTTCAAGGGCGCCATATTATATGGTCGGGTGTTTTCTTCATAATGAATCGTTGCTTATAATACTAGATGATCGTGACTCTATTGAGAGCTAATCTTCATAGGGTTGGGACGGGACTTTGAATGGTCAAGGAGGAGTTAGTATGTTAAAAGCAATCAACACTAATTCTTGGCATTATATCAGGTCCTGTGTGCTTGCTTGGTTATCCCATTGCTAGCCACTAGAGTTTGAAGGCATTGATAGTGACAAAGAGGAAAGTGACGTGGGTTCTTGGGCTGACGTGGGAGCTCAATATCTGCTTTTGGGCGTTGTCTCTTTTCCCTTAGCTGGCCGCCAACATTAATTGTGAATTTCCCTTGCTAAGGAAAGTGTTGATAATAATTGGAGTGGTGTGCGCTGCCAATGCATAGGTGTCTCATTTACCAGATATTGTCATTCAAAGAGGTTTCCAATAGAAATATTAAGATGCTACAGGTCCTTTGAAGAGGCTGCAAATCATTCCATTATTATTCCCTTTGACTGGTGCTAGAGGTTGAAGTTTCTGGGCGATAGCCTTTGCATGTTCAGGGTGGTTATAGGAAAGCTGCGATTATACCAAGAGGTTGCAACTGTATGTTGGGAGTTTGCAATTCATTCTAGGAATGTTCTTTTAATATATGTGACCTGTGGAAGATTGTTCCAAGTCGAAAAACTGTAATTATGTGCTTTGAACATTACATTTCTCAGTCTTGTGTAATCTTGAGATGAACTACTGCTCAGTTCTGCATAATATAGTCATTTTTACTATTTTGTATTTTGGATTTCATTGTTTGAATCAGTCTTTCATTATATGTATCAACTACATTTAATACCACTTGAGAGAACTTCTAAAACAAACTCATAATAGTGTTATGACAACTGTTTGAAAAAATGTTTACATTGTCAAATTAAGAAAATATCGCAAAAATTTTGTTGCATTCCAAGTGGGGACATTTCATCACCCTTCTTGCCTTTGAATTCCTTTCAATCTGCAAATATATTGAATGATTTGTCTTGCCTGCAAGACTTCTCAAATCATGAACTGCAATCGTTATTCACTCACGTGAAACCTATATGATCTCACCTACAAATCAGCTAGGGTAGATATCTCACTATCGAAACTGATGCCCTTAGGGTTTTCGTCCTAGGGCTTGCTCAAGTAGAAAGCTCAAATCTCCAACTTTTAAAACACTTCATTACCTTTCCAACAAGTATTACACTGAGTAGTCCTTTTATTATTTCTCAACATTAGACCACATTAGCGAAATATTAATTAATTATCCAATAACTCACCCAAGTTGCAGAAAGTAGTGAAATTGAATCGAAATCAAACCTTGATCACACTGGGATGATGTTGAAGATGTAGGACGATGATTGGAGTCAATTTGGTGACTTACTAAAAATAGATGTGCTCTCCAAGAAGTTTGGAGAACACCCTTTGGATTCTAAAAGCACTTCTAAAAGTGTTGTAGCAGTCCATAACTCTAACTAAGATCGACACCACAAGTCGAAACCCAAAAATATTGAACCTGCATCCTCCAAGAAGTTTGGAGTTCTCCCTAGCACATATAGAAACTTAAGGGAAAACTCAAAAATAGGCCAAAAGTTCACATAACAATATTGCATAAAATGGGGACATAACAAATAACTTTCACAATTTTGATCGAAACTTTTTCAAACTTGAAACATGACATCCCTGACACTAGGAAAATCCTGCAATTGCATAACTTTCACAATTTTTTGTCAGATTTTGCTCAAATGTGAAACAAAGATAATTGGGTGTTCTAAAAGACGAAACTCTTAGTGACCTGCACATTTAGACAAATTTTTGGCTTTCTATTTTGGGTTCTTGGGCTGAAATGGGGGTACGAGTACAATGCCTAAGACACCACCTAAACATCACAAACCCATGAAAACTTTCTCAGATTGGTTATACATTATGGGAAGTGCGATGGGGATATGAAAACCTAGAAGACCTAACAAACACAAAGGCAATCTCTAAACGAAATCACTCCAATGGTTGTTGAGGGTTTTCGTCCCCAAAACCCAATATCTTTAGCACATTGGTGATTTCCGGATGAAATCACTCTACCTAGCTAGAAGGGTTTCTGTCCCCAAAACTGGTATTTCCAAAAAGGTTTTTCGTCCTCAAGAAATATGAGAAGAACTTAGGTTCTCACTCTAAGCAAATAGCAAATGGAAATAATAGTGTGACCCTTCTTCTTAAGAAGCAACTTACTTTTAAAACCTTTTCTAGAGCTATTTTAGGAAAAATCATTTTTTGTTTCTTGTTGTCACTTTTAAATAATAACCTTTAAGTCACTTGTACCCCATGTCGAATGCTAACACTTTTTGACCCTCTTTTAAAAACACTATGATGTAACCACCCTTATTTAAAATAAATAAACATAAGTTACCTTTATAATATAAAATCACCTTAAGATAACTTCAATTATATATTTAATAATTTTTATCCATAGATCCCAAGGTCTTAGAAAAGTTGGTGCTCTCCAAAGATGTTGGAAATCTCCAAGAAGTGTGGAATGGTCCCTAAAAGTTGGATTTACATTTCAAAAAAAACATTGTATTTATCTCGACTCCTAGAACATTGCCATTGTCAAAAAATTGTTTCAATAAAACTGGCACTCTCCAAGAATCTTAGAACTTTCCAAGAATTTTTGAATGGACCGAAAAAGGACATTACACAAACAAAGTGCTCTAAATATAAATTCATTTTCTAGAATGATCGATCATTTCTCTATTTCCATTTGACTACAAGTGTCGAGCAAAGTCTAGGATTTCAATTCTTGCAAGTCCAATCGCTTGTTGAGCAGCATAGTTTGTGAATCTTAGAGAGATAGTTTGTGTGCAATAGATATCTATAATTGAATGTCTCGTTGACCATTTGTAGATTTTTAAGGAAATTTGTAAGTGATGAATTATGACAATATTCCAGCTTAGGGTTTTCTCATGCCACATTTGTTGTTATGATTGTAATGAGAATTTGATAAATGTCATAGTAGCTTATTTCATTGTAGACATTGTTTGTAATAGTCTTTTTCTTATTGCATTTTGATTTTTGGAGTTGGGAGAGGGATTATTTAGTATGTTCAATTGTTTGATGTCATATCTCTACTATTATTTCAATGTGATGTTCTTCTTGGCCTGTGACTCTATAACCCACAAATAAGGCACTAGTCCTAGAAACTTATGGCTCACCATACTCTCAAAATGAAAACATCTTTTACCAATAGTTTGGGAGTAGGTAGTAAGTTGTATGCACTTCATGATTCAATGATTCATCCAAGGGTACATCCATAGTGAGCTTTAAGGGTTTCATCCTAGAGAATCATGTCCTACATACCTACATCTTGCATTTATGCAATGATGTCTTCATCAGCTTAATAGAGGTTTTATGTGCAATGGGTTAGTCCTTGGTCTAGCAACAACTTTTGGGGCCAAGCATACATTGGATACTATTGATTTATTTTCAATTTTTCTATCTTCGTTTGTGTTTAATCCTATTAAGGATACCTCTAGGAACACCCTTTTGGGTCTAGCTAACCCCAAAGTGAAGGAGATATTATTCACTCTTAGCAATTGGCGTTTGATCACTCATGCTTTATTGATGAGTTGATCAATCCCTCTTAAGGATAGCATATTCCTGGCCTTGAAACGGATTGATTCCTCTAGGGGTGTGAGCAACAGTTTTTGGACCCAACAGAAAGAGCATAATGAGAGGGGATTAACTATGAACTAGGATGAAGTCATGAAGTAGCTTCAGAAAATGTAAAATAAGACTTTTTTATTTGACCAAATTGTTGATGGTCGTTAATGATTTACTATCAGTAAAGTCAGCTTGTTTTAGGGCATTAGAATCTTGCATGGATTTGGGCACCTAGTTAAGCCCATGGTTTTAAAAACCATTCATGGTTTGTAGTTTTGATCTTGCCTACATGTTGAGTGATCAAATTGTAGGTATTATCATATTGTATTGCAAGTGTTGGTATGCTGCAGAATATCTCCAAAATCAGTGATTTTTATGATCGATTGTGAAGATTTGAGCCTGCCATTTTATACCAATAATAAAATTTCCAAATGATGAAATGAATTCCTTTTTGCCACCTTTTATAGTTGACAACCTTTTTATATTTAATATTAAATATCCACCATTATAAAATAACTTTATTTAATATTTGAGCATATTATTTAATAAAGTTATTTTAACATTTATTAATTAATTAAATATAAATGTCCACAATTATTAATTTAGGACCATTTAATATTTAATTAATTAAATTAATTCAGTGACAACTATCCGGAAATCGGGGACATTGTATAGAGCAAATGTATTCATAGAAGTGAAGGCAGCTTGTGATCTAAGGAGTGGCATCCAGCATTTGGGAAGACCAACATTAGAGTTTGATGTGTGTTTAGGGTCCCAAAACTCCAGCCAGCCAGCATAGCATTAATTTATAGAGTTTGATGAGATTTGGCACATTTATAGAGTGCAGCAACTGTTATAGACAGCTACAGCAGCAGTATTATGAAAAAATTTCTGAACTTTATATGATGTGAACATTATATGAGGAGACTTCAAGAAATGTTAATCACCAACCAGCTCATATTTGAGGTTAGCAAATAGTTTTTCTTGTTGTGTATATGCATAATAAAATCTGAAAATGTGAATGCAAAGTGTTTGTCAAAATGTCAATGACTATCTACAATTATGACAACTGTTTGTTAAAATGTCTAAAAATTGTTCCATGATTACAAACTTTTTATGAGAAGGTTTATGATTAATGATGAAAGTTGCAGCTGTTCTAAATTGCAAAACTCAGAAATATTGTTTAGTTTACTGTCCTACCAAGTGTTTGATGAAATGTCTAATGAGTGAAAATTCCTAAAATATGCAAGTTTGTTGAAATTTTTTTGTAGGGACAGTACAAGCTCCCATCCCATAAGATAGAGAAATAATAAAATATTTTTACAAGTTACAAATGGCCTTATTGTGCCACATTTACTGTGTGTGTGTATAAGTTGCCTTTTACAATAATTTTCAAATGATATTAGGACTAACTTAAAGTCTAGGAATACCCCTAGGCCACTTGCCTAACAAAACAATTTATTAAAACGACTTTTATGTAGTAATTTTCTCCAATCAAAGTAAATCACCCCCTAAATAGCCTTTTGCACTTTAAAGATAATCTATTAGTGGCACAGCACCATCACTAGTGAGAGTACTCTGTTATTTTGTGCCTATCCTTCAAGTAATTATTCACCAATACTTTATACACACTATGATGTCTTATCTGTATATTTGTTTTTATTATGCATGATGGATGGTGAGTCTTTATTAATTCAATGTTACAGTTCATACTTTAGTTTTTTATGCTACTAGATTATAGGAATAAAATTTCAGGCTAAGAGAGAGTTTATCATTTTCATTTGTTGAACTCCACATGCTACATTCATATTATCTGCTACTATAGTAATTTTGGCCTTTCACAGCACTCATTTAATTTCTTTGAGCTTTGCAGATACAAATATGATAAGAATTCTGCTGCACCATCGCAAGTACGCACGTCTTTTACAAAGGATCTGAATATAAATGTTTCAGTTGCTAATGTGAATATGATTCTTGAAGCA
The DNA here is from genome assembly GCA_007258455.2 of Sequoia sempervirens. Lineage (NCBI taxonomy): Eukaryota > Viridiplantae > Streptophyta > Pinopsida > Cupressales > Cupressaceae > Sequoia > Sequoia sempervirens. Next base: position 763,096,171 of record VDFB02281492.1, on the reverse strand, counting down.
TTTGCCAGCTGGAATAAACTTAATGAAATGAAAAGATTGTCAAAAACTAAGGTATATCTGATGCAGCATGGCATTTGTTGTAAGTCGTTATCTTCAAATTTTGGCTCCAGTAATTTTTACATTAGATATTGAATTTGAATGATCAAATTCGCTTATTTTTCATTTCTTAGAAAATATGAATCACTTAACATATTGATTCTAGAACCTTTAACTTTGCATTGGATAAGCTAATTAATTAGTTATTGGAATTATACTACCTGCCGCTGCTAAAGTATTTTTTAATTATTTCTGATACTGTGATCCTCTTACGACATATAATCACTGTTTGTGTTTCACAAAACTAATTTCTTTGGAAATTCATTCGGCATTGGTCAAATTGTGTATAGCAGACTTACCTGAATGTATTACAGGGACAAATTAAGTGGGCCAGTCCAAGGGATACAAAAGCAATGAAGGAATCCTTTGTTATAAAGAAAAAATTCAAAATTCAATTATCAGTATCATTTTTTCCATTATTATTTATTTGGCAAACTATACAGCAATAATAAGCAAGTCTTGGCTCCAAATTGAGAAGTAACATGAATAAAATTCCTGAAACAATGCCCTACATTTTCTTTTTCATTCTCCAAAGTTGCTTTATTTATCAAATTTTGTGCCTGCATTTGGTCGGAATTGGTTAGCAATGTTCTCAGTTTTATGCCTATTTTTCATTTTTGTCTTCTACTGTCATTTATTCTGTATAAATTTTTGTCTAGCTGGAAGAAATAATAAAAAATCAAAATACAATAATTAGTTTTAATTTCATTATTATTTTCCAAACTATACAGCAATAGTAAGCAATATTGGCATTAAATTGAATAGGAGCATGAATAAAATTTTCACTGGTGGCGAAATTTTTTTCCCATTCTCTAAACTTGCTTTGTGCATCATTTTTTGTGCTTGCATTTGTTGGGAATGTCCTCAGTTTTTGGTGTAGTTTTTTCGTTTGTCTTCAGCTATCTATAGTTCTGTAAAGCTTATTGTTTAACAAGAAATTTTTGAGTGGACAGGAGCAAAGATTGTCAACTTCTAGGAGATCTCTTTTGGAGATAAATCAGAGGAAGACATACTACATGATACCACAAAATAAGCTTGGTCGGGATATATTTCTTAGAACGATTGAACTTGATGGGCAGCCAGAAGTTATGAGGTTGCCATCTGGAGATATGGTTACTGTTAAGGTTCCTGCATCAAAAAGCATTTTGGACTCGCATTCTAAGGAAAACCTGAAAAGGACACCATCAAAACTTATAGCAGTAGTAATTGGAGATGCAGAGGTGAGTGAATTTAGTAAGGAAAATAATATCATGTTTTCATATACAGTATATCTCTGAACTTCTGTTTTCATTGGAAATGTAGCTACATGTAGATGAAGGCATTGATGGTCTTCAATATATGGTAGCAGTTCGTATTATCCCTCAACACCCAACATCTGGTGAATCCCAACCACATGAGCAGAGTGCACGTACTACTTGTGCAATTCCTCACCAAAATCCATCCTCACAAAGTGTTAAAGTGCAGTGGAATGAAGTGTTTTACTTTAAGGTGGACACAGTGGTATGTGCAAAATCTTAATGAGCTTTTAGAGCTTCTGCTAGCAAGTTTTCTAAAAGCTTTCATTGACAAGTGTTTAAGGCTAATGGTTTAAAATTTGCAAATTTTTTAGATTTGTTTATCTTTATCTCATCAATTCAAATAGGCAATGGAGTGACAGAACATTTTTTTTCTCAAAAGTTCTCTTTATGGTACGTGATGTTAAATAATATTTCTAAATCTTGTTGTAATAAGAATATTATACATAAAAACATTTCATCTAGTTCCTCTTTTTTTGGAGCTTATAGTTATGTATATAGGTTTTCTATGTTTCTCTTGTTTCTTTATGTTCTAGATTGGATTGTTCTATTAATTTCCTGAAAAAAACTGGGCTCCAAGTACAGCTTCTATCATTAATCTGCAAGTTGATTGCTATACTGTAGTTGCTGGTACTGCTAGTTGGGCGTATATTCTTAATTTTTTGATGTTCCTTGTGAAACTTTTCTGTCATCTATTTTATTCTGGAAATGGAGTATTGGCAATAAAAGAACCATCTGTTCATCAACAAGCCAGATCTGTATTGCTGTATCATGGGATTCTTTAGTGGAAACTTAATACACTGGGCCAATGACCTCTGAAAGATTGGTGTTTTCCCTGTAAGCATAATGGAAGGAAAGTACTAAAACTAATGTTCTAAATAGTCCTGTTACTATTTATATGGAGCAAATTTAAGTAGCCTAAATTAAGAACTAATGCTGTATCTACTTTCAGGCATTCCCTGGAAATCAAGTAGTTGTGCCTCGGACATGTATGAGGTAGGCACAATCATTAAAATGAGAATTAAAAAATGCTAAAAGGATTTTTACATGGTGCAAATCAAAAAAATTCATGTGGTATATTAAAGATTCTTGTGAGACGGTGAGTTGTCAGAACTGGCACTTTTCGAAGGTCCAGTCATAACTAAGACATCATAAAATCTGTTGCTCATGTTGGATTGTTTGCAGACTGCATTAATTAACAATGACATCTCATATCATAGCTAAGCAATATATAGTTAGTGGATAATGACTTGATTAAAATTACCCCATATAACACTAAAAAATGATGATTATAATTACATCATATAATACTAAATACCTACCAAAAATAATTACAGTAGTATTCATTTTTTTCAATACATAATTAAAACGTTGTACTATTTAATTGAAACACAATAATACTATTTGTTCGTAGAGAAATTGGTATTACTAAAATCATATTATCATTAACTTACCTTGATTTTATTCTACTATTTAGCGTTACTCATTTACTAATTTATTGCTATTGTTAGTATTAATGATTGGGAAATTATTCTCGGAATATTAACATGATTCCACTTTAATACCAATGTTCATCCCTCTACCCATTAGCAACCTCAAATCTAGATTGTATTTATTTTAATATTGTTTAACCCCATCCATTCAATTATTGATATTAATTTACATTAATAAGAATATTTAATGTCTGGAAGCACTCAATATCCTCGTATCAAGGGGTTATAGGTTTATGCATACTTTTGACAATAAATACGTGAACATATGTGCACACACACACACACACACACACATATATATATATAATTATTTTGATATTATTTAATATTAACATTAATGTCATTCATACTATTAAAGTTGGTATCCTTATTTTAATACACCTATTAATACTACTTCCACTCTAATGATAAGTGCTTCAGTTATACACTGTCTCTAGAGGTTAAATTGCAATGGGTATGATTCCACAGTATATGATCTCTCACAATAATTAAATGCATTATCTGACTCAGGCAAAAGTAAAAATAAAATTAAAAAAATAGGAAAACGTAAAACACTATAAAACAGAAAAAAATCTAGTTCTCCAAATACTGACCAAACTCAGCAAAAGCAATACCTCCCTGATACAGACCTGATTCATCTCTAGTGGGTGCTGCACAAATCAGAAATTTAATAGTTGAAATGAGGAAGAGAGAAGTAGCGAATCAGCCTTATGGAATGCAATGATTGCAGGATACGCAAAAAAATGGATTTGTTGAAAGGGCTTTAGAAATTTCCAAGCAAGTGTAATTGATAGGTATAAAGCCAAATTCAGCAAACTTTTCCAATATCCTCACTGCGTATTCCAAAATGGGGGTTTTGGAGCAGGGCATGGGCATCCATCAACACATAATGGAGAGTCCTGGAGAGTCCAGGCTAGGACTCCTGAGTCTTGGCGAGTGACTCACGCAAGTCCTAGAGTCGGACTCCTGAGTCTTAACTTAGGACTCTTGGCATCGCCTGGAAACAATGAGTATGAATGTTTAAAACTTGTTTTTGTTTTTTCTTTTCATTTGAAAATTTGAAACTATGAGTATGAATGATGAAATTATGAAAAAAAGCTCTCATAGGGGTTGTTTCAATGGAAATTATGAAGATCTCCCAAACAGAATCTTCTTGCCATCATTGATATCGTTCTCCCCCAATTGCTCTTGCTTCCCCCTTCCCAATGAACAAAAAGGTAGATCTAAAAAGATTGGGGTTCTAGAGCTCCTCGATTCTCGGCTCAAGATAAGATTTTTTTTTTTTTTTTGCAGCCTTTTTATGCCAATGTATTAATTGTATGACAAAACAACATTTTTTCTTTTTAGTCATTAAGGCATACTTGGCACCACACTTGCCCAATAAACTTTTTCCCTTATGTGGTCGAATTCTCTTTTGAAAATGTCGATGGTTCCAAGGCCAATCACGTCATGAGTCTTCAGTGTATCCACATTTTCCCTAGGATCAACGTAAACTTCTTTGCATCATGGTCATGGCGTGTTTCATGGATCCCGAGGTAGGAGAGTGTTGCTAAGTGTTTCTACGACTATGTCAGGGCCATCACTGATTGGATAACTACATCCTTCCTTTTCATACTTGACAGTTGTGGAAGCCATTGACATATGAGAGAGATAACGAAGAGGTCTTCAATTGGAACTGAATAAAAAAGGGGACTACTATTTCAGAGAAAAGGTTATGTAAGAGGGAGGCTTTACGAAGCTCTATAGCATCTATAGAGAGGTAGTTCCATATATAACATAGCATCACCATATCTTGATAGGACAGCAAGACAAAGATGACAATAGACATGGAAGTGACATCGATAGAATTTGTTGGATTTTCATAAATGTGGTTTTACAAATATGATGTGAACTTTATATATTTTTAAAAATAATAATAAAGATGATTGTGTATGGTATGATAAAAATTAGTCTTAGAAATAAGTGCATATTCAAGAATATATTTATGAGAAGCTAGTATTTAGTTTCCAATAATTTTGAATGATTAAACAATTTGTAAATATTGACTTAAATTTGATTTCAAGTATGTTACTCATATCCGAACCCATGAGTCCACATGAAGGATGATGATAGTTAAATGTTCATCTTAGTCCTTATCATATATTTTAATCAATTGATCACCTAATTTTATGTGCAACAATGTTACCCAATGATTTCTTAATGGTGTAACTAGTCATAAGTTTTTATATAAGTTCTAGGATAGTGATGCAATTCACTATGACATAACATAACTATCTATATATGGATCTAACCATAATAAAATCAATTTCAAGATATTATCATTTATCAACTTGCTACTACCATTGTCATCAATATGAAATTACTTTCTTACCTTTTAAAATTTTATTCAAGGTAAGATCTTATGATCACATCTTACCCATAATTCTAAAATTATCTATTGTATACTATGATCATCTTCCAAATTATCCTTATAATAAGGTCAATCAAAGCCATTATTCCATTAGTGGAATAAGGTCAATCAGAGCCATATCTACTAGTTGTGTCTAGACGATGGACAATTAAAAGCATAAGTTTTAAGTAGGTGTATTATTGTAAGGATACCACTAATTTTATACCGTAATATAATAATACACCTACTTAAAACTTATGTTTTTAATTGTGTATACTTAGGTAATATAATAATACACCTACTTAAAACTTATGTTTCTAATTTTCCATCGTCTAGACACAACTAGTAGATATCAACTCCTACTCGTGGCATATCATGTATACTTGAATCCTTTAATAAATAAAATCAAGGACATAATTGGTGCAATGTTGTTATACTTATACTAATTTCATGCTGGATTAATCTAAATATAACTAGGTTCAGTCATCCCTTATCAAATTAAATCTCTATTAGTATCTCTCAACTGTAAGTAAAGGAATGATGTTCTAATTTAAGTGTAGATCATAATTCAATGGTATGCCACAACTCAATATTAATATAGACTCTAAGAATTTTCATCTTTCCTTATTTACAAGATGTCTTAATCTCACTAAGTTAAGAAGTACTATAAGAATCTAGTATGTGTCTTGCCTTTGGTCACTTTTTACTAAAACCTCTAAGGCTCCTTTAATGAATTTAGTCATACTTCTTGATATGAGGAACATCAAGAAAAGACTATAGGAGACATTCAAACTCAACATGAGTCAATTGATAAGAAACAAATATCACTACATATGAACCGTAGCAACGTAATATAGCATGATGTATTATAGTATCACTCAATGTAGGTTTAGTCTTATACCTTAATAAAAGCATTCACATAAGAATTTAAATAATTCTAATCTTGGAGTTAAATGTCCAAAAGTATTGTTGCACTGAATTACAACTAGATCATATATAATCTCAATGACATACACTTAGTCTGAATAGTAAAGTAACATAAGTTTGGAATTAAAGGGGTTGTGACTATGATATGAAGGGAGGGGCCTTACAGAAACTTGGGAACTTGTTCCAAAACCCAAGGATAGTAATGTAATCGGTACTAAATGGGTGTTCAAAAATAAGTTGAATGAAGACGGCCAAGTTGTAAGGAACAAGGCAAGACTTGTATGCAAGGGATACGCTCAAATTGAGGGTATTGATTTTGAAGAGACTTTTGCTCCAATTCCTAGGATGGAAGCCATAAGAATGTTCTTGGCTCTTGCTAGTTTTAAAAATTTCAAAGTCTATCAGATGGACTTAAAATCAACCTTTTTGAATGGAAACTTGGAGGAAGAAGTTTACATTGAACAACCTGATGGATTTATTATTTTAGAAAATCAGAACTATGTTTGCAAGCTAAGGAAGGCACTTGATAGGCTAAAACAAGCCCCCAGAGCTTGGTATGCAAGATTGGACAAATATCTACAGCAACAAGGCTTCAAAAGAGGTATTGTGGACAGCAATTCTATGTCATGAATGAAGGTGATTACATGATGATTGTTGTTGTTTATAGTGATGATATTATTTTTGGAGGCAATAGTGAAAAGATGTGTCAAGAATTTTCCATTAACATGCAGAAGGAGTTCGAAATGTCTATGCTATGCTTGGTGAGTTGTCTTTCTTTCTTGTTTTGCAAATTTTAAAATCAGATAAAGGCATATTTATTTCTCAAACCAAGTACATTAAGGAGATGTTGAAAAAATTCAGGATTGAGAATTGCAATTCTGTGAGTACCCCCATGGTTACAGGATGCAAGTTGAGAAGGATGATGAATCTCCTAATGTTAATCAAACTTTGTACAAATCTATGATTGGAATTTTATTGTATGTAACAACTACACAACCTGATATTATGTAAGCGATTGGGTATGTGGCTCGATTTCAAGTTGCACCAAAGGACACACATATAAATGTAGTAAAAAGGATATTCAAATATCTTAAGGGCACTATAGATTTTGGATTGTGGTATCCAAAAGGTAAAAATTTCACCCTCACAGCATACACAGATGCAGATTGGGCCGACAGCATTGATGATAGAAAAAGCACGAGTGGAGGTGCATTCTTTCTCGGAGATTATCTTGTTTCATGGTAGAGTAACAAACAAGCGTCTATTTCTTTTTCTACAGCCGAAGCAGAATACATTGCAGCAATTTCTTGTTGCACATAGGTTTTATGGATGAAGCAGACTTTGAAGGACATCAAGGTAGAGTATGAACATCCCATCTCTATTTTTTGTGACAATACGAGTGCGATTAACATTTCCAAGAATCCAATCATGCACTCTAGGACAAAGCACATTCCGATTAAGTATATTTTTTAAGAGAGCAAGTTGCTGATCAACAGGTAAAGTTGGAGTATGTTTCCACTAAAGAACAAATTGCAGATATCTTCACCAAGCCACTTCCAAAGGAAACCTTTGAGTACCTAAGGAAGAAGTTGGGAGTGATATCACTCTCCTCCAATCATTGAGAAGAAGTTTAGTTTTAGAACAGTAGATAATTCCTTTGTCATTGATGTCAAAGGGGGTGAATTGTAGATAGGGGGAGCAGTTTAGAAAGTTTGAAGTTGCCATCAAGGACAAAGGGGGAGATTGTTGGAATATTGTCATTGATGTCAAAGGAAACATGCAACAGTAAATAAAGGATATGCAACGATATTTTCCCCATTGGTGCCAAAAAGCGTGGAGTTGGATAATTGGACAATGCAATACAAAAATAAAGCATAGAGATAGAATGCAAATCAGATTTGAAGATCTATTGCTAAAAACAGGAAAAAGAAAGCATAAAGATAGCATGCAAATCAGATTTGAAGATCTATTGCTAAAAACATGAAAAAAGAAAGCATAAAGATAGCATGCAAAAAGATAAACATTGATGCATGCTAAATGGAGTTGTTTTTCTTAAAAAAACGATCTATTTCTAAAAACAAAAAACAAAAAGAGTTTTTTTGTTGTGGCTAGCTTTTCTCCTTAAAGCCCCAAATCCTTTGAAGCGCTATATCCTTTTAAAAAAAAAAACGCCTTATGGTTTCATTTTTAGAAAGAGATTAATGCTATATTTTTCATATGAAAAAGGAAAAAGGAGACATTTTTGTGAAGCGAAAAAAGGAAAAAGGATATAGTACGAATTTTCATGTAATAGTCTACATTTTTTTTGTTTGTGTAAGAAGTTAGACAAAAAAAATCAGTTGTGAAGCAGTTTTCAAGGCAGATTCATAAGAGAAAAGAAGCAGGTTTGATAGAAAGCAATGCAAGGTTTTTGGAAGGTGTAAGAAGCATAATTGGACAAGAAGATAAGTGTAAAGATAAAGTTCAATTTTTGAAGAAGCTGATTTAAAGAAGGGGTTTGTTGTTATTTGTCTTCCATTAAAAAGATATTATACTTGTTAGTGTGGAGGTTGGTGCCTCTCATTTTTCAGTGATGTACTGGGTTGGTGCTTAGCTGTGAGTTGGTGCTCACTTTTTGTAATTGAAGATTGGTGTCTTCTGTTGGTTGGTGCCTACATATTAATAAAAGAAAATATTTTTCCGTGGTTTTTTCCTGAAAGGGTTTTCCACGTAAAAATTGGTGTTCACTTTGTTTATGGTTCATTTGCATTATCAAGTTTTGATTATTCAGTTTTTAAAAAGTTTAAAATTGTCCTTATACTGATTCGCCCCCTCTCTCAGTATAAGTGTGTTCTCTTCAGTGACAATGAATTAAGAACGGTACAAGCACTTTAGAGGGACATGCTCTAAATGATGAAAGAATTGAAAACGTAGAAAGAAACCAACAAAGAAACTAACTATGGTGTACTGAGTGCAAAATTGAGGGGCACACAAAAGGTAATGGTCCTATAAAGGTATTTTGTGAGATTTGCTAGGTTACGAGTCACTCAATAAAGGAGTGCCCATACTTTTTTAAGACCAGGTGTACACAAGTAGTCTTTACGCGGGGAGAGGAGTCCACTCCATCAAAGCCATTGAATGCATCTCCATGCGATTATCGAAATCAAAAGAGGTCGAAGCCAAATACAATATGACTCCAAACGATGCCCTATCATACAATGCCGACAATGTAGTGAATGTAGATGCTTTGTGAGGGATTGCTAGAACAAGCAAGACAAATTGCAATTATTGTGCAAATGGTGTGGACTTGGAGACCATGAAGACATTGGATGTCTGAAGCAAAAGGCTACATTCAACATTATTGATGTAAGTTATAATGAAGTATTGGTCATTACTCACACCCAAGGAAAGAAGGCTATGTACCTGGACCCTAGATAGAAAGAGAAAGGCTTCACGAAGCAAGGGCCAAAGGGCCGAAGTGGAGAATGCTATGGATAATGAGTGCCACCACTAAAATGCCAACACAAGTACGATAACAAATAAATTATGATCCAAAAAAATATTACAAGGAAAGTACTTCAAACTACCATATTAGTTAAATAAGTGGATTTATTACAAAGTATTCTTGAACTTTGAAATGCTATTGTATCGAGAGAGAATAAGATGGTGCATGCTATGACCCAATCAGAATCTGGTGAGAATGAAGATCCAATAACTGAACCTTTGCTATCAAGTGACCAAGTGATTGATGCAATGTTATTGATAGTTAACACGGCAAGAAACCAGTAGTGATGAATATGGAGACCCTTGGAAGGAATCTCATCAATACAATTGTTGATGATGGGTCTAACGTGAACGTACTTTTGGAAGACACTTGGAGAAGTCTCGACAAGCCGGCCATTTGGTCCCGGACTTTTCAACTGGTGGGTACAAATCAACAAGGTATTAAGGTACTTGGAGTTTTAATGGGACAAAAGGTAATTATTGGAACCCAAATATTTTATTGAACTTTGTGGTCATTTCATTAAGGAAGAAATCATATGACACATTGTTAGGTCAAGGTTGGTTGGTAGCAACCAAAGCCGATCACAATTGGAAAAAGAATACAATCTCCATTGAAAACAAGGGTTGGAAGTATATAATTGATTTAAAGAAACAAGCATCCTCCGATTTGTTAGATTCGGACCCTAAAGAAGAATGGATAGAGAAGCATGATCTAGGTCCGGTAGAGCCAAATAATGAAGGGATTCTAGAATTACAATCATGCTCAAAGGATGAAATAAATTCTCCCCATGGCCTATTTCATAGGGAAATGGAGGACAATGAGGTATTTTCATCGACTTGTAATTTTCTTGAAGCCACAACTCTCAAAGAAGAGAAACCAAGGAAAAATGATTTTGAAAAGTTGGACAATTAATGTGCCAAACACAATCCATGGTTTACAAAAGACAACAGTTGTAGTAGAGATATCCGACTTTGCAAAAGAATGCAAAATTACTAAAGGTATGTATCCACGTACATTAAAAAGCCTGACCACATTAAAAGGTCTGACTATATCGTATGAAAAGAAAAGTACATTGTACGATAAAAAGCAGCAAAAATCATTTGGGGAAAAAATCAGCAAACCGAAAGTATAAGATTTTTTGAAAAAATTGGGAAAAATCGAGAAAAAATCAGGAAAAAATCGGATCTAAAAAATGTAAAAAATTCTACAAAAGGAGAAGCTATTTTTTAAAATTTAAGAGCATTTCCATAGCATAGAGATGTAAAGAGAAAATAAAATAGAGAGTTTAACCCATGAGTTGTAGAAAAAAGGATTTTGTTGTTTATATTCATATCGTTGATTACATTACATTGCACAAAGCATACTTCATAGTGCATAAATAATAACTAGATGGTTACAATTCATAAAATTTCAATTACAATAGAGTTTGTACAAAGTCAACCTATAAACTAAGGACAAAGTTCCAAAAAATCAAACGTAGCCAATGACTCTTGCTACTACAAATAGAGCTATGTTAGAGGACTACATGTCCTGATGATTAAGCTCCTAGTTCAAAGCCTCTCCTAAGTTATTCAACCTCATAACTATCCAATTGGCCTCTAGGATCTCAAAATCCTCAAGCTCAAGAAAGTTATTAAAAAGACAATTTTCTTTTGCTGAGTAGACATCATAAATTACAAAACGAGAACCAATTGGTTCATATTTGTGATTTAACAGTACTTTCAATTTCTAGAACAATGTCAAAGAGAACTATATGAAGAGTGCGAAAGGGAAATTAGATGAAAAAGGAAGCAATTGCAAAGTTCACCTAAATAGGTTTTGAATAGCTCAAGATAGAGTAATAGAAAATGCTTTTGAAACAAAATCTTAAATCTCAAAAGACCATAAATGATATTGAAATGTTCTCATTGATAATTATTTTAGCAGATTTGTAAAAGAGCAAAGGGAGTGTCAAATATTTTTCCATTACATAATAATGACCTAGTAGTGCAAAAGAAGAGAAACTATTTGAGCCACAATTTCAGCTATTATTATTCAAGTAAATTTTCCTTGATTTTGCGTATAAGTGGATGATGGAGTTAAAACATTGATGTACTTTGAGTTGAGAATTTGAGAGATTATAGGTACAAGTTTCAATGGAAAATCAAAGCACGAGGAACATTCCCTTTCAATGGGACAGTTGTTGAAATCTATTTGTATCGTTAAAGAGAAAATGTATGAGGCCTGCTTCAGGAGGGAAGATAAGCCCACAAGACTAGGGCATGACTTCTCTCAAGGTGTGTATTAGTTTTCCAGATACCTATTTAACATGCATGGAATGCTACACTATAGATGTCTAAAGAATTCATGTATTGCTATTGTACTCCTTGCAAACCTTTTGAACCTCCATATATGTGATGATCCTAAATGGAATGTAGTTCCTGAACAAGTGCATGGCATGCATTTAAGCAGTGAGTTTCACCAATTAACAAAGCATTAAGCTTGCATAATATATAGGAAATTTAAATATAACCAAAACAATCCTTCATTTTGGTATAAATATTGCTACAATTCATTTTTTCAGCACTACAAGCTGACTTTTATCTTTTTGATAGGAACCATTCTGTTTCCATTTCCACAATGTCTATATACTATTATGTATATACTTATGCTTCCCACTTGATTATACAATTGTCACTACCCTACCCGCTTGTCATTAAAACTTCATGGCTAGTGTCAAATTGAAGCTCCAAATTATCACACTTTGTTAGCATCTTAAAAGGTAATTTGTCCCAACCTAACCTTGATAATCTAAACAACCACCTTGGTATTATTGTTTACAATTGAAATGTTAAAATTCTTTTGAATAGTCAAGATCACAAGAATTCAAAGAAAATAAACCTCTTTAGGTTGATATCAAGCCAAAAGAGTTTCATTTCAGTTTAGGTTATTTACTTTTGGCAATTACTCTTATAAGGTTCAAATATGTTAAAAAAATAAGATAGAAGCCTTATTTAGTATTTATGATATTGTCTACTATTTCCCACTAGATTGTGTCTTTTGATTTATATACATGGAAAGCATTACTACGAGCCTAAGGCATGTTGACGTTACTAGCAGCGTTGGGATGCTTCTTCCAGATCAGCGTGTGAAGATAATTCAAATGTAGCCTAACGGCTATTTGAATTATATACTTATGATTAATAATGGCCGACATGAGATGCATGAAGAGATGTGTCTCTCTTAATGATGCTATTCAGAAGAGGCTCGAATTAAAATGAAGAGATGTGTTTTTTATTAAGGCCGACATTACTCCTTGGGACGCGATTTTATGAAGGGTTGCATTCTTCTATGTAAGCCGACTTGATTGTGAAGAGTCGTCCTCCTCTCTATATTGTATATATATTCATTCTCATCCTCATCGTTCATCATCAAGTTGAGTTCGACTATATTCATTGAAGTGCGAGTTCTATATCAGGCAAATCGAGTTCATCCTTGAGAGGAGTTTTGTCTTATTGTTTGCTGAGATTAGATTGTCTCTATCTGTTATTATAGTGTATCAGATTGGGTGCAAGTAATAGGCCTTCATATCGGCCTCTATTGTAAAGAGTTCTCATTGTTGATTCAATATATAAGTGATATATTGTTGCTGGGTTTTTCTCCCTCAAGAGGAGGGTTTTCCCAAGGTATCTATTGTGTTTTTTTTTTATTCAAGGGGTAAACGCTTTTGAACCGGAATACAACCATTCAACAATACCACCCCAGCGGGGTTTGAACCTTGGTGGCAAGAACAACAATGCCGCCTTTAAACCATCACACCATGCCAATAACGGCCAAGGTATCTGCTGTGTTATTGTGTCTGATTTGAATTAATTTTCTGTGCATTTAATCTGATCATAAATCTAACAAGGAAAATGACTTTAATGTGGAATATAGAGAAAAAAGCAACACATTTCTTAACCATTCCATGTTAATGTCCTTAACATCAAATGTAGAAGCATACCAAAGAACGTGTCTCTATTTTAATGTCCTTAGCATCTATTAGAAATATACGCCCATTCAAGGTCACCTACCTACGATTTGCCTCAGCAACTTGATGAAATCTAGCGAATCTTTGATGGTGAAACACGTCCCAACGGCCAACACTCAGTTTTGTGTTAAAAATCAATGAAAAAATCCTAATTAAATATCAATTTCGTGTGGTTAGGGTTTCACGACAAGTTGGTTGGGCAATTTTTTCATGATTTTTATGCGATTTAAACCCTTAAAATCATTGAACATCATTGAAAATCACAACTGATTAAATTGGAATTTTTGGGGGAAAAGATCGTTTTAGTCGAAGATTTTTTAAAAATTGGAATTTTTGCAATTTTTTGAGGATTTATGCTTCTATATTATGAAACCCTTATTACTCAATGTCCATCGTATGGCAACCATCCTATTCTTGCAATGCATGGTATCCTCAAGTACAACATAATCTGGTATGGCATAAATTGGCAAATAGTGTATCGTCAAGGGTGAAATGCATCATACATCCATTCCATTTTCTTACAATTGTACAACATCATTGATGAAGGGTGTGTACACTATACGACAAGGAGAAGGAAGTGAATTTCAAACTATATGCAATCCCATTTTTTTCATACCGTATAGCCCTTACATGCTCCCTTCACCATACAGCTTAAGGTGAGTCCCTTCTTTGCATCGTACAACCCCCAACATCATCTTGAAATGTACGACCACTCTTTGTCTACCTCGTATGGCTACTAAAATCATTATACATTGTATGACCATTCCTTGTTTGCATTGTGCGGATGGCGAAAATCCTTACTTGCACCATATAGTTGTTTCTCCTAGGCATCTCACATCGTATGGTGCTATCCTATTTTACCCACATTGTATGGCTAGCAATTCAAAATTGTGAGGTTTTGGTGGTCGAAGTTGTATGGCCATCAACCATCGTACGTCAACTTCTTTTCTTGGTTGACACCATACGGCTTGATTGTATAGCCCTTCAATTGTCCTAGCAACAGTCTATTCTCGAGAACCATTCTTAGCAAGAGTCTACTCTCAGGAGTTTCAATGTGCAATCAAATGAGATCCCTGTAATATCCCCTTTAGTCTTTTTTGTTTCCAACACACAATATTGCACTCGTTAAGGTTAGCTCAGTAAACATAACCAGTTGAAAGGCAACCCTTCACTTTCTGATCACCAAGATCCCAATGTGGGCGAGGTGAGAGCATACGAAGTGAGGGGATCGTTAGATGAAAACTGGAAATAAAAGTACAATACTGTAGGCGGCTAGCTAGCAATAAAGAAAGTAAATGCTTGAAATGTAAAGTGTACGCGGATAACCGACCATAAGAGCTCGACCACTTCTTAAGTGGGAGCGGAAATACAAATAGAAATGTAAACAACTCAACCACTTAATCAGCGGGAGTGAAAGAACAAACTGAAATGTAAAACAACTCTACCACTTATTCAGCGGGAGTGAGATATACAAAATGAAAAGTGCAGAAATATAAAGGCTAATCAGTATTACTAAAATCAGCATTACAAAATATAGCTTCAGCTGCAATAGAAAAGAGATATACATAGCAATAGATCTTCAACAAGTTAGGCAACCATCTCCAATATCAAATATATGATAATCAACTGGAAATATGAAGAATAGCTGGAACATATCAGGTCTGATATAAAATGACAGCAATCAGAAAATCCAACCAGCAAGTATAGAATTCACCTAAATGCTCATATCTCTCTCCAAACACCTCCGATAAAGCTGAAACTGGATGCAAATGGAAGCTAAGAGCTGGGCGACCAAGAACCAATAGAGAAAATTTGCCAAACAACCTTGGTTTATTTATGCACGTTTCCCAATGCAGCCATAGTGAAAAGTACAACCTCCAAAAATGGGCGACCTGCTCTAGAAATTCAGGGACTTGCTCTAAAAATCTGAAACTTTGTGCAAAGGGGCACCCTAGCAAGGGAAATCCATAGAGCCGGTACCCAAAACCATAAAAATTCACCCAGTGAGTTATGAATTAAAACATGCTACAGCCAAGCACGAACCAGCAACAGTAAAACAGATTATACAACAACAATTTGCTTTAATAAATCAGAAATTGAAGCTCAATCTACATTCCTAAGTGAAGCACAATCTTCAATATGTCCAGCTAGGTACTATCTCTCAAGCACGAAAATTGGAAGGACAAAGCTAGGAGGTATGCGTTCCTCCGAGCAAGCTCTAAAAATATTTCAGCAACAATTCGACATAATAATTTTCCAAAGATACTAATGAAGGAGCAAGGCTTGAATAAATAACACTCTCTTGGAAAACGAATCACTTTTATAACTTCCAAGAAGGAATTCGGTTCATTTCCACTACCAAGAGGGACACCCATCTTTTTGAAAGAAATGAAATATTAAATTAACTTTTAGCACAACTCCCTAGGCGTCCAAGATAAGAGGTAATTAATTTAACTTTTAAAAATATTAAACTTCTTCATTTAAGGCGTCAAAGTCAAGTCCCCTCTTTTAAAACAACTTGAAGTCGTTTTCCTAGGCACGAGGTCCAAAAGGCAACACTGAGAAATGACTAAGTTATTAAAACTTAGCTCCAAGAAGAATGGAGAAGCCAACACCCAAAGCTAAACTGCCTTCTTGCCAAAAATAGAATGATGGATTGAAATAACTGAGCTGCTGCTAGAATAACATTGCCACAAATAGAACTTACCAAAAATAGCAAACTACTATAAATAGTAAGTGTTTGCAAACTCCATTTGAACACAAACCAGGCAGCTAACATGACTTACTAAAAATAGTAAGTTCCTCGAAAGGTTGACAAAACCAAATGCATGTTACACCCCTCTGGAGATCTCTGAAAACCCAGAAAAACCCAAAAACCTTTCCTGCATGCAAAATACCAGATAGAAATGCATGTCATTTTCATGAAATACATGTTACCACACCCTGAAGCTCTCCAAAAACCCAGAAAGCTCCAAAAAGCTCACTGTCAAACTCCTACATGCAACCCTTTAGAAGCTCATATGAAACCTCCTGCAAAATAGGAAACCCTAATTTGCACTTCTGATTAGCCTACGGGTCTCCGAAAATAAGCTAATTTGTTACTGAAGAGTGTAGGGCTAAATTGGGGACATTACAATCCCTTTGGTTCATCTAAAGCATTATTCATATCTTGGTATACATTGGTTAAGCACTCCAAGATCTCTCTTTTTTGGCTTGTTTTTTGCCTCTTAAAAAATTGTGAAAATGATGCGCGCCATGAAGTTGTGTGGTTTTGAAGGTCTTAAATTGGATTGCCCCTTGGCCCTGCTTGGGGCGTTGCCCCCAGAACCCTACCACACTCATTTGATTTTCCAAGTGCACTCCAAGTCCAAGTTTGTTTACAGGTCCTTTTCTACAATATTGTCATCAGTTTGGAAAGTCTTCCCTAATGTTGATGTAGTCAGTGTACAATGTCTATTATTATGTTTCGATAATATTGGTTATCAAACTATGTATTAATTTTTTGTTGGCTTCAAATAGTTATAAGTGTCAATTGGGTGACGATTGTGTTCCTCTTGGCAAACGTCAGATCTTTTAAATAGATTGTGTATTGTCAAGGAAAGTAGTATGATCTAGTTGGATTGACTTTGATCCTTGATTGGCCATCTCTGGTCTTCTTCTGTAATAATTTCATGTACGAATAAAGATATACTTTGCTCTTGTATCCAGTATGCATAGTCATCTCTATTATTAATTTATGTATTCATTTTATCAGATAGAGCAGTAAACAATTTTCCTCATCTATTGAGGAATTATAGCATATGGATGTATGTTAATAATTGAATATGGGTTGACAATGGATGGACTACAACTGGTGTGACACCTAGGTCTAGACTTCCAAGTCAAGGAAAATATGTCAAAGTCTCTATATGTTGTAGGACATAGAGAGACATTCAAATTCAGTTAATCCTATTATATGTTGCATAAACATATCTTTTAGCCTATGTGACCATACCCATTGAATATGGAGAGATCTTTTAAATCATCATTTTCCCTCCTACATAGATTTTTGTTTAAAGTAAATATAACCATAAAGGTTATAGATACAAAAACCTCAGTGGCTGGTCCCCTAGGTGGTATAGACTAGAAGAGATGACAAATAATGTATAACCAATAATAGAAAAACATACTGGCCATAAACAAACAAAATATAGAAATATTAGCCTCACTAAAACACCTTGTATATATAACATAGGGTTGTGCATCTTTCGAAGTTGGAATGTGTAAGTGCACATTAGCACTTGATGATATGAGGACAGGTTATGGCACTCTTTGTAGGAGTTTATGGTGAACTCCTCAAACACCCCAAGATCACTTGCAAGACAAAATAACTTCCACAAGAGAGAAATGGTAGAAATATCATGCTATCATTAAGATGCAAGAATTCCAAATTGAATATGGCAAAGTACATATGAAGCCTTGCTTATATAGGCAAGGTTGAGATGTAGTATGTAATATGATGTTGACATGTGTCATAATCTTATGACATGTGACAACTAACTACCTAGGAAATGATGCTAGATAAGATAAGACTTCTAGAAAAGATAACTCATCCTTCTAGAAGGAATCTTATATCCTAAGCAAACATATGAACCTATCACCTAGTAAATGATACCTAGGAATATAATTAAATGCCTAAGTAAACTTATGTAAGTGTAATTAAATAATTAATTACACCAACACCCTCCCATAAGTGCAACTTAGGGAGGAAATTATTATGCAAATGATGCTAAGATGCAATGATGGGTCCCGGCTATGAGGCTATTTTAGGTACCCATGTACAAATGCAATGCAAAGAAATCTCTCACAAACGGAGAAAAGGAGAAAACACAGTGGGACAAAACTCCTCCCCAAAAGATAGATGAAATACAATAATGATATCCATCACAAATCCAATCAATCTCCATCCACACAAAGGATGATAAGAGAGATCATACAACCCCCCCATAATGAAATAACCTACTACAAAAGAAGCACTGTAAATACACTTGTGGAGTAACACTGGAATCCTCAATTCGGCAAGCAAGGAAAGATACTTCTATTTGCTAGAAACCATATTAGAGTCACTCAAGGACTCAGGTCTATTGGTTGAATATTTTGTAAACTTATGAGGTTTAGCAAAATGGTGGTTTCAACCACAGTGTGTGAGTTAAAACTCTCCTAATTAAGGGAAGGCTCCCCCCATCCTACTAACTAAAACAAATATGGGTGGAACAATAATCTTTCCTCTTGTTTCAGGAAAGATTAAATCCTTTTCTCTTTTCAGAAAAGTGACATTAACTTTTAAATAAACTTTTACAGTAGCTTGCAATAAAATCAAGAGAAAGGAAATGAAGTTTCTTGAAAGCTCAAAGACTTCCGTCACTTCCTTTGGGACGGGAAAACAATTTCAAGCACAAAGTCTTGAAAATCTGAGATCCTATCTACCTTTTTGAAAGATAATCTAATAACAATATAAAGCACAAAACGACACAAAGTTTGCAAGTATGATGCATCTATTAATTACTACAAGTGAGAATTATTACGAGCACAAAGACTGGCAATTCTTCTTAACTTCTAAACTCAAATTATGAATTCAACCTTCAATATTCACAGCACAAAGTTTGCAAATATTTCAATTGAAGCTCTCCTTAGCAATCTTCCACAATCTCCAAATAATCACAAAGTAATGCTCCAAAATGACATAAGAACACAATGGATGCAAAGTAGGACTTCAACACAAAGTCTGAAATTTCCAACTCTTTGATATTACTTGAAAAAGAACAACTTATAACTATAAAGTTCAAAGTCTTTATGAGTACAAAATTCTGCAGAATTTCCTTGCTTGCCAAAAAGATACCAAAATTACAAAGGACCCTCTCGAGTATTTATAGAAGAGAGGTCATGAGAAAAAGGTGGGAGGATTCCAACTAACTTGAGAAATTCTCTCAACCACCAACTACTTGCAATTGACTTATTCCAAATTACAATCCTAATTTATTTTGACTTGTAATTTGATTACATGTAATTACAATCTTCAATAATGCGAGTAGCATGGCCACTTTCCATTACAATTTTTGACTTTACATGTAATTTGTCAAAACAAAATTAGAAATGTATAATTGAAATTATTCTAAGTGTCCAAGACACGACTCTAACTACATCATCCTTTATCTGCGATGATCTTCATGCTGCTTCAGGATTTTGGAACTTGAAGTATTCAGGATTGGTGAAGACATCTCGAACTTGGAACGGGAATTTGCATTCTTAATGATCTTTGTGTCCTTGGTGAACTTCAACCTTATCACAGGCTTGGAGTAATACCATTTCTTTACGAAGGAAGTTCTTCTCTTCGTTGTGTTCTTTTTCCATGCTTAATTCACTTTGTTCCTAGATGGTTTCATGAGGATTATTGACCTTCAGGTTGCCCCATGAATTACTGTTGTATCTCTTCTTCTTTTGTTCACTGATGAAGAACCCATAACACTTTATTCAGAATGAAATTGTTATAAAACAATACCCATGCCTTGATTTGTTAGTTTGATAGATCATGTGTGTAAACAAGACTGACAAGGGAAGGGATAAATTGATGCAAAAATGGGCTCAGAAGTGAATTTCGGGTTTTGGAAGGCTGATAGCAAGTAAAGTGTATAATTGGGATTTTTGGAAGCCATTGCAAGTAAAAAGTGCAAGGTAGGAAAAATGAAAATCATTGCAAGTTTATTTTTAAAAATTTTCACTTACTTTCTTGATCAAAACTTCCTACTTGCAATTGGTTTATTAAAATTCCGATTTGCAGCCAAGGGCATCATTTTTCTCTCTCTTTTTTGTAGAAAATAGTAATGAGAACATGGAGAAATGTGAATGAGGTGAAATGAAAGGGAAACTTATGGAAAATGAAATGAAAGGTAAATGGTATGAAATGAAAAATGCTGAGAAAGTTGTTTTTGAAAGACATTTTTATGGAATGAGGAAAATGCGTTTGGGAATGGAGGCGTTTTTGAATGAATGAAACACATTTTCTGTTGAAGGCGTAAAAGATGGAATGAGAGGCGAATGGTGTGTTCCAAATGGAGGTGTATGAAAGTAAACACGTTTTTCAGCATAGATGTGTTTTATAAAATAGCATATGAGATGGAATGAAGGGCGTATGAAAGGAAAATGCGTTTTCAGCAAAGAACGCTTTTATTGGAAGAGGAAAACACGTTTTTCATCCATAGAGCATTTCTATCAAATGCAAACTCAAGCTCACACATTGGCGTCCCAAAAAGTCAGAGATTAAAGACATTAAAATGAAGAGAAACAAGAAGAATAAAGAGGAACAAACCTGCAACAAGAGAAATCGGGTTTTTTTATGACACATTGCAAGCTTAAAAACTCAAATCGGGCTTTTCAAGGCACTTTACAAGTTAATTTTTCAGAAATCGGACCTTTTTGGAGTCATTACAAGTTACTTAACTCAAATAGGAACTTTTAAAAGTCATTGCAAGTTACTTTAAGTGAAATCGGAACTTTTTCAAGTCATTGCAAGTAACTTTAAGTGAAATCGGAACTTTTTCAAGTTATTGCAAGTAACTTTAAGTGAAATTGGAACTTTTTCAAGTCATTGCAAGTGACTTTAAGTGAAATTAGAACTTTTTTGAAATATTCCGAGCCAATTTTTTTCAACTTTTTCAATTGCAAGTTACAAACCAATGCACCCGTTAAGGTTAGCAGCTAAACCCCAAATGATACTGAAACAACTCTAACCAGGATGTACACCAGGATCTCGATGTGGGCAAGGTGTGAGCATTGGTCAGAGGATCTGAATGCAGAAACTAAGCTGAAGGAACTTTAACCAAGAATGGCGCTGATGATGGCGAGCATATGGTCAGAGGGTCTCAATCAAAATGCTTATGCAAGAACTCTAACCAAGAATGCGCCGGCGAACGACGAGCATGTGGTCAGAGGATCCCTACAATCTAATATACTGAAAGCACACTCAACACCAAGTATGTGCTGCTCAATCCAATATGGAAATGAGGTGACCATATGGCGGAGATAACATAATTTACAATACTTTGAAGAGAAATAAGCTAGAATGCTGAAAGTAACTCGACACCCAGAATGTGCTTTCTAACCCAGAGTGGGAAAGGAGCTACCATAGGGCGGAGATAAAGAAATACATTTGCAATTACAGAATGTAAGAATGAGTATTACAAATCATGGTAAAGCAATATTAAAGAACTACTGTCAGTACTACTGCCAGCTTACAATAGATATTATTCCCTGCAAGATCAAGTATTAGATGCTCTTCAAAAATGTTGCAACAACAAGGAATCCTTCGCATAGCCTTTAAGGAACTCTCAACACCAATCCAATAAGGAAGATGCAGATTTCTCAAATCTGATTTGACAGACCAGCAACATGAATATCATAACCAGCAACACAGATCCCTAGCAATATGCTCATAACTCTCTCATTTCTCACCCAAATGATCTCAAATCTGATGCAACAGACCCTCAAAATGATGGCGCCTAACTTAGTAATAAGAAATGGCATCTAAAAATGGTTATTAATTACTGACACGAATCCCAAGGCACTCCAGAAAGTACGGCCTTCAAGGAATGACGAATTTGCATTATAAAATCATAAGCTTCGTATTAAAATCTGCAAATATTCATGAAGGGGCGCCCTTACCAATAAGATGCAATGACACAATACCCAGAATGAGATTATTTTTGTTTTCTGATTTATGAGTGAAACTACAGATTCAGCCCTGTTATCAGCAACTCCGGAAAATGACATAAAATGCAATAAACTGAACTTCTAATGGCAAAACAACACTACAATGCAAACCTTACTACCAAAAACACTCAAAATAAGCAAACCTCTCCACTAGGTGCTATCTCTCAAGCACGAAGTCGAGCCAAGGCTAGGAGGCATTCATTCCTCGAAGCAATCCAGCAACCATTTCGGCAGCATAACAATAGCATAGACCAAAGATGATGAAAAGAGACCCAAAGGCTTCCTTTTATAATTTGCCGTTGACCTTCTCGAAACCCTAACCTTCTTTTCAGAGTCAAACCCTAATCCTCCAAAAGATGGCGTCCCTTTCTTCAAAGCTTCAATTTGACTTCTTTTAATTAAATTCATCACTTTAATAATGGCATCCAACTTAAGGCTTTAATTCAACCTTAATAATTATAAAATAATCTCAATGATGGCGCCACCCTTAAAAGACCACTTTTTAAAACAACATTAAGTCAATAGACTAGGCCAAGGGGTAATATAACATTAAAATATAATGTTATTTAAGTGAAATGAACTTATCTCTCCGAAACTGCATCCCGAAGCCAAAATCTGAATAAACCAATTGAGTCGACTGAAGAGGAAAGTCAACTGTGCCGAGACCAAAAGGACCGTTGCCAAAAATAGAATTTACTAAAAATAGTAAATTCCAGAAAGTGCTCAGAATGCCCAGAGAAACATATCACTGCGAAGCCCACAAAAAACCCAGAAGGAATCCGCAATTCGAACACCAATTCACGAGCAACCGCAACCCCCACACAAGAAACCCTAATCAAACCGTCCCAGTAGCCTACGGGTCTCCAGAATAGGCCAACGGTCATCAGAGAAGATCATGCTCGAGAAGCGGACATTACATTTTTCAAGTCATTGCAAGTGACTTTAAGTGAAATCGGAACTTTTTCAAGTCATTGCAAGTGACTTTAAGTGAAATCAGAACTTTTTCAAGTCATTGCAAGTGATTTTAAGTGAAATTGGAACTTTTTCAAGTCATTGCAACTTTAAGTGAAATCGGAACTTTTTCAAGTCATTGCAAGTTCATTTTAAGTGAAATCGGAACTTTTTCAATTCATTGCAAGTAACTTTAAGTGAAATCGGAACTTTTTCAAGTCATTGCAAGTAACTTTTTAAAAAGTAACTTGTAAAGTGAACAAAAAGTTCCTATAACTTGTAAGTTATATAAAAATTTCCTACAACTTGAAATTAAAACAAAAAGTAACTTGTAATAAGAGCAAAAAGATCCTATCACTTACTTGTAATAAGAAACCAAAACCCCTACTTGCAGTGATGCCCCCAAAAATCCGAAATTGACCAAAAACACACTAAAAATGACTCAGAATTTCACGAAAACGGACGAGTGAGTGAAAAAGTTAGCCAAAAGGACTATAGACCCAAAACTGAAATTTTCTAACCTTTGCACTTCGTAAAACGTGCCTTAGAAGAGAAAATCTTCAAATTTTATCAAAATTTTGATAGGTTATCCCAATTTTTAACAAGTCAAAAATTAGGGACAACAGCTGGCTCCGACTGGGGAACTGCCTTCGAAAGCGAAGGTAGTAGAATCCATAATCTCCAAGTGTCTTAGTATCCATTGGGTTACAGAGTCAAGCAACAAAGACACAAAATGAAAGGAAGGTTGACGTGACTGACGCAAAGCAACTCACTAGAAAACAAGACACAGACTTGTGCAACTACGCTTATTGAAAAGATAAAAACCTACCTAATTGAAACTAGCTAAAAACGGAAACTTCTCAAACGAAACCATTAACTGGTTCAGCAAAATAGTTGCCCTTCTTCAACAACTTATGGTACCTTGCATGATTGTAGGCAACTTTGTATAGATGAAGTGCGAATAAGGGTACCAGAACTTGATGCAACATTCCTTGGAAAACATGAACAAATTCACTTTTCTCTTGAAATGAATCATTTGTACTGCTGCTCCAAAGTAGATTTTTTAAACCAAACTGCTCTTGCTCAGCTGCAACTGCTTCTTTGACTTCTTTTTGAAATATATCTTCATGTTCAGGTACAAGTTGAACCTCTGATTTCCCATCGGCTTTCAACCAAACAAGATGTCTTATGGGGCATCCCCTTGATCAGACAAAAACTGAATTCTTTTTATTAGCTGCAACTTGAACAACTGGTTTTTCAACCATGACAACCTCATGCTGAATGGAAAGATCTCCTTCATGTGATTCAAATGAAAACATGACTACATTGCATTCCTCAGTATGTTGTTTATAACCTTCTGATTGGAGAGAATCTTCAACAAGACTTGAACAAAATTCTTCTATAGTACTCATGAAATGATCTTCATCAAGTTTTGGGGTAGATCTCTTATGCATAACATGTTTTATTTCAACATTAGAAGAACTTCCTTGAGAACTTGAAAAAATATCAGAACGTCCACCTTGAAAAGTAGACTCTTGATTTTCATCCTTCCCAAGTTGCTCATGATCTTCCAATTTATGAGATACTGGTTTAAAAGACTCTCCAAAGGTATCTACTTAGTTTAAATCTCCAAATCAACTTCTTTGGCTGCAATAAAGTTTTCCCTTTAATCTTGACCAATGTGAGATATATTCGGCCTGTTTAAAATGTTCATATACGCCATGAATAACCAGCCAATGGTTTATCAATAAATCGTCCTTAAGAGATAGTCAATCTCTAATATTATTTATATTATGAATAAATATATAATATCATATATATATATATATATATATATAATATATACAAATACATATATACTCTTAAATACTATCTTGTATTTGTATATATATATAACCATAATTATATATTCACACATATATATTTGTATTTATGCATAATAATACTAGTGAAGTAATAATATATATATGCACATCCTTCTCAGGCATGAATGCCCTTGTATATATATATATATACTCACACCTGTATATACATTTGTATGCATATATATATTATCAAGCATATATATGCCCATACTCCTTTATATCCTAGTTTACAAGCATTATCTAATATTTATAATATTAGTCATATACGCATTTCTTCTTTGTTGATAAGTAGGTACAAGGTGTGTAGATATATGTGTATATATTGAAAATGTGCAACCGATATTCCTATGCATATTATATAATTGTATGCATGAGTTGCCATGTCAACATATATACCTATATACATCCGATGTATATTCTCTTATCAACGTAGATACACACATAATGAAGGTCTCACTCATATCCAAAGAGACTCAACCAAACTACGAACAAGCATAGAACATGAGGAAGGATTCATAAAAATCACCTAATGCATACAGAAGTAAACAAGACTCCTAATGCAAACATACAAGCCATGGATGACTTACCTATAACCCACAAACTGACTCAGTTCAATCACTCTAATGTGGCGTGTGTATGCTCAGATAGTTTATGTTACCGGTTACCCGACCAAGATCTTCTCCCGAGTGATACTTCCCCTCCCCCTGGAGAATGAACATTTACCTGCAACCACTAACACATGCCTTGGCAGTCAATTGTTCATAACAATAAGCAGCATATATAAACATCTTCAAAGTTAGAATAACAATAATTCAATAACCATCTAGTCACATGTATGCGGTATTTCACCATGAATAACATCAATTGAGATAACATCAAATGAAACAACATCATTCATTAATTCATCTCCAGAATTCACATTACATTCACATTTACCCTCTGTAGTAATAGTAAATAGTAACTTAACAATTTGGGGTGTAACACTTTTGGAGGCCATTTGATGTTAGTTATGTTGGACAGTGATAGAGAGTTCTCTTCTTACCTTATCACTACTCAACAGAAGCTTGATAGCCAACGTGTTTTACAAACAAAATATGCATACAATAAAAAATGTATTAACAAACAAGTTATTATCAATTGAGGTAAATATTTGTACACTTAGTGGTGGAAAATATTGACAACTAAGCATAAAATGGAATGAGTGTTAAAACATTTTAATTTGTATAATGACACTTGAATAAACCCCTTTTCAAATTAGCAAGTGAAGCTGACTGAAAACTAAATACAACTCCTAAATTGAAAGACATAAAGAAATTCACAATTATGTACACTTTACAATATCATCAATGGGGTTTTGCATGAAGGAAACAACTAAAAATAAACTTTGACCTATCTTTTTTATTCTCAGAGGTTGAGCACAACACAAAAAAGACTTTTCTCTCACAAGTGAGGTTTTTTATGATTAAAAGCTTGCAACTGAAATAGAGTAATCAAAATCATTAATGCTTTATATGTGGCTAAAAACAAAGACCAATAGATTGACATACACAAGACAATTAATTCTAACAATGAATTACACTACAAATTTTGAGAAAACCAAAACCTTAGAAACAAACAAAATACTTACTAAGATGAAAGGTTGTGTTCTAAGAAGTTCAACATTGCTTTTCACTACAGTCCTCTTAATGAAACCTAAGTTGCCCAATCAGCAAAATTACATGCCAATACTGTGTGTGAAATGCCCCGTAATTGGAATTGTCATGGATTGCTCTATGAAATCGTCTAGGATTCGACATTTCTCAAGCTACAAAGTTGATAAATCAATAAAATACGAGATTATTATAGCTTGTTTATAAGTGCAGTTCAATTGCAAACTCCCATAATCCGTTAATTGCTAACATCATCATCACTTCAACTTGTGGAGGTCTAGTATCCATCTGAATAGGAACATTAGAACGGGTTCAATTGGCAGGTTCAATTGGGAAAACAGGCACTCCGTGCCTGGCTAATGTCATGATTACTTCATCCTTTTTTGTGAAAGTTCCTTTGCTTATTGAATTGAACCTTTTAAATAGTGCATTTTTTCAATTCAGTTGCATTCACCCACAAACTATACAAGGCTGACATTAGGCTTAGGTCATCATAGTTGGTTTAGTTACATTCATCCGCAATTGTAAAATGATGACATCAAGCTTATGTCATCATATTTGGTTCAATTACATTCATCTTCAACCATACAATGCTTATGTCATGCTGACATCATCATAGGAATTGTTCATCTAAACCGGTTATTTAAATTGAATAAATTTGGTTCACTTGACTTTACCCACAAATCTAGTTGGTCATGAGATCCTCAAAAACCCCAGTTAGATGTGAAGTTCCCAAAAAGGTCAAATGGGCAAGAAGTTCCCGCAAAACTAGTTGGCCACGAGTTTCCCACAAATGCAGATAAGTTCATCTAAACCGATCATAAGATGTGAACTTATGTGATTCAACACCAAAGTCCTGCAAGTCCAATTACAGCTCAAAAGTGCGCAAATCCGATAGCAGATCAAAAACCCGCATGAGCATAACTTAGTCATTTCTTACCCATTTCTCACCAAATCTAAACTGCAGATACCCATTAAACTCTTCTACAAAGTGATGTCCTCACTTGGTTGAATTGACTCCAAAAATTACTCTAGAAGTAGACTAACCAAAAACTAACTAAAACAAAACCCAAAACAAAACCAAAACTAAGCTAAAACTGAAAGCAAACTAGAAATGTTTTTGGTTGATGCTGGATCACCTATGGATATACGTGTCCCTGTGCATCAACTATGCAATTACTTGAGGTAGATGTATATGTGCTAGTGAAGGAGATTGCTTTATATTATTTTTCTCTTACCTGAAGGATTTTGAGTTGGAGAAACTTTTACAAATACACCTAGATAGGTGTTGGACAATTAACTGCGAATATTGGACAATTAACTACGAATATAAGCATTGACTGAGTGATAAATATATTTTTGAATACCTTAGGATCTTTATCAAAAGATACAAATACTTATTTGCTAGGGATTTGTAATGTCCCCTTTTCCTAGGCAGTGGTCAGTCGTAGTGTTTAGCCTATCAATTGGGTTATTGTAGGCTAATACAGTGGATAGGGAGCCCTTTCGGGGGTCTTGTGACCTTTTGGGAAGTTTGTGTGGCGTTTCAGGAGCTTGGAGCCAGTCTCCTATTGTTTAGGAAGGGATAGATAGTTCACCTGTGACCACTCGGAGCTTGTGGAGTTTGGGAAGGGGGCCTTATGAGCCATTTTAGATGATCAAAGACAGTTTCCTACTTTTTAGGAGAATCCCTATTTTTTAGGAGAAGACTGGCAGTTGGCCTGCTTTATTCAGACGCCACACCGGGATCAATTGCAGCATCAGTTTCCAGTTGGAGTGATCGGGTGATGGTCTCACCATGAAAGATGAAATATTAAAGTGTTAAACTTTAATATTTTAATTTAATAAAGTAAAGTGATTAATTCTTAAGTCACTTTATAATATTTTAATAAAGTGATGATGTTAAGGGCACTTTATTATTAAAGGTGATATAAGGGTTAAATGAAAATTAATAAAGTGATCTATTTAATGATGTTTTATTAATTTATTATATTAAAAGGGAGACATAAGGACTTTATTAAAAAGAGACTTAAATGATTTAAAGTATATTTTATATTATTAAGCTGTGCATCATAATTAAAAGGGAAATGAAAGTAAATTGAATGAAATGAATTTGAAGTGAATTTGAGGTGAAATATAAAAAGGCATTTTGGAATTCATTTCATTCATTCATTCATTGTTGAAGAAGAAGAATTTGGCTAAGGTTTTTGCTGGAGAGTGAAAATCTCAAGCTTTTTGAGGACGGAGCCCCTCAGGGAGAACAGCTTGCAAACAATTCCATTGCAGGGATTGTGCTTGTGCTTCAAAGAAATTATAGGAAAAGCTTCACAGCTAGGGTTTGAAGGATTCATCAGAATTTTGCAAATATATTGATCTTTATTCCAGCACAGGGGTATTCACATGATTTTATGAAGGGTTTGTGTCGCATTAAATGGGTGGTGTTCATTCTGATTTGAATGTGAGCTTTAGAGACCATTGGGATGTGATTTTCAGTGAAGGCGGGGGGTTTCATATTGCTCCCATTTTCTTTGCTGGGGGTGACTAATCTTGTTATTGAAATCTGGACATTCTAAGGTTGGCATGAAAGGCAAATAAGTTATTATCTGGCTGCTATCTATCTTTCAGTCTGGGCGAGTTAAGTCAGGTTCCCTATATATTTTGCATGCATTTTATGTGTTGCTTCAGACATGAAAATTGATTTTGTAAATCCCTAGTAATTGCTGCGTACTGTCTGAGATGTTGTAACTTCTTACAATCTGCTGTTACTCAGTTCTTATTTGCAAATTAAGGTCTGCTAGTATATTTGCAAGGTCTGGGCTCATAAAAAAGTCGACTATGCTGCAACTGGGTCATATTGGTGCAAACAATGCATGTAATCTGCTTATTTGATTATCTGGAAGTCTGAAAACAGTCTGAAACATTTAATCTGAGTCTGCTGTTCACATTTTTCAGTCTTAATTAAACTCAGAAAATTGCATTTAAAGGGCTGTTAATTTCTGAGCAATCTCTCTCATACCAGCTTAATATAATACTCAGAAAAGTCTTCTTCCAAGGCTGATAATGTATTTCTGAGTGTGCCCTGTAACGTCAGTTCATTATTGAATGTTATGCTTCAGTTCTGGATAAGCAGATTATATGTTCTTTGTCCTTGGTTTTAGTTATTTTTGTTCATGCATTGCTATTTGGAAGTTTGATAAATTGCAAATCTATCAAACTGGAAATTAATCTAGCAAAAATCAGAAATTTAAATATCCTATCAGGGGTGGGATATCTCAGGATTGCATTTGTGGAACTTAGTGAAAATAATCATGTAACTTAAAGTGGGGTTCACATCAATGAAAATTTTTACAAATTATTGTGAGGGAAGGACTTCCAATTTTCCACTCTTCCATTCAACATTTCTGATTTGTTTTGCAACTATTCTGCAATGTAATTTAGTAAATATGAATTGATACTTCTATGCAGTTGATGTTTGGGGTGCTTCACAAGATGTAGCCCTGGGCTTGTATTTGAATGGTTTTTCATCGTCATCCAGTATATGAATATTTTTTTCTTCCTGTATCCTCACCTAAAGTGCTCTTTTTTTTTTTTAATTTATCAGGAGACACAAGTGATTGAAATCATTATCACCGATCTGCCCAAAGGTATATTTTATGTTTTTAGCTGCAGACTTCTTCTGACATGATCCAGACTAACTTTATGTAGTTTTATAATAATGCTAGTTAATTTTTTGTGAACTGGTCTAAAAATGTCTCGCTAATTGTGATTCTCAGGCAGACCTATTGGTTCCTACTCAACCTCACTAACTGAAGCAATATTATTGAGGTGCAACAAGAAAAATATGTCTGATGGAAAGGAGGAACCTGTTTTGGCTTGGAGGAAACTTAGCTTGGCAAAATCCCGAAATGATGTATCTCATTTACCCTAACAGAAATGTCCAGAATTGATACTCATTTGAGTTAAATTTCATCTCAATCTCATGATTTCTAGTTTTCATTTGGCTATTGCTAAACCTCATTTTTCATTCTAAATTGCAGAGCAAAAGCAGGGAATCACAAGGGAAAATAAGGTGTGGTATGTTCATCTCTTCTCGATTAAATGATGAAATGCATGCCAAGGGTCTTGTCTCTGGTATAAAACCTGGAATTATTCAGATTGGTCCAACCAAAGAAGGTCCATGGACCACTGTGAGTTTAAACTATGCTACCTCAACAACATGCTGGAGGATGGGCCATGACATGGTAGCCAGTGAACTATCTCTCAAGGAAAGCAACAAATATGTAATTATCAGATCTCTTGTCTCAGTTTTAAACCAGACAGATTTTGCAATTGACTTGTGTATTTGCCCTGAATCTTCAAACTGCAAGCTTGGGTATGTTACTGGTCATGATTATGACAATGAGCAACAAACTTCAGATAACTTCACTTGGGATGAAGTTTTTGAAAATGAGAGATACAATCCTTTACTTGGTTGGGGAAGCAGTTTCCCTGGTCATCTTTTACCATCTGACCCAGGACATTGGAGTACACGGGATGATTCCTACTCCTCTCAGGTGCAAACTCCACTCTAAACTCTTTGCAAAATTTCTAGCATGCTTCATAGTACTACACTGCAGGCATGTCTACTTATGCAAATAATGCAATTATTTTCTCTCTTTTCTTATTCAAAGAGAAATTGGACGGGCAAGGGAAAGGAAAGGTTCTACTAACTATTGACAAGAATACCATACTGTGTAACATTTTTGATAAATATCATACTTAAATATATAATAATAGTCTAAGTTAATTTACCATTTAATAGAATTCTCTTTACATGCCTGCTGTCATTTTGGAAAAAGAAATAGTATGTGTTCCTCTGCTCGCATTTGTTCTTGCCAATTTACAGTTTCTTTATGGACAACATATTTTTCCCTTCCTATGTTTGCATGTACTTGTTATTTACTTTGGAAAGATCCAAGTATGATATTTTATTTTCAGAAGTGGTTCTGAGACTTGGAAAAACCCATTTACGGGCTGTGTAACATGTTGGATAAATATCATTTTTAAATATATAATAATATTCTAACTTAAGGTACGATTATTTAATAGAAGTCTCTTTACCAGCCTGTTTTCATTTTGGAAAAAGAAATAGTATGTGCTTCTCTAATAAAATAATGCTTTCACTCATTCTTGCTGATTCACAGTTTCTTTATGGACAATACGTTTTTCCATTCCTATGCATTAATGAATTTATTGTTTACCTTAGAAAGAGCCAAGTATGATATTTTATTTCTAGAACTGCTTTAGATACTAGGAATAACCTGATGTATGTTACCAAACATCCAAAGAATCTTGGGAAATAATGTTTTGACAAATTTCTGTAACTACTAAGATGATATCTTATTTCTGGTACAGATGCTTAATGTTTATGTAAAATCCTACAGGAATTCCCAGAAATACAAGTACCACTTGGTTGGGAGTGGGCTAGTGATTGGCATATTGACAAAACTAATTCAACTTCACCTGAAGGTTGGTCACATGCATTTGATTTTGGGGACCTCAAGTGGCCACCTCCATTGGATCCTGAAGTGTCCTCAACCTCTGTTAGGCGAAGACGATGGATACGGAAAAGGAAATGCATATCAAAGGATCAAAGACAACCAATTTCTGTCGGGATAATAAGCCCAGAGGATATGATGCCTTTACCAATAGCCTGTTTGAATTCCTTTGGTCCAAAGTACATTTTGCAATTAAAGCCACAAAATTTGAATGGCACAGATAAATATGGTTCAGGAAAGGTATTGAACTACACAAATGCTCGTAAGTATGAGAAAGTTCCTCATATCTGTGTTTCTTCGCTTGTGGAAACTGAGGCCCTTATATACTGTCCTACAGAAGTGGCAAGTGCATCTAACAGGAATGGTTTGTGGTTTTGTTTAAGTGTAAAGGCTACTGAAATTGGAAAAGACATCCATTTAGACCCTATAAGGGATTGGAAACTTGTTCTTACAGCTCCATTAACACTTGTCAGCTTCCTACCAGTAGCATCAGAATTTTCAGTTCTCGAAAAGCTTTCTGGGGGTGAGCTGTCTGTTCTATATCGAGGGATAGTCAAATCAGGACAAACAGTGAAGGTTTATTGTGTAGATCTGCAGAAACCTCTTTATTTTTGTCTATTTCTTCAAGGTGGCTGGCAACCAATCAATGTATGTTGTTTTTGCCATATCCTGTTCATTCTTTTAGAGCATGTATTTGATATAGCATTGCCAAAATATTTTCTAAGTCATGAAATTTTTGTTGAAGCATGCTGTTCTTATTTCACATCCTACGGAGGAGGTGGCTCAATTCTTGACTTTGAAGAATTCACATTCTGATAGGTCAGCTGTCTTATGCACAGATGCTTTCAGTTTATTTTTGTATGACCTGAGGCTATTGCAGGAAATGGCTTAAGTGTATGTAGCTATATTACTGTGAGCAAGTTAATCTTAAAATAGTAAAATATTATGAATTATTATTAGAATAAAAGAAGCACATCTATATTTATTGGGAATAATTTAATTTCAGGAAGGTCCAAGTCCTCTTTGAGCACAATCAAGATGGGAAGGCTATGGTTGCAAGGGTTCTTAGATTGTACACACCATACTGGCTTCAATGTATGAGATGCCCCCCATTGCAATTTAGGTTTATTGGCACAAAACAGACAGGGAGATCCATAATTGGAGGAATTAGCAAAAGTTATGGAAATTTGGAAATTTCAGAACAAATCATTCATGACGAGATGCAGGAAGGCTGCACTATTCTTTCATCATTTGATCCTAAATTTATGGGTCTTTCAATTGCATTTAATGATTCCAGAAAAACATGTTTTAGTCCTCCCACAGCACTTGCTCCTCTCAGTGAAATGGTGAGTAGTGATAGTGATTTGCATTTACTGTAGTCTTTCATTTTTTAACATAGGGTTGGAGTAAATCCACATTGTCTAATGCAGGATGGTTCAGTAGATCTAAAAGCAAGTGATGGAAATGGCCTATGTTTAAGATTGCTTATTTCAACAAAATCATGCCCCTACCAATATGCCCCAACCAAGGTATTGGCACAGATTATCCATAATCTACACTATTTGGAACTGCAGGTAATAGTAAGATAACTGAAGTTTATGGCAGGTTATTTGTATATGTCCTTACATGGAATTCACGAACAGAACTGGGCAGCATCTCTTTATCAAGTTGAATGCAAATGATCAACCAAAAACTCTTCATGCATCAGACTGCAGGGTAGCATACTGCAGTGTTGATACCAAGGAACCAGAGAGGCTGCAGGCAAGATGCCACTAACTAGTTTTAACTGTGCATGCATGATTGAATATGCTTATAAATTGTGTGCCGCATATTATTTACTATGATATTAGTGTGATTTGGAAACACTGGAATAATATGCCATATCAATTGTATTTTCATTTTATGACCTAGAAAGATTTTTATTCACTTGATCTAGAATGTAACTATAATTCTGTAAATCAGACTAGCACATAATTTTCCCTCTTTTCAACTTATGTTTATGGAAAACATTTTTCACATTAGATAAGAAAGCATCCTGTCTTACCTGAGCTGTGCCTTATATTTTCTGGTGTCAGATTTCTCAATGAGTCAATAGTTACTTCCAGTCTATCTTAAAGGAATGTTATGCACAACTTATGCCTATTATTTTGACCCCTAAAGGTTCAATTTCTTAGTCTTAACCAAACATTTAATTCCCAATTTTTCAGGTTCAATTAGAGGATACAGAATGGTCTTATCCTTTTTCTGTCGAAAAGGAAGACGTCATTACTGTGGTTATGCGACAAAAGTATGGTAAAAGGAAATACTTGAGGGCTAAGGTTTGTGGTTATGATGAAGGATCAAAATTCTTGATTGTATTCCATCTGGGATCAATTAATGCTCCATTTAGGTAATCTACATAAAATGACATCTGAGTTTATACTGTTCTGTTCTTTTGCTTCCTTTTCCTTAAAATAATTTCTAATTACATGGAAATATGGCTTCATAAAACTGTTTATTATACAGGATTGAAAACCGTACAAAGCTGAAGCTTATCAGTTATCGCCAACGTGGACTTGATGATGAAGCATGGCAATCCTTAAAACCCTTTTCAACTCTCAATTTTGCATGGGAGGACCCTTATGGTCAGCACTTGCTTGATGTCCTTGTTGAGCATGCAGGTACATCCAACTTCTTGACGGTGAACATTGCAAAGGTTGGTGATTATTATCCACATGATGAATCTGTTACAAGTGCTATATGGATTCATGTTGCTGAAGTTCATGGTGTCAAGGTTGTAAAGTTCTTTGATGATAAAAGAAGATCTGTAGAAAGAATAGGTGCTGCAGAAAAGGCACAATCAGCAGAGGATATTGAGGCAGTTCCAGATACAAGAAACACGGTCCAGTCCAATATGACACCTCTAGAATTCATATTGGAAATAGGAATTCTGGGTGTGTCAATTGTGGATCAAAGGCCAAGAGAAATATTATATTTATACCTGGAAAGAGTATTTTTTTCTTATTCAACTGGATATGGTGGAAATACGAGTAGGTAAGCAAGTATTGATTGCAATCAATTCCTACTCTCTCCTTAATGTTCAGGAAGAAGAATTTGGCAATTTAAAAAAATGAGATCTTGTTTTTTGGTTTTGTTGAATTATCTTTATTTCTACAGCATAAAATATAGTCTGAATGAAAGTATTCATTATAGTCAGTTCCCATTCTCAAAAGACCAGTAAAAGAAAGAAAAATCTTAATTATTGATGTGGATGAATTATCTTTATTTCTACTCTCAAAGTTAGTCTAAAGGAGCTTGAAAAATCAAGAGGCAAAGAAATCAAGCAACATATTTACAAAAAATAACAATTAATTACCTAGTTGCATGAAATAGAATAGAATGATGAAGACAAAAGTCACCGATTGCACTCTTTGTCGTATCATGCTCACTCTCCATTCAACCAATGCTCTCAAGTGATGGTTGGGAACCTAGAGTAGTGTGTGGTGCTTACATGAATCTAATCTAGATCCACGAATTCTAGGCCCACATTAGCACTACCACTACCACTAGTGGTTGAATGTCCAAGGAATGGAAGAATTGAAGAAGAATCTCTATGAAAGGCTTCCATCTCTTATCTTTGCCTCTTTTTTAGTTCCTTCTATTGGTCAAAGGTCTCTAATTGACTTTGTACCTCCTACATAACATCAATAGGCACAACTTCGCACACTCTAACATATCTACGTAAAATTTGTGCAATGTGATATTTCAATTGGTTAATCCTCCTCCACTAATTTTCATCATGCAATGTTTGCAAACCAACTCCCTTTTCTTTTCACCTAGAATTGCATGTTTCCAACAAAGGTCCTTTCTCACTAGGGCTAACATTAGAACAATTCACAAATGTGAAGTATGCTACAATAACAAATAATTAACATTTAGAGTTTCTAGATAAACTAAATAGAAAAGTTAGAAAAAATAACTTTACCTGCCCAAATTGAATTCAATTAACATTTGTTGCTCAAATGGTTTGTTGGTTTTTGCTTGGTTTTTGCTTCAATGGAATGTGATTTTAGCTCCAATACCTTTTTTTTCTCTTCCTTGTGCTTGCAAATGAAATAAATGTGTTTTGAGAGTGATAAGAGATCATTTTACAATGTTAAATTTGTATTTTTTTCAATTGGTCGATGCCTCCTGCACTAAGTTTTTTCATGCAATGTTTGCAAATTAACTCCCCTTCTTTTACCCCTAGGATGATATGTTTACAACAAGGGTTATTTCAAACTATGGCTAACATTAAAACAATCTATAAATGCGAAGTATGTTGCGATAACAAATAAATTAACATTTAGAGTTTTTAAATAAATTAAGATTTAAAAAATCAAACAAAAAAATAGTTAGGGTTTGCAACTAAAAGATAGATAAAAATTTCGAAAAATAGCTAGGGTTTTTCGATGGATCTAAAATGAAAAAATTAAACAAATGCAAGAAACAACAAAATTTAAAATGATTCAAAATAGGAAAATACCTTTTCAACTTGATGGTGGGCTGCTCCAAATCAATGGTGGGATCTTACAAATGCATTGTAGGCTCCTTTAGATGAACCAAAAAACTCACCAGATACATTAAAAATGTGAAACACGAAAAAAATCGGAAAAAATAGTCAAAAAAACTCACAAAAATCGGAAAAAATAGTCAAAAATCTCATGATTTTTCCCTATAAATGCATGAATGCCTCACACTTCCTCACATAGCACTTGGAGAGAAAATATTCTTCATAAAAATGTGCCAAATACCTAATTTCTCCCTTAAGTGATAAAATTGTGAAATGGTGTGCGACAAGTTGCCCCTCAACCCCGTTGGGGGCGTTGCCCCTAGACCCCCACAAGGGGTGTTGCCCCTCAACCTGTAATATCCCCATTTCGATCATGATAGCATCGAATGTAGCTCTAGCTTTCTCGGTGACCGTCGATCGTGCCAAGAGGGTTATTTGATGTTCGAAGAGGTTCAAAGTATTTTGGCACTGTCATATATCATCTTGGTATAGGGTTTTGTATTTTCCATAGTTCAGTTGTGGTGCGGGAAATATTTTAATAATTAAACAATTAATTAAGTTGTCCAAAAAGCTTAAAGTAGAAGGCGACTTAAATTAATTATTTTAATTATTTTGTAAAAAGTGACTTATAGCTGGGAAAGTTAAATATTTTAATAAAGTCACTTTTGGGAGAAATAAGGAGTTAAAATTAAAAAGTAAATTTGGTTTTACAAGAAAAAAGAGGGAGTTGCAAAAGAATGAATAAATAAATTTGAGAAGTTCATTTCAGATTATGCTTGGTTTTATTTTATCTTCTGGTCTTTTGGAGAATTTGGTTTTCAAGGGCTTGATGACAGAAACCCTCGGGTTTGAAGGATTGGACGAAAACCGAAATCCTTTTCAGGGGAAATCATCTATGTTTCGTAGTTGTGCATCAATGTTAGGAGATTCGAAATTGATGAAGTCTCTTTTAGAGACAAATTTTAGGTAAAATGCTAAGTTGCAAGATTGGTGATAAATAAAATAAATATTTCTTGTGCCAGTTCATTCGTACCAATTCATTTTTCAGAAAAGTGTTATTCCATGCTTATTGGTGGTGGCATTGGGAGCAGCAAATTATTTATTCTAAGGGTGATATGTTTTTCTAGCTATTAATTTTGGAAGAAATTATAAGTTTGAGGGATCCATCATACAATCCTCAAAAGGGGGATGTGGACTTTTGAAAATTCCACTAAGGCATGAGGATAATATAAACAACGCCTTTCTTTGTTACTGCAGCCTCAGCTATTTAGAGGTCAAAGTTGGGGAAGGAGGTATCACAGAAAAAAGTTGTGATTATTTCATAGAGCCGCCAATCCTTTTCACTGCAATACGACGACGTGGGACCATTTGAGGAATGACGTAGCGGCCAAAGGGGGGGGGATTAAATTCTTAAGGAGGCATCAAAACTCTCTATTATATTATAGTCTTCACCTTTAGCAAGTCACACCTCCCAATGTTAATTGCAACATATTATTATGGTGTTGTACATTTTGTGTGTTGACTAAAAGGGTGACATGGGACAAATTGGAGGTCAAATAAGTCAATAAAGATATCGACTCCTTCCTTACTGCCTTTGGATGAAATTTGGAGTGTCGTACTATTATTCCTTGGGATCTTTGTATGGCTTAAAGCCTATTGATGCAGTTTTGGAAAGTCCGTACAAAGGGAAGAGGGTGATGGAATTGGAAAGACATCATATTTCAGTTCCAGTCATAACAACAAATTTGAACATTCCATTCCAGGAATTTGTTGCTGTTCAAATATTGAAGAACTGTGTATAAATTTGACAATACTATACATGGTGTTTGTTGTTGTTCATAAACTGAGATGCGTAGAATGTCTAATATATTGTTATAGCATGTAATGGAGACCATTTC
Organism: Sequoia sempervirens; assembly: GCA_007258455.2. Classification (NCBI taxonomy): domain Eukaryota; kingdom Viridiplantae; phylum Streptophyta; class Pinopsida; order Cupressales; family Cupressaceae; genus Sequoia; species Sequoia sempervirens. The sequence continues at coordinate 763,057,302 of VDFB02281492.1, read as the reverse complement.
AGATCTGTGCTATTAACTATGTTCCAGTATTGCAATATATGAGGTCAGATTTATACTTTGCTACATTCTCAATTCTATTGTTTATTAAAAGAGATTACAATGATAAATGTTTTTTCAATAGTGTTATTTGCACAGCAAGTATACATTCATTATATGCCACCCCTGCTATAAAATCAGGAAACAAATTAAAACTACAAATAGAAACCAAACCATTCATTCCCTTATCATAAAAAGGTGGAAAAATCTGTACAAGACAACTATTTGATGAAATACCGAAGCAGCCAAAATGGTGAAAATCGAAATTTTTTGCATAGAAGATTAGGGTGGTATATTTCAAAACCCCACTGTGTGTGTTGCCCCCAAACCCCCATGAGGGGTGCTGCCCCTCAACCCCATTGGGGGCATTGCCCCCAAACCCCCACAAGGGGCACCGCCCCTTGACCCCATTGAGATCTCCACTCCTAGATCCCCACTAGCTATTGGGATCTCTTCTCATATAAGAAATTTGATTACAATGAGGGGATTTGAGAGTGGAGATTGGAATCGACAACTTAGACATTTATCTTTATCACTATCATAATATCATTGATTAGAACCTCTCCCCAAGTTTTCACTAGACTAGGACAGAGGAAGATGTCAAATGTCGTAATATGCAACTTATGAATTATGATGATGTAATATCCCCTTACGGCGCTTAGCCAATTTCCAAGCCTTTTGAAGGCTAATTGGTTAGTTAGGGAGAACTCCAACATTCTTGGAGAAGCATTTCATCAGTCTTGTAGAGCAATTGTACTTGGTTTTGAGTTCAGTTGGTTAGTTGGAGCCCTTTGATGCTTTCGGAACCAATTTTTGACCTTTTGGGTGCTCTCCAAATTTCTTGGAGGAGCAAGCTATTTTTAGAAAGTCACCAAGTTAGTTTTAATCTTCTTGAGTGGCTTACTAAAAATAGTAAGTGTGGGTCAAAGTGTCCAGAATGGCCTCCAGAAGGCACACCATAAATAAACCGGGACACTGAGTTGAAGAGTACTGAAATAAGCACCAAAAAGCCCTGTTGAAGAACCCAAAATCACCCTCGAAGGGGTCCCCTGATGTGATGAACCCTGCTGGCTCACAACTCAAACCCTTGTATTTTTCTTAAATCTTATTGTGTTTTTTAGTTTTTTAGAGAAAGTTTGTAGACAGAAGAGAAGGTGTGCATCATATAAAAGCTCATAAAAATGCAATAGAGTAATATTCTGAGCAACAAATGTAATAGATGTTATTTTGCAGTACATACAATGGGATTACAAATGAATCACATACCCGAAATGCTCCAGAATAATTAAATAAAGGAGTATCTCAGTTTGCCAGCCGGAATTGATGAAAAATTGACAAAAAAACTCGCCTAGGCTCCAAATCTGATTTCTCCCTCTCCGAAATAGGATACAAGCCCTTGAGAAAGGTAGATGCCAAGAATGGAAGACAAACAGAAGCCAAAAGAAAGGCGTTTCAACTAGTTACTTCACACGCCTTCCTAAAAAGGCACATTTCCCAATGCAAATGGTACGGCCCAAGTAAGATGCTGAAGAGCCAAAGCTGGAGCTATAGAATTGTTGAAGAGGACGCCACAGGTGAAGAAACCCCCTTCCTTATTGCAAACAAGTAAACTGAATCATAAAAACTTTGATTGTAGCATGTAGAACCTCTGAATGAAGCTCTCACAAATGCACTAATTCGACTGGTCTCTCACAGTCTCAAAAATGCTCAACACTGAAGAAGATCTCGTTCTCCAATGGAAGAAATTGCTCAAACCCTGGTCGCAGAGAGTAGCACAAAAGAAAACCCAATTGGCAAAGTCAAATGATCAAGAATAGAGTTTCTCATTGCCAAAATGCCTTATATCCCAAAAGGCACGAATTCCAAGAAGATGACACCTCTTTTCATCATTTAAATCTTTTAAAATATAATCGAGTCCCTTTCAATAGTTTGGACTTAAATACTTGGGCGCCAACTTTTATGTTTAAGTGATTTAATTTTAAATCACTTTTTTATGAATATTTAAGTGATATAAAAAGTATAAAGTCAATTTGACTTTATAATAAAGTATTAAGTTAATTAATAACTTAAATCATTTAAATAATCATAACTTTCTCAAAACTCCATATATTTTTGTGTCGTCAGAAGCTGTCAACTCCTAAACTGCCAAGGCTTGCAATGAGCCAATCACTGAACTCTGAACTGAGAACGACAAAACTCCTCCAGATAATGTCACTGACCCTCTAAACACAACCTATTAGCCTACGAGAGTCTGAGTAATAGGCTAACCACCATCAAACACGATCATGCCAAAAAAGGGGACATTACACCTGAACACCCTATTAACCTACGAGGACCAATTGGTAGACTAACCACTGTGTCTAACCACTTCCTAGGAAAAGGGGACATTACAGTCTGCCCTCCCCAAGATTGCTTGTCCCCAAGCAATCCTCACCACCTAGATGCCCTAGCCTATCACTTGAATACTGAGATCCCAAATCAATTTGTAGAATTCCCAACAACATATCCTCTGCATCTGCTAGGTGGAGATAAAATCATGCTCAACATCAGTATAGGTAACGACTCCAATGTAGAACAATCTACCAAACATAGGAATCCCTGGATCCCATAAGAAAAATGGAAGTCTGCTAGATGCAACACCTATTGAATTCCACTACGCTACTCTGTTATGATCTTCACCATGCTGAGAATGGTGAAGCAACACATCAGGATCCCATCGAACTATCATGCCACACCTATCACCACCTAGATCCCAACATACCAAAACCTCACATTCATCGAACATGAAAAGATGTAAGTAACTCGAAGTGCCAACATCGCAGCACCTCTTCCCAACCTCTACAAATCTACCGAGGATGTGATGAGTAGCCCACATAGGTGTCCTCTTAGGTTGCTGATATGGGACAGATCAGCACACTTAGGACTGTAAGATCAACCTATGGGGATGCAAATGATACCGTCAGGTTCATAGGGTGATAAAGTATCACCCCTATGCTCCTCACCCATGATGAGGAGATGATGCAACTCTCCTCCAAGCTCAAGTACAACTACTGTCCTCCAAAAATTATGAATAAAATCCTCGTCCCATGGAGTAGGACAACTGCCTCCTACCAAAACATGGAGCAAAACTCCATCATTGCGGGCTGGTCCGGGCGGTGTGTGCATCTCTACCTTTGTTGAATCTGTACTATGAGCCCTCAATTGGCTCTCCCCCAAGGTGACTCATGATCACTATGGTGCAAGCTGTGTGAAAACTCAGGAATGTCAGAATCATTTCTGTCCTCAGGTCCATGCAAACCTGAAACCTCCTCATGCTCGACCACCGTTAGGGGTTCTTGTGATGTCCCCATCCTAGTCAGCGCAGCTGGTGACGAGGTTAGCCTATTATTTCGATCCTCGTAGGCTGACAGGAGTGTGCAGAGGATCATCTGGGGCAGTTACTCAGTGTTTGGTAGCTCCAATTTTGCAGTTGTTTCAGGTTGGGCCTTCGCAGAATCTTCCAGAGTGCATTTTCAGAAACTTTCTATTTTTAGAAAGTTAGGTCAAGCGGAAGCTGCTATTTTGGGCAGGGCTCCTGATTCAACTTTTCAGCTCAGAGTCAACCCAGTTCTTCAGTTTGATGATCAGACGGAGAAATAAGGAGTATTTAAGGATTTATTAAATATTTAATATTTTGACTTTATACTAAAGTCACTTTATTAATATATTTAAATATTAACAATTAAATGACATTATAAAGTATTTTTAATACTTTATAATAAAGTGATTTATTTTGACATAGTGAATAATTATCATTCATTACTGAGGCGTCATTTAATTATTAATTATTTTCTCCTAAGTCTAAAAAGGGCGAATTAATCATTTTTATTAAATGATTATTAAAAAGGAGCTTGGGTCGAATTTTTCAAAGGAAGTATATATTTAGACAAGACAAAATCGAACCATTATGTTATTGCTATTCAACTTTTGTCTTTTGCTCTGAGCATTGGAGTTTGCAAACCCTAGGGTTTCTGGCAGACAAACGTTTCTGGAGAACGAAAACTCTTCAGGAATTAGGCAGACTGAGACTGTGAAATACCAGTTTAAGCTTGCATCTGGGTGACTTCATTCAGGAGTTACAGTTGATCTTATTGAGTCGATTTCAGAAGGAGATTCAGTGATAAATCATCTGGCAGTTGAGGCGCACCATCAGAGGTTCTATATCAGAGATCTGACATTTTATTGGAGGCCGTACTAGTTTCTTGTGTTGCTGCTGTACAGGCCGTACTGTTGTACCAGCAGGGCCGTACTTTTCCTTTCAGAGAGATACGCCTTCTCTTTCCAGTTTCTGGCAGAGGGATCTTGGGCGGCTAGGGTTCTGAGAGCTTCTGCATCGATTCTGAGGCTGGAGATTCATCTATTCATTCATCTGAACCTTCTTTCTCTGTTCTTTTGGCGCCTGGCAAGCAAAAATCAGGTTTTTGAATAAAATCATATTCTTTATACCTTTGTTTACTCTATTTGCATTGTAAAAGCTCTGAAATGATAAATAATAGATGCGCCTATGATATATGATCAAGTTTTGAGCTTATTCTTCGCATTTCAATTTATTTTGAATTTATTAGCATTTTAGAAGAAAATCGCAGCTTCTAGTTTATTTGCAAAAATCCATCAAAACACAAAAAAATCAAAAACTTGCAAAAACAAAACAATATCAGTCAGGGTTTCGGGTTGAGAACCACCAGGGTTCCTACAGTTCTCCCCTCAAACCATGAGTACCCATACCATCTACAGGTGACATTATAGCGGTAGAAGATTGGATATCTGCTATGGATGATGAAGATTGAACCAAGCTCAACTCCTCACAGACCTCGTCAATCTGAATCTCTGATTCTTGAAGTGATTTTTGAGTGCTCTTCAAGGAATCCTCCATGAAAATAAGCTCATCAATAAGCTTATCCACTTCCCTTTCTTTCCCCTTAAGTGCATCATATTAGATCTCACCAAGTCTAATGAGCCAACCAATTTTTTTTTCAATTTCTCAATGATCAAGCCAATACAACAAGCACCCGTTAAGGTTAGCCCAAAACCAAACACTACTGAAAAGTAACTCTACACCAAGAATGCACACTCAATCTAAAGATGAGAATGGTGTTGTCATATGGCGCCGAGTATTGTCAATACTCGAAATGAAGAACAATGCTGAAAGTAACCCAATCCAAGAATGTGCACCAAGACCCGATGTGGGTGAGGTGCTAGCATATGGCGCTGGGGGTCTTATGAATTTGTTGACGGCTCAGCCAATCAACAATATGATGATTACAATGTTGTGCAAGAAAGTAAATGGGCGGCTTGTCGACCACTTCCACTTTTTCAGCGGGCAATACAGAAAGAAAGAGTAGTAAAGAAAGACTGAACAAGGCCAGTCTCTTCCACAAATGTGGGAATTACAATAGACTGAGCAAAGACCAATCTCTTCCACAAACGTGGGAAATAGGAAATTGCAAGAAATAAAGATGGTTGAAAAGTACTTTTGTAACAGCCTTACAATGAGATATTTTTCCTGCAAATAACATTGTATTAGTGAAGTCTTCTTGCTGCAAATATGAAATATGTCCCTCCAAACACCCAAAATGACTCTTCCTTCAAAAACCCAACTCAAATGACAAATTTCTACAATCTGATATGAGAGACCAGCAACTAGAAAATGCAGACCAGCAACTATGAGACTCAAATAAATGCTCATAACTCACTCCAAACTACACCAAATGTCATGAAACCAAATGCAACAGACTCCTAGAGTGATGGCAACCAAGATAGAACTGAGAAACTACAACAAACTAATGTTATTTATTTTTCTAAAGATTTCTACGACTTCCCAGGCAAGAAGTGCGACCTAGGTTGAAATCGACCAGCAAGATAAAATAGATGACACAACCAAAAAATTTGCAACTTAGAGAATAGGGGCGCCTAGAGCCTAGAAGAAGGATGAGCCAATACCCAGAAGCATAAAAAATTCGTACAATGACTTATGATCAAAAACCACTTTTAGCACTTCCCACACTAGCAACCTACAAAACTGATAAAAACATCAAAAGTCCTTTTGTGATGCTCAATCTGCACTCTTTGAATGAGAAGCAGTCTTTGGAAACTCGGCTAGGTACTATCTTTCAAGCATGAAGACTGAAGAAGAAACTAGGAGGTATGCATTCCTCGAAGCAAGCTCTGAAAGCATTTCAGCAGCATAACAGTATAATAAGCAACAATGGATACTGCAAATGAAGGCCAAGTCTCTTATTTATAACTTTTCTCCTCAATTAGGGCGCCCTACTGAAATTCACATTCAAATCCAAATTCACCTTTTTTTCTCTACTTGCATTTGCATTTCATTTTATCTCCTCCAAATCGTTCCCCATAAGAGAAATATTACTTTATTAAAAATGCAAATATATTATGAGGTTGGCATCCCAAAAGGATAAGTGAAATACTTAATAAAAATTGCCTCTTTTTAAAAAAATTAACTTATCTCTCCAAAAGGTATCCTCCAAGCCTTAGCAAATATTTCACTTAAAATATCATTATTTGCAACTTAAATATTTTCCTTATAAAGTTGTCCATTAGCATAGGAAATATTTTCATCAAAATATAAAATCACTTAAGTCACCAAACCTACCAAATCAAGCTCCAAGATTGTTGGAGACCAATCTGCCAAGACTGCCCTGCCAGAAATAGCCACTGCACTGAACTGTTGAACTGCTGCTAAAAATAGCACTGCCAAAAATAGCAATTACTAAAAATAGCATACTGCTAAGCCTTAGCAAATACTTCACTTAAAATATCATTATTTGCAACTTAAATATTTTCCTTATAAAGTTGTCCATTAGCATAGGAAATATTTTCATCAAAATATAAAATCACTTAAGTCACCAAACCTGCCAAATCAAGCTCCAAGATTGTTGGAGACCAAACTGTCAAGACTGCCCTGCCAGAAATAGCCACTGCACTGAATTGTTGAACTGCTGCTAAAAATAGCACTGCCAAAAATAGCATACTGCTAAAAATAGTAAGTTGTTCCAAACTCATTTTCTCCACATTTTGAGCAGCCGTCACAACTTACTAAAAATAGTAAGTCCGGGAAAATTCTCTAATTCAGTTGCATGTCACACCATCACGAAGCTCTCTGAAAACCCAAAATAAAAATTGTAAAACTCCGACATGTAAGCCTCCAAAATTACCGAGGAAACAACAAAAAATGCAAGTCATTATCTCATCATGCATGCTACCACATCCTGAAGCTCTCCAAAAACCTAGAAAGCTCCACCAGACATGCATCAGAAAATCTCGCATACAAATCCTCAAAACCTCCTCTGAAAGTGGAAACCCTAATTTCAGTGTCTGACTGGCCTACGGGCTTCCGGAAATAAGCTATTAGACACAGAAGAGCGTATGGCTAGAATGGGGACATTACACCAAGTTGGAGTAGGTGATCTTTATCTAAGAGTAGCTGCATGTAATTGGTCTTCATCTCTACTATCGCTTCTCTAAGCACCCGTGAATCTGAAAAAGGGAAATTCTCCATAAGGGTCCATAAATTCTAAAGACCAACAACATTTGGCCATCATCATGTGGGTGTCATCGAAATGTTTGATGGTTGCACTAATCTAGTCTTCACTCACCTTCAACTATCCTGCCAATTGATTGGACTCCTAAGACCCATCAACCTCATATAAATTTTTTGATTCATGATCAACTTCATGCAACACTAAATCAGATTTGTTTTCAAGGCTGATAATGATACCATTAGTGCCAAAAATGCCATTCCTCATGTATGATTGAGCATACAAAGTTTGGGAAGCACCATGGTCGAAAGTGTAGTCATCCCAAATAGGATCTTGTGATGTCGAGCAGGTCTTATCCAAACCCATTTGCTCACTACATATTGAATTTTCTGATTTACCTGCATTGGTATGAGAAACATCCCCTTCAACAACACCCAATTTGCAATCTAACTCCTTGCCAATGTGAAGTAAAGGTGATGAACCAATGCTAGTCTCAAATAGGGGAGTATCAAATGGGTTTTTACCTTCTTGTGGCTAATCTCACATGGCTGACCTATCAATCTCCATGACAACATCTCCTACAATCTACATGTGCTCTTCACCTATAGATTCAGTAGGTGACTCTTCTACGTCCTTGTCCTCATGGGGCTGAAGTGAACCTGTTGCTTTGTTTTTCTTAGAACTTAAGAGTCCTATCTTCAATGCATGTGGACTATTTTTTCATTTTCCCCATGGCTGAATTTTGCACCTTCAAATGATTTTTTTTCCTTAAACATCCTCCTAATGTACTTAACCAAACCAATCTTTCCAAGTCTCAACATAACAACTAAGTTTAGAAATTCATTAAAAGATACCTGTGTTTCAAAACCATCTGGCATGCTCTGCTAGTCCTCAAAGAGTTGGATGGCTTCCTATTCATAACCTTCCTTGATTTGTTCTTCACCCTTGTGGTAACCCATTGTCATACTCTGAATATTTCTGATTCACCCAACAGGATGGTAGGAAAATTGTGCTCTGATATCACTGTAATGTCCCACCCCAAATGGAACAATCTCTATTCCAATTTTTCTCGATTAATTTAGTTTGATAGATGTACCATTTTATCAAACTTAGATCATTGCATTGCACAAGATAATAAAATTCAAATGAAATGAATATGGAAACCACTTAAACTCAATGCATAGTGACAACTGAGGACTTGCATAAGCCCAAACCACTGAAGACTTGCACGGGGACCGGTTGGTAGACTAACTACTGCGTCTGACCACTTCCTAGGAAAATGGGACATTACACGAAATCCCTCATAGATTTATAGTTTCGGAATTGCAAGATATTGTAAAGACCTTGACCCATGGAGTGTAATTTTTCTTGCTTTGTCTTTGGTTTGAAGGGTTTGTTTGTCACATAGAGAACCAAATGCATACAGTTGTTGACATTCAATAAATAGCATGTATGGCACACAATAGAACTCAATACATCAAGATTTCATTGTATTTCATTGCATTGATATATTCCAAGAGCTAACATTGATGACACAATCTACAACTATACTATAAACCAACTCTCTTCAAATGACTTTTTGATATTCACCGTCATCACACAGTACTACAGAGACACAAATATATCAAACTGTAATGCAGATTCTGAGAACCACTTAGACTGAAAGATATGAACAGCAATCCAATATTTGACTGTCACATTTCCCAACTATTACAACACATTCTTTTGACAAAGACCCTTGACAACAAACTGACTAATATGCTGCAATAATGAGTCTGATACAGTACTAAGAGGAATAAGTCTCTGGACATTCAATACTGTGTTATTGACTCAGATTATAAGCAACAGTTCTAAGACTTTCTAAACTCGGGCTTGCAACAATACACAAATAATGCAGGCTGAAGGTAATATTGAAATGCTTAGACCTAGGAATGAAATCGATTTGAATCTTGAGATTAAGGAAGACACCTTAGAGAACTCCCAGCAAACACGACCAGCAGAAATGTCTCTTTTTCTCCAATCGAAACTCCTGGGTTATGAGTTGTCCAACCTTCTTGAGCCCACATGCCTCTTTTGGAGCCACCAAGAGTTGACCCAGCAACAAATGGAAGCTGATTATTGAATCGACCTTCTTCAGGAAAGACACATCCCTCTCAAGTCTGCTCAGTTTCATCAATATGACGCCCAAAATGTGTGTATTCAGCAAGCAAGAAACTCATCTAGGGTTTCTTAATAACAAAACGCCTCCAAAGAGTAAGATTCGAACTTTACTTTAGCTGGCATGAAGGAATATTGCTTCAGTGAATGACAATCTCGAAAATCAGGAACTGAACTCGATTTCCCATTCTTCAATTTACAAAGACTTTCCTTATTTCCCAAAGTTTTCACGATTATGAGATGCCACGGCAGAGAGAAATATGATAGCGACTCAATAATATTTTTCCCACAATTAAATCGAACCTTGAGTTATTGGCAAACATATGATTCATATCTTCTTTATCGCCCCATAAAGGAAATAACATTTCCGGCAAAATGCGTCAAAGAAATAATATTTCACCTTTGGCAATATATATTTATTTTTCCCCAATAACTTTGTCTTTCTCAAATGTTATTCAAACTCAGAAGAATGCAATAATAGACCAACTATTGCATTAATAGAAATTCTTATTCAGAATTGCAATAATACATCAGCTATTGCAATTGTTCAAATTCTCAAATACTTAGCTTCTCAAACAAGCTGAATACAATCGTTATTCTCCAAATTTGGTCAATGAAACTAACCATTAAATTTGCAATGAAGCACCTGTAGAAACTCTAGATGGATTTGTTGATGTTTAGCAGCATTGGGCCTCTTACTTCCAGCAACGACTTGTATCAAGCATAAATTAAATGTAGCCTAAACGGCTATTTAATTTATTGGAGGCGTCACTAGTGAAGAGGCGCTTCACTTGAGAAAAATAAATAATATTTAATTATTGCTAATCGAATTTGTATGAGGCTGACTTCATTGAATCGCCACCTTTGCATGAGTTACAATCTTTCAATCATGAGCCGACTTTGTGATATGAGAAGACACGACTTATGGAGCCTATCCCTTCGACTTGTATATATATAAGTTGTTGTTTAGTTGATCGATTATCATATTCATTCATAGTTCGATTTCACAGAAGTGCGAGTTTATTCAAGAGCAGATCTAAGTCTTCTAAGAAGGCCGAATTTATCATCAAGGAAGATCGATATTATTATCAAGAGGTTGCATCAAGTTTTGTGCTGATATTTGGCCTTGTGATTGGCCACATTGTAAAGAGACTTGCTGATTATTATTCAATATATAAGTGATATATTGTTGCTGGATTTTTCTCCCTCTAGTTGGAGGGTTTTCCCAAGATATATGATGTGTCAATTTGTTTAAAATTGCTCTATATCTGCTTATTTAATTTCTGATCCTAAAACTATCATGGTATTAGAGTGGGTTTAAGCAAGATCGTGATCAGAATTCTATAAGCAGCGTACTCTTCCTCTCTTATTCTCATCTTCTTGTGTCTATCCTATCTTCGAAAATGGTGAACGGGCTCAAGGTTGAAGATAGACTTGAAGCTGCTTCCAACTTCACCTCTTGGAAGTTTAGAGTTTTGATTGCATTGGAAGAAAATGAGATTGCTGAGTTCGTGGAGAGCAAAGTTCCCGAGCCTTCCAATGAGAATGAGAAGTCACAATGGAAGAAGAATGGCACAAAGGCCAAGAAGATTTTGGTTGATTCTGTGAAGGATCATCTTGTGCCTATTATTTCCAAGTTGAAGACAACGAGAGAGATGTTCAAGACCTTGGAGTGATTGTATGAGATCAATAATACAAGCAAAGCTCTTGCATTGAGGCAACAGCTTCATCATATCAAGATGGTGAAAGGAGATTTTGTCATCTCCTTCTTCATGAAGATCACCGAGTTAAGAGATCAGCTTTGTGCCATTGGTCATATGGTCGATGATAAGGACTTAGTCATGTTGGCACTGAATGGTCTTCGTCAATCTTGGGAACCATTTATCCAAGGAATCAGTGGAAGATCAAAGCTACCTAAGTTTGATCGTCTTAGGGAAGATTGTATTCAAGAGGAATCTAGATTGGCAACGAGAGGTAATGGGAAAAGTTCTAACAATGAAGACATTCATGTACTTTCCGCTCATTCATCGAAGAGGAAAGGAAGAGAAGGGAAGAAAGGCAACTTCAAGAGTAACAGAGATAGAAGATCGAATGGTGCCCCTGAATCTAAGAAGAAGAAGGATCTCTCCCATATACAGTGCTTCAGATGTGACAAGTTTGGTCACTATGCGAAAGATTGTCCAACTAGACCTAAACAACATGCTTCTATTGCGGATGTGGATGAGGTCTCTCCTTAGAAGGATTCAAGAGACAATTCAAGTGGTTCCTATTTATTTCTGCCCTATCAAGCAATGTTCCAACAGATAGCAACACATGGTTGATTGATAGTGGTGCCTCTCGTCACATTATTGGATTTAGAGAACATCTTTCGGATTTGGTGGAGAGAGATACAAGCATTCAAGTCATAATTGGAGATGATGCATGTTATTTTGTGAAAGGTGTTGGAGCCTCCTCTCTTCACTTAGATTCTGGCATCTCTCTTCAATTGAGCGATGTGTTATTTGTACCAGGCATCAAGAGGAACCTTGTTTCAATTTCAGCTTTGGAGGACAAGGGATATCAAGTTGCATTCTCTGAAGGAAAAGTTCTTGCATGGCCGAAGAACTCTAGCTTCAAGACAACCCGAGTGATTGGTGTTCGGCAAGAGAGTCTCTATAGACTTTCCACTCATCCAATGCAGGCATTGTTGCATGATTCCACCAATTCATGTGAGCTTTAGCACAGAAGACTTGCTGACCTTCATTTCAGAGCACTCCCATCCATGGAGAAGATGGTCACTGGCCTTCCAAAACTCAGCCAGGAGCATGAAGGTACTTGTCGAGGATGTGCATTGGGTAAGAATACTAAAGGTCCCTTTCATAGTAGTGAGAATAGATCCAAATGTATTCTACATCTTGTTCATTTTGATTTGTGTGGTCCAATGTTTGTTGCTTCTTTGAGTGGTTTCTTGTATTATGTAATTTTCATTGATGACTTCTCTAGAAAGACTTGGATTTATTTCTTAAAGACTAAAGAATCTAAAGAGGTACTTGAGAAATTCAAAGAATTTAAGGCTCCAGTAGAGAACTTGTCCGGGAAGAGGATTAAAGTTCTAAGATCTCACAACGGAGGAGAATACATCTCTAGAGGCTTCTGTAACTTTTGTATCGAGGCAGGGATTAAGAGGGAGCTTTGTGTCCCCTACAATCCACAGCAAAACGGTGTTGCAGAAAGGAAGAACAGATCCATTGTAGAAGCAGCTAAAGCCATGATCCATGATCAAGACTTGCAAACCTTCCTTTGGGCTGAAGCATCTAGAACGGCAATGTATGTTCAGAATCGGAGCCCTCATCGTATTTTGGAGAACATGACTCCTGAAGAAGCCTTCACAGGTGTGAAGCCTGAAGTTAGTCACTTGAGAATCTTTGGTTGTCCTGTGTATGTTCATGTGCCTAAAGATAAAAGGACTAAGTTGGAACCTTCCGGCAAGACAGGAATATTTGTGGGCTACAGTGAGTCTTCAAAAGCATACAGGATTTACATTCCAGGCCAAAAACAGATAGAGATTAGTAGGGATGTTATATTTGAAGAAGATGTTGCATTCAAGAGATCTAAAGGCTCGTACATGGAGATAGATAATGAAGACCACGAGACTCCTTAGGACATGGAAGTTGACCATACTCCTGAGATTCAGAGGGAGACTATTGAACCAGAACAAGATGATGATCTAGTTGAGCTGTTGGAACCAACTGATGGGCCGAGAGACATTGTTATTGGTCGAAAGAGACCTCTATGGGCTAGGCAAACAATGCAGGAGGCAGAAAAGTTTGTAGCCCCTATAGGAACATTCAGAGAAAGCAAAAGACCACAGAAGTTTCCAAGCTATGTTGCATTAATGAGTCAAATTATTGAATCTGAGCCTTCCAGTGTTGAGAAAGCTTCAAGTCAGCAAGTATGGAGAGATGCTATGGCTGAAGAATATCAATCTATCATCAAGAATGATGTTTGGTACATTGTACCTAGACCAGAAGGGAAATCTGTTGTATCCTCTAAGTGGCTTTTCAAGATCAAGCATGCGGCTAATGGAAGTATTGAGAAGTACAAGGCTAGATTTGTGGCTAGAGGATTCTCTCAGAAATAGGGAATAGACTGAGGAAACATTTTCTCCAGTTGCTCGTTATACATCCATCAGGACATTGCTATTGCAGCAGCTAAAGGATGGAAGTTACATCAAATGGATGTGAAGACAGCATTCCTTAATGGTGTAATTGAAGAAGAGATATACATTGAGCAACCTGATGGCTTTGAGATTCATGGGAAGGAGTCTCATGTTTGTAGATTGAAGAAGGCTGTGTATGGCCTTAAGTAGGCTCCTCGTGCTTGGTATGAGAGGATTGATTGATACCTGATGAGCTTGGGCTTCTCCACGAATGATGTTGATTCAAACCTATACTTCAAGGTAGTTGATGGTGAGGCATTAATCTTGGTTCTTTATGTTGATGATGTATTTCTTACAGGAGAAGAACATCTCATTATCAAATGCAAGGAGTTAGCTTCTGAATTTGAGATGAAGGATCTTGGATACATGCATTACTTCCTTGGTTTAGAAGTATGGCAGAGGCCTAATGAGATCATTCTAAGTCAAGGGAAGTATACAATAGACATCTTGAAGAGATTTGGCCTGACGGATTGCAAATCCATGTCTACACCGATGGAAACGAATTTGCAAAAGCTAAAAGAGTCTGCAACTAGTTCAGATCTGGTGGATCCTACTATTTACAGGAAATTGGTTGGATCGTTGATGTATCTAGTTAATACTAGACCAGATATTTTCTATGCAATGAGTGCTCTTAGTCAGTTCATGTGTGAACCAAGGCAAATACATCTAGTTGCAGCAAAGCATATCCTGAGATACTTGCGTGGCACAGTTGGATATGGCTTGAGATATTCTTCCAGTGTGGACCTAAAGCTGTATGGATATTTTGATTTTGATTGGGCAGGGTGTGTAGCTGATCGAAAGAGCACCTCTGGATGTTGCTTTAGTTTGGGGTCTGCTATGATCTCCTAGTATAGCAGGAAGCAGTTTTCAGTGGCACTAAGCACCGCAGAGACCGAGTATATTGCAGCTTGTTGGGTAGCTCGAGAAGCAGTGTGGCTTCGGAAGCTCCTTGTAGGATTGTTTGGACAATCATTGGAGTCAACTGTCATTCATTGTGATAATCAAAGTTGTGTGAAGCTTTATGTCAATCCAGTGTTTCATGACAAAACAAAACATGTTGAGATCAAATACCACTACATCAGAGATATGGTATTGAGGAAAGCTATCCAGTTGAAATACATTTGTACTGATGAGCAGATAGCTGATATTCTCACCAAGCCTCTCTCCAAAGTGAAGTTTGTGCACTTTCGAGACAAGCTTGGAGTTGTGGAGAATGAAGCCCTAGCTGAGAGGGAGACTCGGCATCAGTAATCTTCTGTGATTTGCTTTAATGCATTTTTCTCTATGAGAGAAATTTGAGGTGTAAGCCCTTGTTTAATGCATCTTTCTCTGTGAGAGAAATTTAAGGTGAAAGCCCTTGTTTCCACCCTCTAGGAGTAGCCATGGTGGATGTCATGTTGAGTGACTCCAGGACAACATCACATTGAGAGACTCCGTGATGATTTCCTTGTACTTGTGTTTATCCACCCTCTAGGAGCAGCCATGGTGGACGTCATGATGAGATGATGACATCACGTTAGTGATTCTGTGACGGGCACTTGTGCACATGTTCCTTCCATACATGGGAGTAGCCATGATGGACGATATCACGTTGAATGACTCCGTGGTGAGCTCTTTCCACATATGGGTGTAGCCATTGTGGGTGTTATGTTGAGAGACTCCTTGACATTGGATAGCTGGAAGTATTCCTCCCTAGCTGAGAGGGAGTGTTGATGTTTAGCAGCGTCGGGCCTCTTACTTCCAGCCACGACTTGTATCAAGCATAAATTAAATGTAGCCTAAATGGCTATTTAATTCATTGGAGGCACTTCACTTGAGAAAAATAAATAATATTTAATTATTTCTAATCGAATTTGTATGAGGTCAACTTCATTGAATCACCACCTTTGCATGAGTTACAATCTTTCAATCATGGGCCGACTTTGTGATATGAGAAGACACGACTTATGGAGCCTATCCCTTTGACTTGTATATATATAAGTTGTTGTTTAGTTGATCGATTATCATATTCATTCATAGTTTGATTTCATAGAAGTGCGAGTTTATTCAAGAGCAGATCGGAGTCTTCTAAGAAGGCCGAATTTATCATCAAGGAAGATTGATATTATTATCAAGAGGTTGCATCAAGTTTGGTGCTGATATTTGGCCTTGTGATTGGCCACATTATAAAGAGACTTGCTTATTATTATTCAATATATAAGTGATATTGTTGCTGGGTTTTTCTCCCTCAAGTTGGAGGGTTTTCCCGGGGTATATGCTGTGTCAATTTGTTTAAAATTGCTCTATATCTGCTTATTTAATTTTTGATCCTAAAACTATCAGGATTCCTCCACAATCTCCAGCTAGTGTTGATCTTTCACAACCGAACCTGGTATCCTGGAGTCTTCAAACCCTCGGACATGAAAGCCTTCAAGCTCTCTCTCTCCAGACTAGAATGAGAAGTGTAATCCAAGCATGTTCAAATGCCTAGCTCTCTGCTCCATATAAAGAACTCTTTGATCTTCTAGAAAGATCCTCCAAGAAGCTTCCAGAAGAAAATTATAATATTTCCAAAAGTGACATTATAATATTTTATTTTCACTTAAGTCACTTTAAAAATATTATTTAAGTGACTTTATAATTTATTCTTTTATTTTAATTAAAATAATCAATGAAGTCATCCTTTTGAAATATTATTAATTTTTGGACAACTTAATCAATTAAATTAATTCACTTCATCACAAAGTTTGGGGACATTATAGATATTCCCTAGCTAGACCGTGGTGTGATTCCAACCAGGAGTCACCATTGGAGCTGCTTTGAAATTTCAGTTTTTCGTTTTTTAGTATGAATATTTGATGATGTGATAAGTCATTAGAGTTGTTTGAGAACATGGTTCTAGTGTGCATTCACTTGGGATGCATATGGGAGTGATTTGGTGAAGTTTTTCAAACTTATTGACTCGCTGTTCCGACTCTAATAGAAGGGTTTCAGACCTGCACTAGCCATCTAATTGCCAGTTTTTGAGGTATATTTGACATATCCATGATGGGTGGTTAGTTCTTTGATGTTGTGATACATGTGGGGGGTGTTCTATCCAATTTCTTTCATGATCATATTTGTAACAACAGATATGTATTTGGTTTGGAATGAATTGTAAGAGCTAACATTATAACACTGGGTGGGAGTACCACTAGTGATCTTGTTCTTGTTACTTGTTGTTTCTTACCCCACTGCATAAGTGGCTCTTGTTACTCATCCCATTGCATAAGTGGCTTTATTATTCACTCACCATTGAAAAGTGGAAGAGATGCTTATTTCTTGTATTTACTCACCATTGAAAAGTGGAAGAGTTAGCTTTACATTTCCTTTATTGTATAAGCTTTCCCACTAAAAAGTGGAAGTGCCAAGCTAACCCCATTGGATAAGTGGATTACTTTCAGCTGCTTCATTTGCAAGTATTATTGTAATCTTGTACACTATATGCTCTCAACTCATCCACACTGGGAACTTGGTGATCAAAAAGTGGAAAGGAAAGTTGTTTAGCAATTTCCATTTTGTTGAGCGAACAAGATTTTCAAAAAAAATAGGGTGATTATTACAGATGATGATTTTCAAAGGAAATCATCATAAATTCATAATAGTTGTCAGGTAACGATTGTATTAGGATTTCACATGATGATGTGATTTTGTACTCAATTTGTATTCAAATGAATCAAATTTAATAGAAAACACTTTTATACTCATTTATGGACTCTTTGAGTTTGGATATATTTTGTCTTTGTAATTTGCAAAAAAAAAAGTGTTATTAAAGAAATTTAAGCAATTTTTTAAGTTGCCAAGATTTTGTCAAGTCACAAATTTTCGGTCTGTCGGGTTTTTCTCGAGTCCAAGTTTTCCAACTATGGTATATCTCATGTGCCTTTCATAGAGGTGATGTAGTAAGCCCTGCTAGCTTATCCCTCTGAATTTCTTTGCTTTGCTGGTTCAAATTTCTGATTTCTGATTTTTGTTTGTTTTTGCTTGAGTTTTGTGATTTTTTTGTTTTTGGGTTTTGATTGCAAATGAGAAATATAAAGAACAATGCTTGAAAATAAAATATATAACAGCTGATATATGATACCAATGATCTTAAACTTTTGCAAAATGATTGCACAAACTATGATGCAAATCTGATGTAGGAATTTTATTTCAATTGCTCTAATTTTTGATTGACAATACAAACTGAAAATGAAAGGAACCTGGTAATGGCGCCTGGAGAAACCCTTTGTATTTTGCTCATAGCTGATAATCACATTTTTCCCGCTCTTTTCTTGTTGTTGAGTCTTCTCTCAGCCTAGCCGCTACCAACCATGAAAGTTTTGTGCCAAGAATGGGAGTGATTTGACCAGGAAGTGGCTGGAACTGTATGGCCTCACCCAGCAATGATGAATATACAAAATGCAACCAGATTTCAATGCTTTTCAAATGGATTTGCTTGGAATTGCAGCCACTCAAATAAAGATAATTTATGATAATAAACAATGAATTTCCTCAACAAAACTTCAGATTTTTTCACAATCAGAGCTCCTAAATGAAGCTCTCCTGTTGCCAAAATTTAGTGGATCTTTCACCATCTCAAATTAGCTCTCCAATGAAGAATGGCACGTTCTCCAATGGCAAAACCAGCTGAAACCCTTGAACAAGCTTCAAGACAAAGGAAAATGCAAATTCAAGTGTTCTCATGAAGAAGTCGATTTGCATTTGAGAGTGCCTTTTATACTTCCTTGAAATCCACGATTTCTCCAAGTAGCTTTGTTTAATATTTTAAAATGTGCTTTTGTTGCTTTTTGACTTTGGCTAATAAAATAATATTTCCCCGTGTACTTTAAATGAAGGGGTAATCACTCGTTGACTTAAAATGGCCCCACTTATAACATAAAGTCAAATAACAACTTTATATTATAATCCATTTTAATTAAATATCATTCAAAAGCCATTTTCATTAATATCTCAACAAATACTTCATATTTTCTCGTGCCAACTATCACACTGCCAAAGTCAGGAGTCCAGGTGCCCTGCCAAAAATAGTATCACTGGAAATATCACTTACTATAATTAGTAAGTGTCTAAAACTGAGCCAAATAGCAAAATGCAGAAGCTAGAACCTGAACCAATGAAGTCATTGGAGAAGTGTAATGTCCCATATGCTTGGGAAACAGCCACTGATAGACCCTCTAATCAAAAATGTTAGCTCACGAGGGTCAAATGATGAGCTAACCCTTGAACACCTGATACTAAGGAGGGGATATTACTGTCCGCCCTCCTCGAGATTGCTTGTCCTCAAGCAATCACAAAGCTGGATGCTGCAAGATATCCTCATGCTCCCATGTAGCATCCTCAACCGACAAATCCTTCCACTTGACCAAATATTCCCTAATGCCTCTCCGCCGAAGATGTCTCTCCCTGGTCTCCAGAATAGCCTCAAGAACCAAAACCAATCTACCCTCATCATCCAGGGGTGGAAGTGTAGTAGAAGGAATAATATGACATCCCAACGCCTTATTCAGGCATGACACATGAAAGACGTTATGTACTCTATTGCCTGTCAGTAAGTCAAGCTCATTAGCCACCTCGCCAACTCGTCGAATAACTCTGAATGGCCCATAAAGGCATGGTTGGAGCTTCTCTGCCCCACTCTTCCTAAGAGTAGACTTTCTATAGAGTTGCAACATAAGGTACACCATATCACCGACCTCAAATGATCGCCCAACTCACCTCTGATCAGCATACTGCTTTTGCTGATTTTGTGCCTTCTGAATGTTTTCCCATAGTGCTCGCATAATATCCTGGTTCTCCTGCAAAAGATCACCAGCACTAGGTACTCTGCTATCACTGAGCAACAAACCCAAGAAACTAGACGCATCATTTCCATATAAGTCCCGGAATGGTGACATCTGGATAATCATATGGTAGGAGGAATTGTAGCAGTACTCACGCAAATGAATCCACCTCACCCAAGCTCCCTGCTGCGCTGTCACATAGTTCCGCAGGTATCCTTCCACCCATTTTTTCACAATCTCAGTCTGACCATCGGTCTACAAGTGGTAACTAGTACTCGGAGTCAACTCGGTCCCACATAAATGAAATAACTCCTACCAAAAGTGGCTCATGAACCGGCGATCTCTGTCACTGACGATGCTCCGAGGCAAACCATGTAACCTGAATACCTCACGGAAAAATAAATCCGCTACCTGTGTAGCTATGTATGTAGTAGTAATCGGAAAGAAATGAGCATATTTTGTCAGAAGATCAACCACTACATATAAACAATCTCTACCCTAAGCTTTCGGCAAGCCCGTAATGAAGTCCATAGATAAGCATTCCCATTTCCTCTCGAGAATAGGAAGCGACTGAAGCAAGCCTGCTGGAAATGTGTGCTCCTGTTTGTTCTGCTAACAAACAGCGCACTCCCCAACATGACGAAGAACATCAGTTTTGAGACCTTTCCATGTGAACCTCTCCCATACCTGCCTGTAGGTCTTATAGTATCCGGGGTGCCCTGCCAATGGTGAGTCGTGAAAGGTTCTCAGCACCTTGTTCTTCATATCGGATCCTAGGACCAAATATATCCTCTCTTTGTAAATGATAAGCTCATTCACAAGAGAGTACCTATTGTCCTATATAGTCCCATCAATGATGCCAAAATCCCACAGGTTCTTAGCATACTCAACTATGATCAAATGTCTCCAGTCCTCTGAAATCTCGACCATGGAGCTCAAGTGGGGGCGGCGTGATAATGCATCAACAACTACGTTCTGAGTACCCTTGACATATGAGATGTCAAAATCATATGACTGAATCTTGCTAACCCATTTCTGTTGCTACTCGTTCAAATCCCTTTGACCAAGGAAATTCCTCAAGCTATTATGATCAGAAACTGGCTGCCCACTAGATACTACCTAAACTTAGCCAACGCGTGCATTATGGCTAACATCTCCTTGTCATAAATACTGTAGCTCAACTCTGGCCCTCTTAGCTTTCTACTTTCGAAAGCTATGGGGTGCTCATCTTGCATAATCCTAGCACCAATGCCATCTCCTAAAGCATCACAATGTAGCTCAAAAGGCCTGGTGAAATCAGGTAGTGCAAGGACTGGACAAGTCATCATCAAAATCTTGAACTTTTCAAAGCACTCCTGTGCCTAAGGTGTCCATACAAAGGCCCCCTTCCGTGTCAGATCTGTGAGTGGTGTTGCATGGCGCGAAAACCCACTAACGAAACGACGGTAGAAGGCACACAATCCAAGAAATCCTCTAAGCTGAGTCAAATTCTCTAGAACTGGCCAATCCAAAATAGCACGAATCTTATCTGGATCCATGCGTACCCCCTCTGTACTAATATGTCCCAAATATAAAAGCTTTGTCATCCCCAAGGCACACTTGGACTTCTTGGCATACAGGGACTCCCTATCAAGTATACCCAGTATAGTATCCAGATGAGCCAGATGCTCCTCCCAAGTCCTATTGTAAACCAAAATATCATCAAAGAAGACCAGTACATATCTCCTCAGTTGTGGGTGGAAAACCCTGTTCATCGTGGACTAGAAAGTGGCAGGTGCATTGGTTAGGCCGAATGGCATAACCAAGAACTCATAATGCCCACAATGACAACAAAAAGTAGTCTTCTCGATATCCTACTCTCTGACTCTAATCTGATGGTATCCTGACCTGAAGTCTATCTTTGAGAAGAAGCATGCGCCATGAAGCTCATCAATCAACTCATCAATGCGCGAAATAGGATACCTGTTCTTTATTGTTCTCTTATTCAGCTGACGGTAGTCAATACACATGCGTAGAGAACCATCCTTTTTCTTCACCAATACCACTGATGAAGCAAATGGAGACTTACTCGGCCTAATGTGCCCCATAGCCAATAACTCCTTAATTTTTTTTTCAATCTTATCCTTCAATCACTTGGGGTGTCGGTAAGGTGTGATCATAACGGGCTTAGCGCCCTCCTTGTTGTCCCTAATTTTTGACTTGTTAAAAATTGGGATAACCTATCAAAATTTTGATAAAATTTGAAGATTTTCTCTTCTAAGGCACGTATTATGAGGTGCAAAGGTTAGAAAATTTCAATTTTGGGTCTATAGTCCTTTGGGTTAGCACTTCTCACTCACTCTCGTCCGTTTTCGTAAAATTCTAAGTCATTTTTAGTGTGTTTTTTGTCAATTTCGGGTTTTTCTGACATCACTGCAAGTTGGGGATTTTGTTTCTTATTGCAAGTTAATAATAGGAACTTTTCATCTCCATTGCAAGTGTTTTTGTTTTTAATTTTCTTTTTAAAGTCTTTTTAGGAACTTTTAGTATAAATTGCAAGTGTAGGAACTTTTTAAGTTCTTTGCAAGTTACTTTTTCACTTAAGTTACTTGTAATGACTTGAAAAAGTTCCAATTTCACTAAAATCACTTGTAACTACTCTAAAAAGTTCCGATTTCTTTAATTTTTGCTTGCAATGACTTGAAAAAAGCCCGATTTTCACTTAAAGTTACTTGTAGTAGTTCTTAAAAGGTCCGATTCAACTTTAAGTGACTTGCAACATGTTTTAAAAACCCCGATTTAAGTCTTTTGATGAAAAATTACTTGCAATTGCTCTTTTAAAGCCCGATTTCACTTGATGCGAACTTGCAAAAGCCTTAAAAAGTTCTGACTCAAGTTTACGTTATTTTGAAATCACCTCTTTGCTTGCTCTGAGTCAGAAAAATCCCGACACCATTAATGGAGAGTGCAGTTTGTGTTTGAATTCGCTTCTCTTCCTGTTTTCATGGCGGATCTTTGAATATTCAGCTGCAATAAAAGGCCATTCAGCTGTGACAAACCATTTAATCTTCTTTGGCTGCGTTTCCACAAGGCGTCCAGGGTTTTCTTTCTTTTAGTTTGCAATCTTTCATTGCAGGTATGTTCTCCTTTATTTTTCTTTCTTTCTTATTTTAATATGTTTGTTTCATGTTTTCTTGGCGCTTTTGGATGCATTTGATATTTCTTTATTCAAAAGTACTTTCAGAAAAACGCATTTTCATCTCATTCCATTCCATACGCCTTCATTTGTAAATGCATTTTCCACTTTACCATTCCATACGCCTTTCCTTCATAAAAACGTCTTTTTATTCATTCCATTTCACCTCCATTTAGAAATTCGCCTTCATTCATAACGCGTTTTCCTCCATCCATCATTTGCCATTCAAAAAACATGCTTTAATAAAAAACGCATTTCTTTTATTTTCAAACGCCATACGTCCTCATCTCACAAAAACACGTTTTTCTTCATTTGCAAAAATCGTTTTCATCTTTTATTCATATACCTTTCATTTGCTGAATATGCCTTTCATTTCAAAATGCTTCTATTTCATAAAAACGCCAATCATTCATGTCAAACGTGCCTTGTTATAAAACGTGTTTTTCTTCATACACAATTCATTTCCATCTTCTCATTCACCTGTCATATCCTTTTACCTTTCATTCACTGTTCATTTACATTCATTCATTCCATTTACATGTCAACCATTTCTCCATAATTTCATTTCCATTTTCTTGAAAAGAGAAAAAGAATAAAATTATGCCCTAGAAAGCAAATAGGGATTTTTCCCACTCATTGCAAGTAGGGCATTTTTACCTAAAAGCAAGTGAAAAATTTTTAAAATAAAACTTGCAATGGCTTCCTAAAATCCTGAAATGCACTATTCACTTGCAGCCAGCTTTCAAAATCCCGAAATGCCTTATAAGTGCCTAAAAGTCGGACTTTTTGAGCTTGACTGCAAATGCAAGTTGAAAGTTCTGACTTGCACTTTTCAAAGATGTAATTTAACTTTTCAATTTGTCATGAAAAGCACATGTCCCTTTCACTTGCAATTAGCCTCCAAAGATCCGAAATGAGTTATAATGCTCATTTTCTGCCCTCATACAGCAAAAACACCATTTCAAGTTGGAGCCTCCGCCATGTCTACACCTGTAAATGTTGATGATGTCTTAACTTTATGGAATTTTCATTGCAGCCTTGCAGATTCTTGTTCGATGACGGAGGAACCAGCTTCTCCACCAAACAAAAAGATGAAGTACAAGTATGACAAGTATCAAAATGAAATTCCTCCTTCTCATGTTGTCTCGAACATTGAAGAAATCAGAGACACAAAGATCGGACATGTTGATATGTTAGAGTTTCTAAAGAGAACTGTGAAATCAACTTCTCATCATATGCAGTTGTTGTTGAGAAGTCACATCCATTTGGTTTCCTCTTTTCCTGTTGCTGCCCTAGAGCCAGAGTTTGTCCTTGCATGCGCAGCTCACTTCGACAAAGAATCCAGAACTATCAGAGATGATGATGGCAATGTGGTCATTAGACTTGATCCAGAAACCATTAATAGGATTTTCAAAGTTCTTGATGCGCCAATATATTTAGACATCTCAGTAAAGAGTGCTCTTGATCATTATGAACAGAAGAAAGCAGATTGTTTACAGCACATCAATACTAAATGGCTTCTGAAGCGTCGAACTTGTGTGTATCGGTGGCCTAAGCTATACCGATCTGAATTCAAAGAAGAGGTCAATGATATAATCACACTCTTGAGCAGGATAATGGGGTTGAAATTCTCTAATGTCTTTGAGAAGTGGATGTACAAATTCATAGTGGTGATAAGGAAGGCACAGCACCCAATCTTTTGGGGTGAGATAATCAGCGATAGTTTATGTGAGCAGCTTGCACAAGTTCCTACTACGCTCACATTCTACATGAACTCCTATTTGGTCTACATTGCAGCTTCATTGAGACAATTTCCAAGCCTTTCTACCCAAGGAGATAGATCACTAGTTCCAGTTTGGGAGTACTATGATCCGCTGCCTTTGAGACCAAGCAGAATTCATTATAGAAGAGTCCAAGACGCGTTCTTTGGTCATTTCATGTGTCTATTTGACAAGACCTTGCAAAACAAGAGAGTATCTGACGCTGCTTGGAAGAAGGTCAATAAATATGGTTGTCTCTTTCTCCAGTTTCCCACTTTTACCTACATGAGAGTTGGTTGTTTTGAAGATCAGCCATACATGCTTCTGAGATATCCAACAGATAAAATCATTCTAATGGAGCTTGCAAGGCAGTTGATGACAGTGCATGCACAACAAGTTGTACAACATAAAGCTGGAGTAAGTATCTCGTCTCATAATCCACTGCAGATTGGGAGATACTCCTTGACAACTACCTCAAAGGCAAAAGCAATGGAAATCGAAATTTAGGAGATCAAATTAAAAAGATTCAAGGCAAGAACAGATTTTGACTACAGAGGAATGAAGGACAAGATAAAAAGAGCTTTCACTCATGTACATCGCCTAGAAGATATTTGGGTAGATCTTCGAACAAAGAAGGACATCTATAAAATGGATTATTGCAGGCTCATAGTTGAACAAATTATTGATCTTAATCTGACCTTGATCCCAGAAGGAGTGATTGATGATGGCCAGATTTTAGATCCAGAGTATGAGGAACAAAGAGTTGCTGAGGCTTCTATTCCAGCAATACAATGGTCTCATAAAGAATCAAGTTCTATCTTTAACAAATTTCAATCAGTCTTGGAAAATACTAATTCTTGGCTCAAGAGTATAGGTGTCAAAACTATAAAAATCAGAGTTAATGATGATGATGATTCAACTGGACCTGTTGGATTGAAATCAGAAGTCAGAGATAAGTCTAAGGAAGGTGCTTCTTCTTCAGGAACCAGAATCAAGTTAAAAATCAGCCGTGCTGTGGAAAAACCTTTGGAGAAAACAACATTAAAAGGAAAGGAAATTAAAGAGACGCAGATCCAAATCATCGATCAGCAAGAAGGAGAGGTTCTTGAGTCTCCTACTCTAAATATGATGTCTCCTCATATTGATGTTGCACCAGTATCAATATTGTCTCCCATGTCTCAAATTGATAGTGATGTTGATTATTTCTCAACGGTTTTTGTTCCTTCTATTTCTCCTACAGAAGTTGCTCTTCATACATCAACTTCATCCACATTGACCACTTCTATGGAGAACATGCATGATAATTTGGAGAATGTTTTCGATGCCAATCTGATGTATCCAATGACATCACAGATGACACTTCCAGATATAGATACATCAGCTGCGAGTTTTGATTGCTTTATGGCTAATGTTGATCACAATACGCCATCCAAACAAACTTTTGTTGCAATTCAAACTGAGACATCTCCTAGGGTAACAACTATGGTACAAAATGAATCTGTTTCTGCACAAACCACGGTTGCTGTTTCAAATGCAAATACATTGGATCTTCCTCCATGGTTGAGTTCAGTCACTTTAAAGAGAAAGAAACAAGCAATTTCTCCTAATGTATTTGATTTCCAACAATTGAAGAAATCAAAGCCAAAAGTTGCAAAGAAAGCTAAAATGGTTTCACAAGTAGTTGTGGACAGCAATAGAATGAAGTATGCAGAAATAGTTGAACCTCTTGCAGACAAGTCACCAGAAGAGATGCAAGTATCTGACTACAAATTCACCAGGGTGGATTTAGGCAAACAAACACATGCTAGCATGATGCAAGGTGCCCAAAGTTCAGTAACAGTTTTGACACACAGTTATAATGAACTCTTGGCAAAGAAAGAAAAGCTGAAAGAGGAGAATGCACAACTTGTTTCGGTAATTCAAAAGATTACCAACTCTTCAGAGCAAGTTAATCCATTAACTTCTTTTACCTCTGAAGAATCAGTCAAGCAATTGGAGAAAATTGCACGAATGGCTAAAGCAATTGATTCTTGGGCAGCACAGCTGATTGATCAAGGTATACCAGTAATTGAAAAGGCATTACAAATTTTGAGTAATGTCAGAATAGCAAGAATAAAGATGAATCAAACTTTAGAAGCTTTCAAGCAAAGTTTGGATTCACTTGAAAAAGATTTAAAAATATGGCATGAGATGGATCAAATCAAGCTAGAAATTCAACGCAGCAATTCAATCATACCAAATAGAGAAAAATACATAGAATTTGAAGAACTCATGACAAACAAGTCATTATTTATTGAGGATCTCATCAAAGATGTTCAAGCTACACTAGAAATGAGTGACGAAGTTCAGCAGGACATACTTTCTAGCTTTGAGAAAATGTCTTGCAGAATTTTAAATCACGAAGGAGAATTACTTGCAACTGATGTGGTTACTTCAGAAATAGCAACAAATCTTCGTCAAGAGCTGGAATCAGAACAATTTACCATGGATTCAATTAATAAATTTGTTAATCATCGAATGATCCTTGATAAGATGCAAACTGTTTATGAATAACATAAAGAAGCAACAATAAGGTATTTTGATGTAATCCTTAAGACTTTGCCAAGAACACACTAGGTCCCGATCCAGATGAGTTGCAGGAAATTATTAGCAAATTTCAGTCTTTCAAAGCTAGGACTGAAATGGAATAAAAGTGTTTTATCTTTATGTATTTTGTTTTCGACAAATTACATGTAAAAACAAATTTTGTAATCGCAAGTGTTCCTTTCACTTGCAGTTTTGTAAATTGTAATTACATGTAATCAAATTACAAGTCAAGATAATTTAGGACTGTAATTTGGAATAAGTCAATTACAAGTAGTTGGTGGTTGAGAGAATTTCTCAAGTTAGTTGGGATCCTCCCACCTTTTTCTCATGACCTCTCTCCTATAAATACTTGAGAGGGTCCTTTGTAATTTTTATCTTTTTGGCAAGCAAGAAAATTTTGCAGAATTTTGTACTCATAAAGACTTTGAGCTTTATAGTTATAAGTTATAATTTTTCAAGTAATATCAAAGAGTTGGAAATTTCAAACTTTGTGTTGAAATCCTACTTTGCATCCATTGTGTTCTTATGTCATTTTGGAGCATTACTTTGTGATTATTTGGAGATTGTGGAAAATTGCTAAGGAGAGCTTCAATTGAAATATTTAGACTTTGTGTTGCGAATGTTGAAGGTTGAATTCATAATTTGAATTTAGAAATCAAGAAGAATTGCAAGTCTTTGTGCTCGTAATAATTCCCATTTGCAGTAGTTAATAGATACATCATACTTGCAGACTTTGTGCTGTCTTATGCTGTATATTATCATTAGAATTATCTTTCAAAAGGGTAGATAGGATCTCAGATTTTCAAGACTTTGTGCTTGAAATTGTTTTCCCGTCCCGAAGGAAGTGACGGAAGTCTTTGAGCTTTCAGGAAACTTCATTTCCTTTCTCTTGATTTTATTGCAAGCTGCTGTAAAAGTTTATTTGAAAGTTCATGTTACCTTTTCTGAAAAGAGAAAAGGATTTAATCTTTCCTGAAACAAGAGGAAAGGTTATCGTTCAACCCATATTTGTTTTAGTTAGTAGGGAAGGGGGAGCCTTCCCTTAATTAGGAGAGTTTTATCTCACACGCTGTGGCTGAAACCACCATTTTGCTAAACCTCACAAGTTTGCAAAATATTCAACCAACACTCCTCCAACTCAATAATATGCTCAATGCCTCTATCTAGAGGTCTGCCGGGGGGTATGTCACTAAACACTTTGGTGTGTTTAGTTCTAAGCTCCTGTATATCCGGATGGTAAGAAGGTTTTTGCTGTTCATCATGTGTAGGCATTATCATACACTCTACTGCCCACTCTACCATATCATGACGAACCAATCTCTCCATCCTCCTGTAAGAAATTACTTTTAGATTGTTGTTCTTAATGGCCTTGAGAATGTGAGTTTTACCATCAATCTGATTTCATCTCTATGTCCCTAAGATTGAGAGTAAACTCTCCAATAGCATGTAACCAACGCATACCAAGCACAATATCGGTATCCCCCATGTTCACAACATAGAAATCTGCCTTAAACTCATAGTTGTTGAGACGCATAGGTAGATCCGAAACCATTCTTTCACACTTAAGTGTGTAGCCATCAGCAACCTTTACTCTTATTCCATCAAATTCTTTGGTTTGAATACCACATCTCTCTACAAATCGTGCATCAATAAAATTGTGTGTGGCACTTGTATCAAGTAGAGAGATGACCTTTTGACCAGCTAAGATACCTCTCATCCTAAATGAGCCTTCTTTTTGCATACTAGTGATGTAGGCATCTTGTACTTGTTGTTCCTCTTCGCTTTCCTCTTCTTTTTCTGAGATTTCAGACTTATAACCATCATGAGTAGCCTACTGTTCATTAAAATCAGTCAAGTCTTCTCCTTCATAAAACCATTCCATTTGCTTTGCTCTACCCTTGGGTCTCATAGGGCATTCATGCTTCTCATCATATGGTCCTTTGCACCAAAAACATAGCTTCCTTTTCCTCAAATCATTATAAGTATCTCTATCTAAAGGGGCTGCAAATTTCTTTTTAGAATCAAAATTTTCTGATTTCTTTGGGACAGCCTTTTGGTCACTTGAAGAAGATGGTTTGGACACAAATTTACTTCGTGGAGTAGATAGTTCCATACTTCTTGCCTTCCTCATGGCTTCTTGCAATGTTGGTGGGTCAAATGCCTTAATCCACCCTCTCATTGGCTCAAATAATCCCTCCACAAAGAATATAAACAGCCTTCTCTCTAAAATTCCTGTGAACATGACGGATAGCCTTTGAAATTCACTAATGTATGCCTCCAAGCTGCCCACTTGTCTTAATTGTGCAAGGTCCCTAAAATAAGATTCAGGATCCTTTTTATCAAATCTTTCCACCAATCTATCTACAAACTCTTGATAAGAAGTGATTCTATCATGTTGAAGTGTCACCATGCCATGATGCCACCAATCATGTGCAAGGAAGCAAACTTGATTGCATCAATTTCATACTGTTGGCATTTAAATTCGCACCTCTGGAATGTGGATTTGAAACGGACAACTATACACAATAAAACTGCTCTTCAAATTAGGAGGGGAAGCTCCCTCTTGCTGATGGTGTGAAAGAAAGTAAATTAAATCTAATTTGCCTATCTTTTTGGTTCAGCTAGAGCACAAGGTTTATAAAACTCAAACGCCGTAGCTAAGATTTTCTGATTTGGAATTTCAACTACGACTAACTTACGCCAAAGACGTTTCTATTTTCTCAAGTAAACGTAGAGCAAGAGAAATAGAAATGGACAAAATATGATTCTTTGACAGTACTTAAACAAACTCTCCTTCCAACACACATCTACTTACTTTCAATGCAAGTTGAAATTAAAGATCATATAAGTGTAACACAAATAACGGAAATCTGAGACATTATATCAGGGCAAAATAGGCTCAAGACTTTATTTATCAAACTTCTAGAACAAAGCTTACACTAAACACATGCACGAAACAAGAACTTGCAGCTAAAAGAGACTTGTAATCTTGTTCTTACACAAAGAGGACAGCAACTACAACAACTTGCTAGCTAAAAGAGACTCAGCAATTTGCTATCATAAGTACGATTGAACAACACTGAATAACAAATAGAAGGCACGAATAGGCTCAGTGTTTTGTTATCACTAGCATGATTGATAATAAATGAGCAAGACTACTCTTATTTATAGGCAAGCAGAGGAGTAGGGAACCCTAAAATCTCCTAAAATCTCCTTGCTTTTACAACTAGGGCTTGATCAGCAAGCAAGCTTTATTTCTAAAACTAAAAGAAGATAACATATAACACCTAAGAAAGCAAGAAATGATGGAAGTGCCAACTATTACATTTTATCTTCTTTCTCTTCTTCAAAGAATAGAAAGAAAGCGGAAAGAAAGCTTCTAGAAGAAAGTTGTTTTAAATCTCGATCACATCCGCTAAAAAGCAAGAAACTGTATCCCTGTCAGGTGCATCTATACCATCAATAGCAAAGTTATGCTTTTCTAAGATATCCTCTCCATCTACAATTGATCTCAGGAAATCTTCAACCTCATTGGCCGCTTTTTCAAACTTTGTTGACATCATGGAAATGTGACTCATTCTACCACCAATTGAATTGCTGCTATCACAGATGCGGACAACATTCTGAAACTAAGTTTGCACTTCATCAAGTCCGACATAGGAACCATCTTCCAAGACTATATCGAGAAGGAATCTCTGCAACAAACTCATTGATGAAGAGAAGAGCTTCGATCTCCCTTTTTCTGTAGGCGATAAACTCCTCAGATATCCTCTCATAGGTTCTAATCTTGAAGACATGACGCTCTCTCCAAGTAAGGATCTGCCTCTTGTGTTCTTTTGAAACTGTTGAACCATAGGCTGTATCTAAATCTGTGTTGGCGTAACAACTAACACCTCTGGAGTAAGAGTTGGTACGGACAGCTATGCACACTACGCAATGAGTGCTCTTCAAATTAGGAGGGGAAGCTCCCTCGTTGTGCTTGACAAAAGTGCTTTGAAAAGGAAAGTAAACTAAACTAAATCCTGTCTTTTTGTTTCAGCTGTAGAGGTACAAGGCTTTCTCGAAAACTATATACGTTGCAGCTGAGTATTTTCTGGTTTTGTAGACTACTAACTACAACTATGCCAATTACTTAAAATCTATCCAGTTTCCTCAAGAAAAACAAAGCATGAGGAAATGGAGCAAGGTTTGACTATCAGACGATAAACGAGTATAGATTCTCAACTTGAAGGCAAGGTGGCACATCTATCAGCTCAATCTAAACACGTTTATTGGAAACATCACACGATAAACTTAGTATGGATTCTCAACTTGAAGGCAAGGTGGCACGACTATCAGCTCAATCCGAATAAGTTTATTGTTCACAACAACACACGATAACCAAGTGCAGATTCTCTACTTGAAGGCAAGGTGGCACAACTATCATCTCAATCTGAACAAGCTTATTGAACACAAAAACAGATTTGATCTAACTAAGGAAAGAATTCACCATCACAATTGCATGAAACCCTATGTGGCATAACAATTCATTATAACAGCAAAAGCGCATGAACAGATACAGAATGAGCAATATTGAAGGCAAGGTAGGCACAGCATATATTCCTCTCTTGTGCAAAAGTTATGTACAAATGAGCAAAATCTCTTATTTATAGACATCAAAAGGTGTAGGGAACCCTAAAATCACCTTGAGTCAACTACAGTCTTGCAATGCATGCAAGATTTATTGTTAACCCTAATAAAGTAAACTATACAGTTAACTGGAAAGCTACCATCAGTTAACCGGTACATCTAACCTAAATGGACAATGTGCAAGCATGCACGTCCTTATTTAAAGCAAAGTTAACTGGACACTACCTTCAGTTAACTGGAAACCCTAACCCTAACTCCTGTGAAGATAATTCCAAGGAAGAGATAAGCATGTGTGAAGTCAGCAAGTGAACTCAAGACTGAAAGTCGAGTTAACTGCTGCTCATGACTCAACACTTGAAATTAACTACAGGTTCCAACTGGTAGATCACTCCATGTCATCTCGGTCTAACACTTCAACCAAGAACTCGTCTATCTCTCTGTCTTGAGGCACTTTGATGCTATCCAAAACAACAGTCTGTTTCTTCAGTTCTCTGCCACTTTCCTTAATTGTATGCATGCCTTCTCTAACATCTTCAGTCGCCTTTTTTAAACTAGCTGAAATAACTGAAATATTCTCTAATTTAGCCGCCATAGGATCTCCCTCAAGGTTATCACGAATCAGCTTTTCGAATTCAGCTTGTACTTTGTCCAATTCAATATATGTGCTATCCTCAAGAAGATAATGACACGGAATCTGAACAACAAAACCACTGACAAGTGCAAGTGCTCCAATCACATCATCTTTCAGCGAAAACAACTTGGTAGAGACCTTTTCACATATCTCCATTTTGAAAAGGTGCTGCTCTCTCCAAGTAAAAACTTTCTCTTGATCTTCATCAATCTCCAAGGCATCGTATGCAACAGACAACTGAGACACAAGAACACGATCCTTGGCTAAACTCTCTGCAACTGAAATCTCGAGCAACTGAATACCTTGACGAAGTTTATGTGCATCACTCCTCAACGGATACAAATCTGCAAGAAGACGTTGACCGGTAGCAACTAAACTTTCAATCGAGTTGTCCAAAGTCTGCCATGACTGACTAACTGATCCAGTTTTCGTTGTTCTGCAGGTGTATTCTGAGGAAGGACAGGCGCTCTACTCGAATTTCCATGAACAAGATCAGAGATATACTGACGAAGTTGACTGTTTTCAGCCTTAAGCAATGCCTTATCCTCTCCATCCTTCGTGATGCGTTCTTCAAGATTATTGGTGACAATCTTAAGAAGAGTCACGTCTGTCTCTCGAGTGGTCCTGCCAAGATTTGCCTTAGTGAAAGTAAAGTCACCAACTTCGACTTCATCTAGGCTCTTACCCTCTGGAGGAACAACAACTTCTATAACAATCTCTGATTCTGGAGTCTTCTCAATATGCACCTGTTTCTTGATTTTCTTGTTTGACCTTTTCTGATAAGGCTCACTGAACTCAGATAAATCAAGGTTATATGAAGGTTCTCGCCTTTGTCTCCCCAAAGACCTCTCGAGCCAACAAGACTGAACAATATCATCAATTCGAGGAGAGACTGTCCCTGATGTATCCACCTGTGGTGGTTCAGTTGTCTCTGATCCAACTCGAATTGGTATCTCAGGCTCTGAATCTATGTCAATAGGTTGCATATGCGGCGAACTAGGAGGTGAAACGTGAGGTTCAGCCTGAATGACTGTCTCTACTGGAATCTCAGGTACATTCTCAACTTGCTTCTACTTCCTCTTACCAGTAGCTCTCTTCTCCGTGTTTCCACTGAGTCTAACTCCTTCAGGAGGTATCACAATAGCCTTGACCCGAGGTCTTGACCTAGAAGTAGAAGGCAATGAAGAAAACTTCTCTGGCGGTTCTGTCACAGGAACTGACTTTCGCTTCCGTTTACTCTCCAAGAACTGCTTGCTGGTCTTGATAACCGATCTAGAAACCTCCTCAATAGAAGTATTCTCCTTAGCATACCAATCCGGTGAACGAAGTGGTTGCCGAGCAATTTGATCTCTGACATATGAATTGAGAAGAACTTCTCCATCATCATCTGATAGACCATCAACATCCTTCGATAAGTAATTAGAGAGCTGAGTGATAGTGAGTCTACAATAGTGACGACGACGAACCTCGAATTCATCTTCACAATTAGCCCAGAAATCTTCAAGTGCTAGCTTATGTGCAATCCCTCGCTCTAACCTAGTTGCATAATGACCCAAAGGATCATAGGAACGTCTCTTAGTATGAGTTTTAAGCTTGAATCTTTATATCTCGGTTGACATAAGCTTGGCATCTGTTGCCGCACTGCATGTGAAAATCCCTAATGCAAATGGAAAAGTAGTTGCAGTCTTATGACAATTGCGAAGAAAGAAATGAACATGTTGCATCTGCTTGAGAAACTCCATGAAGATGATCTTGTCTGAAGGATACCTTGGCAACATCAGAGGCTCTCCAACATATCCATAAACCCGGATGTATGTGAAAGTAGGGAATTGGATAAACCAATCCGCCCAAGTCTCCATCGCTGATTTTGCCTCGGCAGAAATACGAATGTGCATTTCGTTGTCAAGATCTCTAACTGTCCTCATAGAAAAATGATCATTCACTGCTCGGAAATCTTGTTCAAACTTAGAGAACTCCAACTGAGGATAATACTTGTGAACACATTGAACACCAAGAGTGCCATTAGTTTTCAGATGCTTGTAGCTGCCTTGGAATGCAACTAAGTAGACCAAGTAAGATATCATATGAAACTCATGAAACTTGAGAAAATTAGTAATCTGCTAATGTAAGCAATCACTAATCAACATAGCCCAGTCAAAATGTTCTGTGCCATCAAGAATTCTGGAAATAAGGTAAAACATCCATGATCGGAAAGTGCTAGCATCCTCTTGACCTGTAACTCGATTGAGCAAAGTTATCAAAACAGCAACTTCATCCTTGAATTCACCACGGCCAACCTTTTTAGGCATGTTAGTCTTCTGAACTTTCAGCCATCTCTGAGCCACCTTTCTCTGTGAACGTTCTCGATCTCCATCCCATATCTTCTCACAGGCTTCAATAACCACAGTAAAGTTATCTGAACGCGGAGGAATAGCAAAACATTTCTCTATATCCTTCGGTTTGAGACTGCAAACAACCCTCCCATCAACTGATCTGATTTGTCGTGAAGATGAGTCATAATGCTTGATACAAGCAAGAACGAACTCGAGATCAAAAGCGGTAACAGGAATAGATGCTGCTGCCAGCAATCCGGAACACTCAAGATTTCTCAACGAATTGCTGCTAACGCCCTCTAGACTGCTCAGATTAACTACTGGATAAACATGATTTAGGTCTGTATCTGAAGTTTTGACAAAATTATGCATAAGGGCCAATTTGATCTTATAATCAATGAGATTGAACTGCATTTTGAAATTGAAGACTTTTGACTGTAGAGTCGAATATACTTGAACAACTTTCTGGAAAAACTGAAAACCTTTGGACAAGGCTAAAAATAGCCTAAGGCAGGATAAATTTTCGAAATTTTTCTGAAACATGGGTTTTGTGCAGAATCAAATTCTAAGACAACCCAGATAGTTTGATTCTTGAAAAAATGTGTTTCAGGCCCACATGCAAAGAAATTCTCGGAAAAAAGCACAGAGCTTCAGAATGAAGACTACGGGGCAATTTTCTCGAAAAAATCTAAGACGTGGGTTTTGCTGCAAATACTGAAATGTGCGAACCCAAATGGTTAGATTCTGAATATATGTTGAATTTCTTTGACATGCGAAGAAAGTACCTAAGATGAGAAATAGAAGAAATAAGACAGAAGATAGAAAGTTTTTGTTTGTTCTGTTTCTGTAGAATTCGCCTCTCTTTTTGGAACTCGATGAAACCTGCATGCAAAGTGAAAACAAAGTCTTGAATCTTCTTCCTCTAAACAATTTGAATCCGTTGCTATGAAGAACGCTGAATTCTGACACCTGTAGCACCTTTAAATCGCTGCTCGCTCAAGAAGAATGTATATTTCGAAGCTTGAGATGAAGAAATAATGGACGCCAATGCTTGAATAAATAGATTTTCATCATTGAAATTCGCACAAAGACATTAAACCTTGAAAAATGCGCTTGGCTTATGATTGGACCCCAATTTTAGTTAACTAAAACTAAAATGAGCTAAATAAGGCATCATGCTTTAGGGCATCCCTTTCCAAGACTTCAGTTGCAAATTTATTTAAAGCACCATGCGAATTTGACTTCAGTTGACAATCCTTGTTGAATTTGCCATACTTCAAAATTCATTAAATTCACAATTAAGAATTAAAGCGTCCCTTTTAGAAACTGAAGTTGACAAAGTGAATTCGCCATACTTCATGCTTATGCTTTAAATCTTAAAAATTCTAAATATGACGTCCTTTTTGAAAACTCCAGTTAACAATGAAAGGTAAATTCGCCAACTTCACAAAGTCAAAATTCATGCTTTAATCTAAATATGGCGTCCCTTTTCAAAACTCCAGTTGACAAAAAGTGAAGCGCCAACTTCACAAAGTCTTCACAATTTCAACCAATTGCGCCATGCATGCAAACTCAAGTTGATTTTCAAGCATAAACTTCAGTTAAGTGAACATGCAAACAAGTTAACTCAACATGCAAAGTTGTTAATTGGACATGCAAACTAGTTAACTCGACATGCGAACTAAAAGATCACTCAACATGCCAATATATGAACTAGAGATGACAACCCAGAAATCGTTTAGTCTAATTGAAGTCAGAACTCAAGTTAGGGCGCACCAGTCAACTTCTTTCGAAAAATCAACTTTGACCTCTTAAAGCGAATTCCAGACTTAGCCAATTTTCATGAAAATTTAGACTTAAACCTCTTTCGAGACCTCTGTTCATCCTCTGACCCTGGCTGACTGACTCCACCGATTGGCTGGCTGACAGGTGCATCGCAGAGCAAGACAAAAACTGATCAAAAGATACCTTGAGACTGAACATCATAAAACTAACATCTGAAGGCTCAAAAATCCAAGCGCCCTTTTCAAAAACTGCTCTTTTTCTCAGACTTAGTCAAATTTTGACATCTCCATCTCGTACGAAGGGAAAAACAAATCCTTCATAACTTCTGATTGACCAATTTTCAGGGCTGGATCACAGGTTCACTGCGGAGCTGACTTCATTCTGCATGACAGCTGCAAAGGCACATTTCTCCAAAAAACATCATCTAAGGGGTGAAAATCAAGGGCGCCTTTTTCAAAAGTTGCTCTTTTTTCCAGTGTTAGCCAATTCTGGCTCTCCTCTCATTTTGCGCTATATCTTCCGTAACTTGCATGAAACAGGTCCGTTTGACAAGCTTGATAGCCCATTGCGAAGCTGACATGATGCCAGACAAATGTCTGCTGGAGGTGACAAACCCTAAAAACAGGATCTGAGCCCCTAAAAGATAGGGCGCTCTTTTGAAAATGTGCTCCCCTCTCCAGAGATAGAAAATTTTGATGATTTTCCTTCAGATTTTCACTTTTCTTAAATTTCTTCAGAAACAGACTGCCATGACACTAACACCAACTCCATATTTAAAAACCCCAAAAACGAGCTTTTGACATCACTTTAACAAAATTAAGACTCAATTAAGCAAAATGCCTTAGTGAAGCAAAAAATTTTGGTTTTGGGTACAACAATTTGCAATGATGATTTCATGCCTTGGTTTCACTTCAGCCATTGACTGTTCAAACCCTTGAATACCTTGACGTAGCTCATGAGCATTTTCCCTTAGCTGAAACATTTGTGCCAAGATTCCCTTTCCTCTAATGATGAAACTTTCAATCCATTCTTGAGTTTCCTTCCCACATATTACCAGTTGTCTTAATTGATGATGATCAGCTGGTGTCTCTAAGACCTAGGGGAGCAACTGAGTTGCCTGTGAAGTGCCATGGACAAGATTAGAAATATAAAGCCTGAGTTGTTGTATTTCAGCCTTGAGGGTTGCTTTGTCTTCTCCATCCTTGAGCACTCTTTCTTGAAGGCTTTTAGATACGACTCTAAGCAAACTAACATCCACATGTTTGGTGTTTTTGCCGAGATTAGCCTTCACCATCACGAAGTCATCCATATCTACTTCATCTATGTTCTTATCTTTAGGAGTTGTAGCAGTCTCCATGATCATTTCACCATCAGGATTTCTCTCAAATAGGATTTGTCTCTTTGCTTTCTTTTTAGGCGGTTCCTGATAGATGTTGTCAAGGTCATCAAAATTCACCTGATATGAAGGTCTTCTTCTTACCCTTCCCAAGGAGTTCTCAAGCCAAGACACGGTAGTATCTTTACTAACTTCCTTGGAAGGTACAATTGCAACTTCTTCATCTTCTTCAATATCTAGATCGATGTGGATTGGTGAAGACCCTATCAATGGTATAGAATCATGTGTTAAGGGGAATTCTTTTGTTTCCTTCTAAGGTATGGGTTCTTCTAGAGGAGCTTCTGCTTCAACTGTTGGCTGCTCCTATATGACTATACCTGAGAAGTCTATCCTTCTTCTTACGTTTTTAGTTGATCTACTGCCCTTCACACTTTCTTGAGACTAGCTTACGCCTTTCCCTTTTGATTGTGCTCTGGAAGAGGAGGAAAGCGATGACTGTATCCTTGGCAGCTCTGCTGCTGGTATGGATTTCTTCCTTTTGAGGACTAGGAAAACCTTGCTGTGTTCGAGGACCTGTCTTGTCCTTTCTTCAACTAAGAGGGACTCTTTGTTAGCCCAATTGACCTAAGGAAGGGGCTGATCTTCAATTCGCTTTCGAGTGTACATTGGGAGAAGCACATCCTCATCATCATCTGATAGTCCCTCGATATCCTCTGATAAGCAGTC
The DNA here is from genome assembly GCA_007258455.2 of Sequoia sempervirens. NCBI lineage: Eukaryota > Viridiplantae > Streptophyta > Pinopsida > Cupressales > Cupressaceae > Sequoia > Sequoia sempervirens. The sequence goes on along the minus strand of VDFB02281492.1, from coordinate 763,018,611 downwards.
TTTCATTTGGTGAAGAGTGAGCCTACTATAACTACGCCTCTGCACCTCAAACTCATCTATGCAATTAGCCCAAAAATCTTCAAGAGCTGATAAATGAGTATAGTTCTTCTCAAGTCGGGCAGCGAAGACGCCATGAGGGTCATATGATCGTCTCTCACTGTAAGGCTTGAGACCAAGTTTATCTAACTCATCTCTCATGGTCTTAGCATCTACTGCTGATCTACATGTATAGATTCCCAACCCTAATGGAAAACTAAGGGCGGGTCTCTTTCTGTTCCTCAAGACTGTGTGGACATCATGTGCTTGTCTTAGGAATTCCATGAAGACAACTTCATCTAACGGATACCTTGGCAACATGAGTGGAGCGCCTGAATAGCCATAGACCCGGAGGTAGGTGAAAGTAGGAAATTGTATAAACCAATCTGCCCACTCCGCCATTGCTGCCCTGGCAGTTGATGAGATACAGACGTGCAATTCATTGTCCAGGTCTCGCACTGTGTGCATCAAGAAAGCCTCATTCACCCTCTTGTAATGATGTAGTGACTTCGTGAACTCCAGCTGAGGATAGTAGTTGTAGATATGTTATACACTCAGAGACCCTTCGGTGTTCAACCCTCTGAATTGACCTTGATAGGCCACTAGGTAGACTAGGTAGGAAACCATATGGAACTCATAAATCTGGAAATACTCTGTTATTTGCTGATGGAGGTTGTCACTGATCAAGGTCGTCCAATCATAGAACTCGGTCTTCTTCATGATGTGAGGTATAGCATAGAACATCCAAGGCTGAAACTTTGTAGCATCTTCTTGTCCAGTGACCCTATTGAGCAAGGTGATTATGATAGCAATTTCATCTTTGAACTCCCTTCGCTCGATGTTCTTTGGAAGAGTCTTATGTTTTTCCTTCATCCACTTCTAAGCAATCTTCTTACTGTACTTGTCCTTGTGCATTTCCCATATCCTTTCACATTCGCCCTTAGAAATAGTCACTCTTTCAGGCCAAGGGGGAATTGAGAAGCATTTCTCGATCATGTCAGGTTTCAAACTGCAAATCAATTTGCCATCTACTGACTGGATCTCCCGTGTTGCCGGATTGTAATGCTTGATGCAAGCGATTACAAACTCGAGACTCTGAACCGAAATAGGAATGGACATTGCTGCGAGGAGTCCAGAGTGTCCCAAGTTTCTGATTGTAGATGTTCTTTGGAAGAGTCTTATGTTTTTTCTTCATCCACTTCTAAGCAATCTTCTTACTGTACTTTTCCTTGTGCATTTCCCATATCCTTTCACATTCGCCCTTAGAAATAGTCACTCTTTCAGGCCAAGGGGGAATTGAGAAGCATTTCTCAATCATGTCAGGTTTCAAACTGCAAATCAATCTGCCATCTACTGACTGGATCTCCCGTGTTTTCGGATTGTAAAGCTTGATGCAAGCGATTACAAACTCGAGACTCTAAACCAAAATAGGAATGGATGTTGCTGCGAGGAGTCCAAAGTGTCCCAAGTTTCTGATTGTAGTGTTGCCTGCACTCTCCAAAGCGTGTAGATCAAACATCAGCTTGATGTGATGCAAGTCCATCTCAGCTGTTTTGATGAATTCATGGTAGAGAGTTGATTTGGTCTTGAAATCATTGGAAGTGTATTCCATTTTGAAAAACTTGAAGAATGACTGTAAACTCGCCTAGGTTCAGACAAGTTTTGAGCAACTTACTATTTTTAGAATGCTAGTTTTTCTTCTTCAAACAGACAAATTTTTGGAAATTTTTCTGAGATATGGGCTTTGCTCAGAATTTCGTTACAAGACAACCCAGATCGTCTATTTTTGAAAATTTTGAGTGTAGACTGAAAAAGCAGCAAACCCTAATTTCTTCAATTTTTCACCAAAAAAGTTGGCACCTAGGTTTTGTTCAGAATAAGATTTGGAATGAACCCAGTTGATCAGATTTGAAAAAATACTGAAGGCTGATTGAAAAAGCAGCAAACCCTAGAATCTGAAATTTTCTTGAAAAAAGCTGTGATATAGGTTTTCTTTAGAAGAACGTTTCAAGAGGAACCAGATGATCAAAATTTGCAAACTCTGATGATTTCTCTGACATGCAAGGAAAAAGCAGCTACTGCAACTTGAGAAAACTCCTCAAAAATTCTTCAGAAGGATGAGATGAAGAGACCCAGATGGCTGAAAATTGAAAATCTTGACCTTCTTCAAAAATTTGATGTTTTGGATGAAAAAGTATGAAAAACAAAGGCCTTATGTTTGCTGGTCTGAAAATTAATGGAGAAGTTCTTAAAAATCAGCAACCTTGAACTCTTGAATCTTGAAATAAAAACTTCAAAGTTGCTGCTCCTCTTCAACTTGGACGCCACCTGCAAAGAATAATGAATTTTGAATGATAAAAGCCTCTTAAATAAGCTCTAGGCTTGAGATAACTCTGCTTTCTTTTTGCTTTTATCTTCAAAACCCTAAAATCAGTCTGTGCATTGAACTTGGACATTCATGTTCATCTTGCAATTTGAAAATTTGAAAATTTTGGCTAAGGCAAGACAACTTGGGCGCCCCTCTTGGCTAGAGGCGCCAACTTCTCCCAAAGTCAACCATTTTCTTGAGTTTTTCAACTTTTCTCAATTTTGAAACCCTACTTTGATTTTGATCTCCGACTTCCAGGTTGATCTGATGGACGAGCTGAATGTTTCATCGGGAAGCCTAAGTGATTTTGAGAAGATCATCCTAGAGGCACCTTTAGCTATAACCTTCATTTGATCCTCCAAAATTACGAGTGCCTTTCTCCTTCTGGCACACCGAACCTTCACAGTGTTAAGCCATTTTTGTGTGATTTTCAAGTTCTTCATTTCCCTTTGATCTTTTGATGAAATCTCGATTCCAGGAGCTACACTGATCAGATTGACTGACCGTCAGTTTCGTTGGATAACTCGATTGAATCTGACGAGGTGATCTTGGTGACTTCATCTACAAATTCCATCGTTTTAGGCTTCAAAACCTTGGGCGCCCTTCTTCTCCAGGGGCGCCCATGTTCACCAAACTTAGCCATTTTTAGGTTTCTTCATCAACTCTTCTCCAGATGATTTTGTTAGATCTAATGATCCGAGCGTCTGATCGATTGATGGCTGGACTCGTTGCGGAGCTAAGGAGATTCTGAGAGGGGTCTTTTGGGAGTCACATCTACAGAAAAGTTCATTAGAGGCATCAAAAGCTTGGGCACCCCTGGCTAGTTGGGGCGCCCTACTTCACCAGTGTTGAATATTTTTCAATATTTTCTTCTTTGCTTTTGACTTTTGATTTTTAGCTCTTGTCAAACCCTCTATTTAGCCTTCTGCATCTAACAACACAAACTTCTATTAACGTGCTGATGGTCTCATTGGAAAGCTTATTCAAATCTGAAGAAGTCGTGCTAGAGATTTCATTGGCAAATTCATCTGTTTAAGCCCTCAAAATCAAGGGCACCTTTCTCCTTCTGGGGCACCCATCTCCTCTAGACTTACAATATTTTCATCTAATTTTCATTCTTCAAACTTGATCTTCATCTTATACCTTCAACTTTGATCTGGATTAGTCAGAGATTGACCAGTCTGATGCTCTGATGGAGATATCCGTTGTGAAGCTGACTGAATTCTCAAGAGATTGAGCCCATCTGCAAACCTTAACTGTTGAGTTAGGCCTCTCAAAAGACTGGGCACCTGGGGCACTAAAAGTTCCCAAACTTAGAATATTTTTAGTGGTTTTCCATGATTTGCATTTTGTCTTCTGGTTGAAACCTCTCCGTTTGATCTCGAATTCCGGGTGACTGAATGATCTGATGATGACACTGCCGGACTCGTTGCGGAGCTGAGAAGATTCTGAACAACTTTTCTTGGAAGCACAAACCCTAATTCCATCATCTGATGCCCCTAAAAAGATGCACCTATCTCCTTCTGGGGCGCCCATGGCTGGAAAACGTAGGCACATAGTTTACATACTCGGAATCAGAGAGTACTCGGCAAGTCCAAAAATTTTGACTCGGGAAATACTCGGCAACTTAAAAAGTAGCAAAATTTCTTATAAAAACACCTTTTTTTTGCAAAATTTAATTCCAGAATGCATCAAATGATTAAAAACTATGAGGGAGTATTTTATATAAAATTTCATTGTTCAAAACTTCAATACATATGGATTACAAAATGGCATCATTATACGAAGTCGCATAGTAAAACTACTAATAACTATAATGAATTTATGATGATTGTATTTGAAAATCATCATCATAAATTTCATATCTAGGCAATTACAATTTCCTCTTCCCCAACCTAGAGAAAAATTGGGGGGTAGAGGGTATTGTCCTTGCACTCGATTCTGGCTCCCTTCTTGCCGTAGAAGATTGTGGAAGTGGCTCCACCATGCTGGTAGGTGGCAGTGGCTCCTCCTCCACCACATCAATGTCATCCACTCCAATCTCCCCTACTTGTGTTGCAGGCAAATCCTCCATAGCTTGCCTCTCGAAATCAGCAATCTCATCCTCTGTAAACAAGGAGGCCTCATCATCCTGCACGGTCCAATCACTGTATGGATCAATGTCATCTAAATCAATGACCTCATCTAACTGGTCCTGCACCTTTCTTGTGTGAAGCCGAAGGTTATATTGAACAAAAACAAGATCATTGAGGCGTTGTTGAGTCAACTTATTACGCTTCTTCGTGTGAATGGCATCAAACAAACTCCAGTTCCGTTCACAGCCAGAAGAACTACAAGGTTGAGACAAAATTCGAAGGGCTAGACTTTGCAAATTTGGGGTTTTTCCACCCCAATCTTCCCACCAAGAACCTGCAATAAGATATTCAAGTTTTGTAAATATTAATAAAACAATAGTAATAACTAATAAGTAATAATAATTATAATTCATAACTTGCAAGATATAAGGCTTCACTTTTTCTTACTTGGTGTTTGGATCTCTCTTCCTCGTTCACATAATTTGGAAGAAAACAAAGGCCCCCTAGCTGCCTTATATTTTTGCAACTCTATAAGGATGAGGTCTTTCACTTCAGAATCAGGTGTCATCCTTTCAATACATGTGAATAGGCCCTCCATAACCTCCCCATTAGCATCTGTGAAGCCATCAGAGAAGTAGAACTTGGGGTTGAGAAAGTAGCCCGCTGCATGAATGGGTTGGTGGAGTTGATTGTTCCACCTTCGATCAATGATCTCCCAAATAGGGGTAAATCTATTTGCATCCCCCATGTAATAGTGTTGGATGGCCTCTTTGGCCCTATCCATTGCCTCATAAAGATATCCAATCACATTTTTCTTGCTGTCCACCAAGCGCAAGACCCTCACCAATGGCTCAGTCACCTATAAAGTACAAAGTAGAACCAAATTTAAATTACACCTTACAATGAAGCAAAATACTTATAGAATTTTAAATTAAGAATAAAGGATTCAATCTGAAAATTCATTAGAGTTGAAGTTACCTTGACAATCTCTAATGCTCTAGTTGCAAATTGACTATCAAAGATTATTGCTTGAATCTTTTCTCCATCAGCCTTCTTTGAGTAAGTTGAGTCTACCCATGGTTGACTCACAAACATATGCTTCAAGGAAGTCAATAAACCAGTGATACTTTGCAACTTTAGAAAATTAGTTGCAAACCTTGTAGCACCCGATCGCACAAGCTCTTTCCCCTTGGTGTGATCTCTCATCAACTGAAGAACCCACGAGTGATTATATATATATTTTGTTATGTCTCTTGCCTGTTCTACAATTGGTTTCACCCAATCAATTTTTCCTATATCCTCCAAAAGAAGGTCAAGGCAATGAGTTGCACAAGGGGTCCACAAAACTATTGGATGCCTCACTTGAAACAATCTATCAGCTGCCACATATGCCGCTGCATTGTCAGTAATAACTTGGACAACATTTTCTATGCCCACCTCTAAAACAACTTGCTCCAACATCAAGCTCAAATTTTCTGCATTCTTTAATATGTTGGAGGCATCAATTGACTTTAGGAAAACCATCACACCATTGGAAGCCATTATAAAATTGATAAGTGTGCGGTTTCTTCCATCTGTCCAACCATCTGAAAGAATTGAGCATCCAAACTTTTGCCATTTCTTCTATTCTTCTTCCACAATTCCTTTTGCATCTACAATAGCATCTTCAAGTAACTTGCCACTTAGATCTCTTGGAGTAGGGGCCTTGTACCCTTTGCCTGCAACTGTCAATGCTGTCACCAAACACTCCCAATATGGACTCCTTGCCACATTGAAGGGAAGGTTGTTATAAAACCAAAAACTTGCACAAGCCTTGTCTGCCTCTTTGTGCACCTCTTTATTCCACCCAGTTGCTTCCAATGAAGGTTGTGATCCTAGAATATTTCTAGGCACAAAAAATTGAAATTTGCTCGAAGTGGATGAAGTGGATGGGGTATTGCGACCAACACATAAACGTGGATCACGACTAGAACCCGCAGTGGTTTGAGTTTGCATATGCACATCAGAATCTTCAGCCAAATTAGGAGCAATGGCTGCTTGCATGGCTGCTTTTACTTTTTCCCTCTCCATTTTTTTTTCATCAAGTGCTGAAAGAACAGCCAACATCTCTCGTTGCACCTCTAAAGTGGCTTTTTCACATGCCTTTGAATCACGACAAGGAATACCAGCAAGATGGTATTTGAGGCGATTGATGCCTCCACTAACCTTCTTCTTGCAATGAGTACAAATAACAGTGCCTGGTACTGGCCTATAATAACCATGTTTCCAAGTAGGATCACGACTACCAGGGGGTCTCCTTTCAATGGCACTTGTGCCCACCGAGTTCGAAGCAGATGCAGAGGCGGATGCCATTGTGATTAAATATTAAACTACAATATTAGAAGTTGAACAATCAATATATTAGAAGTTGTAACAAATCCAGTATATTAGAAGTTGAACAATAAATATATTAGAAGTTGAGATGGAAATGTGTAAAAAGTTGCAGCTGAGTTGTATTGAAAGCTTTTGGTAAAAATTTTAAAGTTCTATGACTCAAAACAGCAAGGCAACACTCAGAAACTCCTCATGCATACCCAACATTCTACCTATATCAGATTGTTAACATAAATCAGACCGATCAGGTCTGCTACAGGTCTGCATTAATGTTCTTGAACAGCTGCATACAATATAAAATCTAAAGTATTTCATTCTTTACTAGCTGCATGCAAAAAGAAACTATCTTAATATTGTATGGAGTTAGACATCATGTAATATAATACTGCTTTCTTGGTATTTGAATACCCAACTAAATTCTTCATATTATTCAACTAAAAATCATACTCAAGCTGGCTCAAACAACAAATAACAAACACATCAAAATATTCATCAAAAGACATCAAATACTTGATAAAGTCATTTTTTTTGTTTCTTACATTCAGTCATCAGATTTTTTTGTTTTTTTAAAAAAAATTTTAAAAATAATGACTAATTTCTGTAATCTAGCACATATTAACTAAATTAATTAAAATTCAAAATATAACATATTCTATATTTTAATTAATTAATAAATACAATACATAAATATTAAAAATTTAAATAAATATTACTTAGAAATTTTACTTTTCTTCTAATTACTAATTTCTATAATCTAGCGCACATAAATTTATGTTATTATGTATATTTAATATTAAATATATATAGTAACATAAAATATTTTATAAATATACACAGTAAAAACATAAAATATACATAGTAAATATACAATAGTAAAAACATAAAATATACATAGTAAATATTATGTATTTTATGTTTAATATTATAATTTATAGTAATATAAAATATTAAATATGTATAGATATTTAATATTTATGTATTTATTTAATATTTATATAGTGTATCATATTTTAATTAATTTATATATTATTATATAGTAACATTAAAGATACAGTTAAATGATAAACATAAAAAATGATAAAATATTTTAATATTCAGCAAGAGACTCCAGTTACGAATGGCGAACAGGAAATAAACCAGAAAAAACAATAAAATCTCTACACATTCAATTTTTCTAGGCGAATCGGTGGACTGTAAACAAACTTCAAACTGACCAAAGAAAATAAAAATAAAACTAGACATTTGACATTCGATTTTTTGAAATGAAATGCAATTGAATCAGAAACCCTAACCTGTAGCTGTTCCTGGAAATCACAATGGCAAAGCCTCCAATTCGCACGCCAAAACAGATGGTAAAATGCGAGCATGTAAAAAAAATGAAGTCAAGGGCATAAATAAGAAAAACGCGTCAAAAAACGGGGGAAAAAGAGTCGGTGCGGAAAAAAAGAGAAAAAAAACACGTTTTTTATTCCGCCAATTAATCTCTGCAAAAAAGACGCGATTAGTCGCCATTATTTCAAGCGATTAACCAGGAAAAATCGGCAACTAAAACCACTGTTCATTCTGGCAAGTAAAAGCAGGTTTTTATCGTTTTCACAAAAATCTATCAATTACTCTTTCACCCAACGATTAACTGGCGATTTTGTAATCTATGCGTAGTCATTTTCTGCAGATTTCCACTTCTTCGTTCTTCATGCATGTTCACCATCCCATCTGCTGTTTAGTGCTTGCGTGTTGAATCTAACGCCTGGTAGCTAACTGGCCTCCATTGATGACTTTTGAAGCTCCCGAAATGCTTTCTGAAATTAAAAAAACAGAATAGACCCTCTAGGGAAAAACTGATCATTTCTTGATTCTAACTGCACTAGCCTGATGAGGAAGTATTTTGAGCCAATCAAAATCAGTTTGAACCCTAACGGACCAACTTTCTATTTTTAGAAAGTTTTGCCATTATCCATTTCGAAAGAAACCCAGAAAAAGTTACTATTTTCAGAAATTTTCTAAAACTAGCAATTTTCCAAAAAAGTAGGGATGAAAAACTGAGATCTGGGTTTTGTAGTTTAGGTCGCTCTAAGCAGACCTAGATCATCAGATTTTGAAAATTTCAAGTTTTTACCCCTCATGCAAGAAATGCAAACCCCAATTTTGACCTTTTTGATAAATTTAACAAGACTTTACTCACTTCTTCAAAATGCCTAAGTGTAGCAAAAATTTTAATTTGGGGTACAACACATACATAAGACATAATGCCAAAAATGTATCCAACTTGCTAATCCATGAACGGGCTGACACTTTGCCACTCCCATCGAAAGAAGGCAATGTTAGCTTGCTAGTTGCTTCCTTGAGATCTTTGTTTTGACTTTTAGGTCTCCTATCTTTCCTTGATCTAGAGTGTTCCCTCTTTTGACTCGTGTCTATCAAATTTTAGGTGTTATTTGACATTAGGTGGCAACATATCCCACTCATCATGAATGGCCATAACATTATCTATAAATTGTGGCTCATTGTCCTCTTCTTCTTCTAGTGCTTCGGGTTCATTTGGTAAAAATGTGGGACGTGTTGGCCTATCAAATGTGTGAGTAGGTGCTCTCCTACCCCTTGGTGTAGCCATCACACTTCCATGGTCTTCTTGCTCTTGTTGTGGCCTTCTTGGGTGGTTCATCTGTTGTATAGCTATAGTCAATTGTTGCAACACATTAGCTATTTGGTGCTGCCCTGCTTCTAAACCTCTCAAAATGTTCCTTGCTTCTTGATCCTCATCACGTCTATCATACCTGGGAGGGCCACCACCTCCTCTATCCCCAATGATTTCCGGTTGAACCTATTCTTCCACCTGTTGACCCTGCTGATCAGCCTTTCTCTATCTAGTGTAGTATCTATGTGGCCCAACTTCCTGTGGTCTCATATACAGTACAATCCCTACAGGTTGGCAAGATCAATGCTCTGATACCACTATAGTAAGCCCTGCTGGCTTATCCCTCTGAATTTCTTTGCTTTGCTGGTCCGAATTTCTAATTTCTGATTTTTGTTTGTTTTTGCTTGAGTTTTGTGATTTTTTTGTTTTTGGGTTTTGATTGCAAATGAGAAATATAAAGAACAATGCTTGAAAATAAAATATATAACAGCTGATATATGATACCAATGATCTTAAACTTTTGCAAAATGATTGCACAAACTATGATGCAAATCTGATGTAGGAATTTTATTTCAATTGCTCTTATTTTTGATTGACAATACAAACTGAAAATAAAAGGAACCTGGTAATGGCGCCTGGAGAAACCCTTTGTATTTTGCTCACAGCTGATAATCACATTTTTCCCGCTCTTTTCTTGTTGTTGAGTCTTCTCTCAGCCTAGCCGCCACCAACCATGAAAGTTTTGTGCCAAGAATGGGAGCGATTTGACTAGGAAGAAAGACGCCTTGGCTGGAATTGTACTGCCTCACCCAGCTGTTATCCTGAATTTTTGACTTGTTTTAAAATTTGGATAACCAATGAAAATTTTGATAAAATTTGAAGATTTTCTCTTCTAGGGCACGTATTTCGAGGTGCAAAGATCAGCAAATCTCAGTTTTAGGTTTATAATCCTTTGGGTTACCATTTTTCTCTCATTCTCATCCGTTTTTGTGAAATTTTGAGTCATTTTTAGTGTATTTTTGGTCCATTTCGGGTTTTTCTGACATCACTGCAAGTGGGAGCTTTTTAGCTTCACTGCAAGTAAACAATAGGAACTTTTTGGTTATATTGCAAGTATAGGAATTTTTGAGCCCCTTTGCAAGTTTATTTCTAATTTGAGTTACCTGTAATGGCTCTTAAAAAGTCCGATTTTACACAAAGTCACTTATACTTTTAAAAAGTCTGTTTTTGTTTTACTTGCAGTAGCATTTAAAAACTCCGATTTCACTATAACACATGCGAGTGCCTCAAAAAGACCTGATTTTTACTTACAATGGCTTTTAAAAAGCCCGATTTTCTTTAAAAGCACTTGCAAATACTTTTGAAAAGCCCGATTTCACTTGTAAAGTGATTAAAAAGGTCCGATTTCACTTAAAATTGTTTGTATTTGTCTTTGAAAAGCCCGATTTTATTAAAGTCACTTGTTAATAGATGAGAAAGACCCGATTTCATGTTGAATAACTTGCAAAGGGCATGTAAAAGTCCAACGCCATTCATGATTGAAGCTGTTCAAATTCCATTTCGCCTCTTTTCCTTTTTTCATGGAGATCTCATAAATTCGCATGCTTGAAGATCGGGCTTTCAGCTATTAATATTCAAGTCTTTTTCTTTGCTGAGTTTGTAAATGCGCCTAGGGTTTTCTTCTTCGTTTTTCTTCTCATTTTCAGGTATGTTGCTTATTTCCTTATTTCTTTATAACGTTTTCCTTTTTCATTCACCTTTCATCTTGTATACGCCTTCATACACTTACATTTGAGACGCATTTTCCATTTGTATTTCCCCTCCATACGCCCTCCATTCTATACATTTTTAGCTGAGGTTTATAGAAATGCGTTTTCTATATTTCGAAATTTCATTTGCCCTTCATTTCATTTCCATTTTCCGAAAAAGAACAAAAACAAAAAGTGATGCTCTTTCAAAGTAATTCAGGTTTTTGTTTATCCATTACAAGTCGGAGATTTTAATGAAGAATGCAAGAGAGAAAAGTTTTGTTACTTGCAATGACCTTCCAAAATCCCGAAATCCACTATTCACTTGCAATGTCTCTTCCAAAACCTGAATTGCAAGTAAGTCACTTGTAATGAATGTTCTATTCTAAGGAACAGTCATACAAAGTTGCAGACCTGAACATGAAGATTTTAAGAATGCACTGGTTTTTCAAGAGGGAAAATCTACACCCTCCTTTTTATTACCATGATTGCCAATACAAAAGAGAGTTATCACTTGTTGTTTGTTTTTGTGCTGGCTGATGATGTGTTATCTTTGCTCGAAAAGGCTGCATCTAAATCATTGCCGCCATTGAAGGATGACTACGGCCCTCAAAATCATACAAAAGATGGAGGTTCAGGTGACGATTTTGGTAGGAACTCCGTTGACTGTGATAAAAAATGTCTCACAGGGTTAGGGAGGAGAACTGTTGAAATGTTTTGTGCTGGCATACTTCTACAGCAATCATGTTGAAATGACCTATCAGAAAGATGTTTCCATCAAAATGCAAGAGGAATTGATTCGTGAAAAGAAGCAGCAGCAGTCCTAAAGTGCAGACTTTCAGGAGTCTTAGAAGTAAAAAGATAGATCACAGATATGTGCAAGGATAACACAAGAAAGCTAGACAGAGATCTATGAAGAGTGAAGAATAATTGAACAAAATGAAGAACATTCATGCCAAGGGAAAGTGATGATATTTCCAGCAGATCTTTAAAAAGGATATTTTTCATCAAAAGATCTTCTTACCTATGGAAATTAGTAACATGCAAAGGCAGTCCTATACAGGGCTATTGAGATAGGACGGTGAATCAAGACATCTTAGAAAAAGGAAAAGACAGTTGATTAAAGAGCAGTTTGTAGCAACATGATGACTTCATCGATAGAGGATGACATATAGTTTACTTATGTTATGTTTTATGTATTTTGTTTTGACAAGTTACATGTGAAAGCAAAAATTGTAATTGCAAGTGTTTCTTTCACTTGCATTTTTGTAAAATGTAATTACATGTAATCAAATTACAAGTCAAATTACAATAGGACTTGTAATTTGGAATAAGTCAATTGCAAGTAGTTGGTGGTTGAGAGAATTTCTCAAGTTAGTTGGGATCCTCCCACCTTTTTCTCATGACCTCTCTCCTATAAATACTTGAGAGGGTCCTTTGTAATTTTGGATATCTTTTTGGCAAGCAAGAAAATTCTGCAGAAATTTGTACTCATAGACTTTGAGCTTTATAGTTATAAGTTTATCTTTTTCAAATAATATCAAGGAGTTACAGATTTCAGACTTTGTGTTGAATTCTCACTTTGTGTCCATTGTGTTCTTGCGTCATTTTGGGACACTTCTTTGTGATCATTTGAAGGTTGTGGAAGATTGCTAGGGAGAGCTTCAATTGAGATATTTGCAGACTTTGTGCTGTAAATGGTGAAGATTGAATTCATAATTTAGAGGTTAAGAAGAATAGCAAGTCTTTGTGCTCGTAACGATTCTCATTCGTAATAGTTAATAGAGACACCATATTTTCAGACTTTGTGTTGTCTTATGCTGTATATTATCATTAGAATTATCTTTTAAAAGGGTAGATAGGATTGTTGATTTTCAAGATTTTGCACTTGAGATTGTTTTCCCGTCCCGAAGGAAGTGATGGAAGTCTTTGAGCTTTCAGGAAACTTCATTTCCTTTCTACTGAATTTATTGCAAGCTGCTGTTAAAATCTATTTAAAAGTCCAGATTACTTTTTTTGTGAAGAGAAAAGAGTTTAGTCTTTCCTGAAACAAGAGGAGAGATTATCATTCCACCCATATTTGTTTTTAGTTATTTAGATAGGGGGAGCCTTCCCTTAAATAGGAGAGCTTAACTCACACACTGTGTTGAAATCACCATTTTGCTAAACCTCCTAAGTTTACAAAATATTCAACCAACACCAGCAATGATGAATATACAAAATGCAACCAGATTTCAATGCTTTTCAAATGGATTTGCTTGGAATTGCAGCCGCTCAAATAAAGATAATTTATGATAATAAACAATGAATTTCCTCAACAAAACTTCGGATTTTTTCACAATCAGAGCTCCTGAATGAAGCCCTCCTGTTGCCAAAATTTAGTGGATCTTTCACCACCTCAAATTAGCTCTCCAATGAAGAATGGCACGTTCTCCAATGGCAAAACCAGCTGAAACCCTTGTACAAGCTTCGAGACAAAGGAAAATGCAAATTCAAGTGTTCTCATGAAGAAGTCGATTTGCATTTGAGAGTGCCTTTTATACTTCCTTGAAATCCACAAATTCTCCAAGTAGCTTTTTTTAATATTTTAAAATGTGCTTTTGTTGCTTTTTGACTTTGGCTGATAAAATAATATTTCCCCATGTACTTTAAGTGAAGGGGTAATCACTCGTTGACTTAAAATGGCCCCACTTATAACATAAATTCAAATAACAACTTTATATTATAATCCCTTTTAATTAAATATCATTCAAAAGCCATTTTCATTAATATCTCAACAAATACTTCATATTTTCTAGTGCCAACTATCACACTGCCAAAGTCAGGAATCCAGGTGCCCTGCCAAAAATAGTAGCACTAGAAATATCACTTACTATAATTAGTAAGTGTCTAAAACTGAGCCAAATAGCAAAATGCAGAAGCTAGAACCTAAACCAATGAAGTCATTGGAGAAGTGTAATGCCCCATATGCCTGGGAAACAGCCACTGATAGACCCTCTAATCAAAAATGCTAGCTCACGAGGGTCAAATGATGAGCTAACCCCTAAACACCTGATATTGACTAAGGAGGGGACATTATAGGTGACTTGACCCTTTGTGCTTGCCTTCTATTTGCTTTGTATGGTATATCTCATGCACCTTTCCTAGAGGTAACTTGTCCCTTTGTGCATGGCTTGTATTGGCTTTGTATGATATATCTCACATGCCTTCCCTAGAGGTGACTTGTCCCTTTGTCCATGCATTGTATTTGCTTTGTATGGTATATTTCACATGCCCTTCCTAGAGGTGACTTGTCCCTTTGTGTATGCCTTGTATTTGCTTTGTATTTAATGTCCCCTTGCGTGGAGTAACTGAAAATGACCCATTTAGCCTAATTTATTCTTGTAGGCTAATTTTTGGCAATATCAGGGAATAAATTAATTAATTAAATAAGGACTGTTAAAAAGGTTAGGACTGTGGTGTTTGAATCTTGTATATGACAGCAAGTTATTTGATATTTATTCCATTATATATAATATTTAATGAATGCTATGAAATTCCTCTATCTTTGTGAATGTTTCAATGAGTTTGTAAGCAATTAAATGTTCCAATATCACAAAAAAAACAGTCACAAACAATTCAGTCCAAAAGCTCCTTCAAAACAAATGCATACAAACTGTTTGACAAAATGCTCGAATAGCAAACATCTGTGGAAGGTGCAGACTTGGTTAAATATTCCAAGACAAGTTATTACATTGTATGGTACACCTCATATGTCCTGTTGATAGGTAACTTGTCCCTTTTTGCATGCCTTGTGTTTGCTTTGTATGATATACCTTGCATACCATGCATAGAGGTGTCTTGTCCCTTAGTGCATATCTTGTGTTTGTTTTGTATGGTCTACCTTACGAGCCTTTCCTTGAGGTGACTTGTCCTTTTGTGTTTGCCTTTTGTTAGCTTTGTATGGTATATTTAACATTCGTTTAGTTTTCTCATATCAAATGTGATGAATCCCTCCCTTTCTTAGAGGATATGCTAGCCCTTCTTGCCTACTATCTCTAAGATCCAATCAGTTGCATACTACCATCTTCCTCACTATTTTTATAGGACCATTATCTATGGATGTTACAAAGGCTATGAGACATTCTTTGTGCCCCAAAGTTTTCCTAGTGAAGTCCATTTAATCCAAGACACTCTTAATGGATACCATCAAATCTTGTATTGGTTCTTTCACAATAGTTGGTGGGAATGCCAATCCTTCATCAAATATAGATTAGGGATAGCATTTGTCTCTTGTACAAGTCTTCAATAGCCAAGTCTTGCTTTCCTTTGGTTATACGTAATGTTTGGAGTACATGGTATCATCTAATCCGAGTCTAACATGGTTAGGGCTTACCCACATTATCTGGTTAGAATCTTTTTGTATACTCATAGATTGTAGCTTGTAGTTTTTTTCTCTTTTGGGATTTTATATGATGTGCCCTTGGGGTTTCAAACTGATTTTTGAGTTTTTGAATGTATTCTGATTTTTTGGTTTTTAGTGCCGAAAATGGTGTCAAAAATTGAAAGAAATTGCAAAATGCTTAAACAAGAAGGAAATTGCATAAATGAAAGATGACCCAATTATTCTTTATTGATTTGAAACATAATGAGAACATACCCATAAGCTAGAATGCAAAAGTCTGAAACTTGGATTTTTACATGGCAATCACGACAAATCTGATACAAGGACGCCACACTTGGGGATGCCTCCAATTCACTTTATTTTTTATGCTAATCTGCTCCTTAACCCAAGACACCTCCAATAGGATCAGCTGTTGCTCGCAAATGGCCAAATCTGAATTAACTAACCTTCAACCCTTTGTTGATTGGTATGGCCCATTAAGGAGACTCCACACGTGCCAAGAAAGAGAGGTATTTGGGCTGTTTTAACCCTCTATTGTCTTCACAAACCTGTACAGCCCGCCTTTCCGAGCTGATCTGAGTGGTACGGCCTCCCATGCTGATTTGCTACGTGCTAATGCAAGAAATAGCTGATCTTCAATTCCCACGTGCCAGGTAAGAAGTATAATCTACCATTATTTATTCTTCAACCGTTATTCTGAACTCCTAATGGAAACACTGTAAATGCTGATTAAATCTACTACTAAAATCTGTGAGATGCTCTGATAATGACCTCTGATGGAGACCATTCAATCTAGAACCCTTGGACGGTCTTTCATGCTTGTAGATCCTATCCTAATCAAGGGTTTTCATCCTCTAATCAGCTTGAAGCTTCAAACTTGCAAACCTGTTGCTCAACCATTTTTTTTTTAAATAATATCTTGAATGATGAAAACAATGTTCTTTCCTTTCTTTAAGCCTTCTCCAAATCCAATGCCCAAGTTAGGGTTTTTCCTTTTCAATAATAAAATATTAATATTTCTCTATCTCAAAATCCCACGCCAACTTTGGCTTTGCACAATAATTTAATGTTTTATCTTCGTCTTGAAAAGCGCCCCCTTCACTTAAATATTAATAAAGTGACTTAAAATGCATTCTTCTAATAAAGTCACTTTATTACTTTATTAATGGCCAAGTTATAAAGTACTTTATCAAAGTAACTTTATAACATTAAATTAATAAGTCACTTTAATAATAGTATATCATTAAAGTAACGTGACTTAATAATTCAATAACTCCTAGCAAAACTCTAGCAATAATCTCCCAAGAGTGTCCTGTCACCATTACCAACTGCAGGTGTGTCGTCATAGAGCTTGATATTACTAATTATAAATAGCAAGTATTAATGGTGAATTCCTAAAATGCCTTCGAACAGCCAATCAAATGCTAGATCACTGAGCTGAATAAGCCGAAATGAAACATCATGCCTATTGAAGAGCTTGAATCTCCCCAATGGGTCCCCTAAACATCTCGCTAGCCTATAGGAACCGTATTCTAGGCTAACCCAAAACCTCAAACCATTGGCTAGAAAGGGGACATTACATTTGAGTTTCTTTCTGGCTCCCATAGGCAGTTGTTTATTGTGTTATTGAGTCTTGTTGACCGACTTTGGTCATTTGTGAGAATTTTTTGTTATTATATTTCTTGGAAATAAATGTAAAAATCAGAAATATAGTAGACCACTTCGAGGGGGTGACCTCCAATAGTCAGATAATAGTATCTGAATTCAATAATTGATGATATGACAATATGGGAGAGAGTTCTCTTCCTTATTTATAGGCTTAACAATGTAGGGACATACCCCTTCATCTTAATCAAGAAGGATTAGGGACATACCACTTGATTAGGAATTTTGAGCTGGCTCTATTTTGCAATCTGATTTTGAAAATTCCATGAAGTTTTTGTATTTTTTCTATGAATACTTTTTTCGTAGTATTAGTAAGAAATACACGAGAGAGTCCACAAAAATATACATTCTTATTGAGTCTATCCACAACAAGCAAGATTACATCAATATTATTTGACTTTGGCAACCCCATAATGAAGTCCATTAATATTTCTACCCAATGTTGTATTGGAATGCCTAATATTTGTAAGAGTCTTGGAGTCTTTATTGTTTCCCTTTTATTTAGTTGGCATATCAAACATTCCACCACAAATTTTTGGACATTCACTTTAATACCTTCCCAAAAGAACTTCTTTATAGGATGATAGGTATGAACAAATCTTCTGTAATATCTTGTTAGACCCAGAAATCCTCTCTTCTCAGGATCCATCTTAACACCTTTAAGTGACACCAAATGTCCTAAGTATTCTACATCTTTCACCCTAAAGACACATTTGCATTATTTTGCATAGATTTTATTATTTTCCAATTCATTAACAATAGAAATATGAAACCTTTCTTTATGAGTAATCTTGTTTAGCTTCTTGTAATGTGAGCACATTTTCCATGGATCATCCTTTTTGTTAAGCATGAGCATAGGGGATAAATAGGAACTTTTATTGGGATGAACAATGCTTCTTGATATTTTTTCAATGTCATAGTTATGGTCTCCAATTAGAGGTACAACCTTGGATTCTTGAAATACTTGTTGATGATGTTGAATAATCTCCTGAATTTTTTTGGTTGATCTTGATTTATCATATCTTGTACTTCTATAAAATGTAATTGTGCCCCTATACTATAAGAACCTTTCTTGAGTAATTTCTCCATCCTATGGGATCTAATGATTTCACTTGGTGGTGATTGTATTCCCAAAAGTTAATACTTTTTCCCATGTATCCTAAAAGCCATGGATAAATCTTGAAAATTGAAAGATATTGTTCCTAATTGTTTAAGCCATTGCACACCCAAAACGACATCCACTCCCCTAATAGGGCTAGTAAACATTTTTTAATGTAGTTAATAATTTTCTATTATGAGCTTTATGTAATGGCATTTACCACCACAAGGTAGTTACTTCCATTAGCTATCATGACTTGAAAATTAGAGACTAGATAAACAAAACGATTGAGCTCATTAGCTAATCTTCTATCAATAAAGTTATGTGTACTACCAATATCAACTAACACTTTCACATTTTTCTCTTTTATGTTACTGATTACTTTGAATGTTTGTGGAGCATTTTGAAATATCCCCCTTAGTTTTTCCCAATTTTTTCACACAAATTTCACCCATTAGCATTAGCCCAATGTAAAGATAAGCAAATTGGAAGTAACCCTTCACTTTCTGATCACCCAAATCTCAGAGTGGGCAAGGTGAGAGCATATGGTGTAAGGGGATCTGAAAACAATCTCAAAGCTAGAAGTACAATGAGCTATTGGCGGCAAGCGAGCCAATAGAGAAATGTAAAATACTTGGCGGCAAAGCCAACCACTTCCACTTTTCAGTGGGCTACAAGAAAGTAAAGTAAAGAACATGGCGGCATAGCTAGCCACTTCCACTTTTCAATGGGAAACAAAAAAGTAAAGCAACTCAAACCACTTATCTAGCTGGAGTGTAATACAAAATAATTGAAGGATGAAAGTTGATTAGTACTACTATATTAGCATTACAATATGATGTCTAATACAATATATCATGAGATAATAAAACTATATGAAAGCCCAATTAGCAAATATCCATCCCTAAGACGTTACAATGATATGGAATCATGAAAATATGAGAATATAATGAAAATACCAGGTCTGATACGCTGCAACAGCAGTCTGATATGACAGGGCAGCAAACTGGAAAACTCAACCAGCCATCAAGAAAACATCATAGCTTCCTGTAAACACCTCAGAATGATCCCAAATCTATTGCAATGGATGAAGCAAGACTAGGCGTCCGACCTCCAACTAAGAAACTCCCTGAAATTGGCAACCAAACTCTAGCACGAATCCCAAGGCAAAACTGGAAAATTGTATGGCCTCCCAGTAAGGGCGACCAACTAAGAAAAATCAAACACTTTGCCAAAAATATGAAACTCCAAGCAATGGGGCGCCCGGGAGTGAGGAAAATAGTGAGCCAATGCCCACAAAATGTTATCAACTCTTCAGGCCAGCGTGAACATAAACATGCTTCAGCCCTTCACAAACCAACAACTAGAAAACTGATAAAAACAATCCAAAATGATCATCAAATTGAAAACTAACTCACGCCCACACCAAAAATTCAGAAAACATCAAAAACCACAAGATCAGAAAACATGCAAGAAGCTATCACCAATGAAACTCAATCTACAACCTTTGAATGAAGAAGCATCCATTGTTCAGCTAGGAGTTATCTTGCAAACTTGAAATTGAAGAAGAACAAGGAGGTGTATCAACCTCGAAGCAAGAGTCTGAATGAATTCAACAACACTTCGTTATGATAAAAATTGGATAACCAAATGAGGAGGAAGAGAGGCATATAAATAACCTCCAAACCCAAAAGTTCAAACTCCAAATTCCCTCCAAAAAGGGACGCCACATTCTTGGATTAATATTATAATCTTTTAAAAACCTTTTGAATTGTCAACTTAGGCGTCCAATTTGTCTTTGGAAATAATAAACCTTTTAAAATGCAATAATCCTCCAATATTGGCATCCACATAAGAGGCCCACATTTTAAAAAAAACTTAAGTTATAAAGCCTAGGTGTGGGGGCCAAAAAGCAACATTAGAAAATAACATAACTTAAGTTACTGAACTTTCCTTTCTAAGCTCCAAGAATGTTGCAGAAGCCTCTGCCAAGACTGCATTGCCACATTGCAATAGTAATCGAGTGATGAACTGCTGCCAAACCACATTGCCAGAAACAACACTTACTAAAAATAGCATACTGCTAAAAATAGTGACTCCAAACACCATTTGAGCACATTCCAGATAGCTATCGTAACTTACTAAAAATAGTAAGTCTAGAAATAGTCTTTGATGAAAATGCATGTGATAGCCCACCAAAGCTCTTTGAAAACCCAGAAAGACCTAGAAACCTTTATGGCAAACGCCCACAACAAGCCCCCGAAAAGCTGACAAGAAAACCTCCAAGAATTTAGGAAACCCTAAAAATGCCTCTGAGGAGCCCACAGGACTCCGGAAATGGGCTATCAACCACTAAAAAGCATAGGGCTAAAAAGGGGACATTACACATTTGTTCCATTCAATGCATGTAGGGAGATAGTACTACTTTCTTTTTCCTTGGAATCCTCATTCTTAAGTTTTGTGTATGGTTTTTTTGTAGTTACTTCTCCCTCTTCTTCAACCTCACTATTTTTCTCACTAGTAGAACATTTATGACTTCTTACCATTTGCTAACACAATTCCAACATAGGCCTTTTTTTCTTTTCTCTATCTCTTGTTGAGGAGAGAGATTACTAATTTCTCTTAGGTTAAAGAATTTGTCCATGTTTTTGCTAGTAGGATTAGTCACAATTTTGTCAATTACTATCATGGTTTCACCTTTGATGGTGTTTTGTTTCTCAATATGCAATGCTTGTTACATAGGTTTCCTAACTATACATGGTTCCAACAAACGAACATCATGTTGAATTTGGTCTTAAAGTCTATTGATGTATAGTTGTAGCCTTTGGTAAGGTGTCACCTCAAGCGCTCAAATTGCCAATATCAAATGTTCAGCATTATATTCAGCTACAAACCTTAATTGTTTTAAATTTTTTATTTGGGTAAAATAACTTTCAATGCATGGATGCTCATAGAAGGTTGCTAATTCTTTACTAAATTCTTGCCAATTGAATATTTGTCCTTGTCTGTCACTCATCTTCCATTGGTACCATTGGTAAGGTTTTAATTCTAAATATAGTAAAGCTATGTCAACCATGACATTATTTGGTATATTGTGAAGTTTAAATTGTTGTTCTATTAGGTTTATCTGTGAATTTACATTTCTACCATCAAATTTATGAATGTTTATTCTTGGTAGGTAAAATTGTTGACCTTGTTGTCCCAGATTTTTGACTTGTTAAAAATCAAGATAACCTATCAAAATTTTGATAAAATTTGAAGATTTTCTCTTCTAAGGCACGTATTACGAGGTGCAAAGATTAGCAAATCTTAATTTTAGGTCTATAGTCCTTTGGGTTAGCACTTTTTATTCACTCTTGTCCGTTTTCATGAAATTCTGAGTCATTTTTAGTGTGTTTTTGGTCAATTTCGGGTTTTTCTGACATCACTGCAAGTAGGGGTTTTGGTTTCTGATTACAAGTGATAGGAACTTTTTGCTCTTATTACAAGTTACTTTTTGTTTTAATTTCAAGTTGTAGGAACTTTTTGTTCACTTTACAAGTTACTTTTTAAAAAGTTATTTGCAATGACTTAAAAAAGTTCCGATTTCACTTAAAGTTACTTGCAATGACTTAAAAAAGTTCCAATTTCACTAGAAGTCACTTGCAATGACTCTAAAAAGTTCCAATTTCTTTTATTTTTGCTTGCAATGACTTGAAAAAGTTCCAATTTCTTTTATTTTTGCTTGCAATGACTTGAAAAAGTTCCTATTTGAGTTAAGTAACTTGTAATGACCTCAAAAAGGTCCGATTTCATGAAAATTAACTTGTAAAGTGTCTTGAAAACCCCAATTTGAGTTTTTAAGCTTACAATGTGTCATAAAAAACCCGATTTCTGAAGAATGAACTTGTAATGACCTTTTGAAAACCCGATTTCTCTTGTCGCAGGTTTGTTCCTCTTTATTTTTGTTGTTTATCTTCATTTTAATGTCTTGAATCTCTTGCTTTTTGGGCGCCATTGTGTGTATTTGAATTTGCATTTGTGAGAAATGTTCTTGGGATGCAAAACGCGTTTTTCTCTTTCAATGAAAAACGTCATTTGCTGAAAACGTTTTTCTTATCATGCGAAATGCGTTTTCCATTGTATTTCAAACGCCTTCCATTTCATACCATATGCCTCTCATTCTATTTGAAATGCCATTCATTTCATGATAAACACATCCTTCATTCGCCATATCCATTTAAAACGCCCTTCCTTATTCAAAATGTGTTTCAATATGAAAATGTTATTCTTCATTTGGAAACGCGTTTTTCATTGTCATTCATTTTCTAAATGCTTTCACCTTGCTGAAATACGTTTTTCATTTTCATTCATTCGCCATTTATTAGCTGAAAAACGTCATCATGATTTACTCCATTCGCCCTCCATTCTCATTTCATTTGTTTTTCATGTTCATTTCATCTCCTTTAAAGATCTTATTTTATGTATAATAGTAGATTATAAAGAACTAACCCCACCTAATTTTTTATAAGCTTTCCAAAAATGTAATTTTATTTTTTTTAATTCTGAAAACTGCGGTCTCTAGAGCAAATTAATGAAAAAACATAAAATCTCAATAACTTTTAGAAAATGTACCTTCAAAATCTGAATTTTTTCTTGAGAGCTTATTTGACACATACCTCAAAACCTAAAAAAATCAGATCCAAATTCTCACTTTTCTTTAGTCTGTAGTAGAAACAAAAATG
Organism: Sequoia sempervirens; assembly: GCA_007258455.2. NCBI lineage: Eukaryota > Viridiplantae > Streptophyta > Pinopsida > Cupressales > Cupressaceae > Sequoia > Sequoia sempervirens. The sequence goes on along the minus strand of VDFB02281492.1, from coordinate 762,995,504 downwards.
TTGGCCCAAATCGTAGCTATGATACCACTTGTTATGATATTTCTTGGAAATATAGCAAACAACTTTGAGGGGGTGACCTCCAATAATCAGATAATAATATATGAATTCAATAATTGATGATATGATGATATGGGAGAGAGTTATCTTCCTTATTTATAGGTTTAACTATGTAAGGACATACCCCTTCATCCTAATTAAGAGGGATTAGTGTATTAACTAATATTTATGTTCGAGTTAAGCCTGCTACAAGTGTTTATCCTTATTATACTTAGGAATATATAATATATACTTAAGAATATATAGTATATACTTCGGAATATATCATATTAAGATCACAACATTTTCCTTTTCTAGTTGATTTTATTTTTCGTTCTCATTTCTACAAACCTTCTATTGTCACCTTCTGCACTGTCTGTCTTTCCAATTCATCATCTCATTAACATTCACTTTCTTGTTGCCCTTTCATTAGATCATTATCATTTATTTCTATCAGTTCAGTCATTTTTTCTAGCAATCCTCTTTGCTTGCGTTTCTTCTTCTGTTTTGCTTCCATTATCTTTATCTTCTAACTCTATTGATACATGGAATATCATTCATTTTCAAATTTTGATACGACTCATTTTTGTTATCAAACCTTGTAACTAATTAATACTCATCCTCCACAAACAGCAAGTCGAGTTAATGTCTCTTGTAGATATAAAGATGAACTGCCATATCTTTTTCCTTTCAAGCGATAATGAATTTCTATCACCACCAATTTCTAAAAGACATATTCGACATATTATCAGTCTATTTTACACCCATTGGAAGAAAGAAAATGACTTTGTTGGCACAATTATCTAAACCTTTTGTTTGAACTCTTATATCTCACATTCAACTTCCACATTATTAGTTGTAAATACAATAACTCTTTTTAAACTCCAATTTCACTTATTAAAATTATAATCCTTGCTGTCCTTAGCATTGTTGGCATAGAAAGACCTATTAGGAGAAACTCTGATAGCATTTGCATATCTCCAAGTGCTATTTAAATTATTCATCAACTTGCATTTATCGAGATTTGAAATCTCACTATACAAAGGCTATGTTCGGATATGGTAAGTGGACAAAGAATCCAGGGAAAATAAAATATCCTCTTATGAAAAGTATCCTTCATTTCAAAACTTTGAAAAACTCTAAGTCAAATGCACTATGTCTTCTGTCAGTAGCACTATGTAGAGACAAAACAGTATCACTCTTCTCATGTCATGTCAAAGTAATCTTAACATTAGTCAGTTTGCAGAAGTTTGTTTTCTTCGTCATGCTCATTGGGGCAGACTTTGTTTGAGGATTTTGATTTAGTGTATTCTTTTAGAGAACCTTACTAGTGCCTTACTGTGATGACAAAAGGACATAGCAAAGCTGAAAAACTGAAGCAAGTTCTTAAGAGTTTTAGCTATACATTATTCTTTATAGTGTATATTTATCTTAAGGCAACTACAGACTTTTTAATGTACTTGTAACTTGTTAAATATTTTAGCATCAAAAAAGGTACTTACATATTGGAACATTGTAGAGGAAATAATTTTCAATCTTTTTATTTGGATAATGAACTTGTTGGGTTTATTGCAGGCTGAAGCTCCTTTTAGGCTACTTACAGTTGGATAACCAACTTCCACTAACAAAGATGCTTGTACTACTAGCACCAGAGATTCCTGTGGATTTGCAACATCCTATATTAAAGATGAACTTCACAATGTCAAATGAAATTTTTGATGGAACTCAATTGTACCCCTACATTGGCATACGAGTATGTTATCTATAGATTCTATACAATGATTATCAACTTGTAGATATTATACTTTATGTTTACATGGTTCATTTTGTTGATTTGATTGGATTTTATATGTCAATTCACAGGTAACTCAAAATTGTTGGCATGTTAATGTTCATGAACCTGTTATATGGGCTGCTATGGAGTTTTACAATGACCTTCACCTGGATAGAGTTAATGGAAATTCTAATGTGACCCAAGCTGACCCAGAGATTCGAATAGAGTATGCACATAAAATCCTTTTCTTGTTAGCAAAGATTCTGAAGATTCTATACAAAAAACAATTAAGTTTTTACAAACTCACTCTCAGTAATTTGAATGCAGCAAAATAGTATATCAATGATGTTTTTAAGCATTCAACTTGTTTTTCTTTTTTCAGTAGGTGGGTTTGTTTATTTTTATTTCTTTATCTTTTATCCTATGTCAACAAGCCATTGGAAGCCATAAAATGCATTGAACATGTCCCACATTCATGTTTTTCATGTTTTTGTATGTTGTAGAAGATTATAATACAAGTTAAATGTCCACATATTAGATAATGGGAAATTTACCAGTTAGAATGTCTATGTAACACTCTAACTAAACTCCAATTTAAGAATGGAAACTAACTACCAATTTCAGCTGAAATGCAACTAACTTGTTTTCATCCTAGGGTTTCTTTTTGCAATTTGGAATGGAAAAGATAAACAATTTGAAAATAATTACATCATAATCAATTCATCAACTAACTTTTAGTTTTCAATTTCAGCTGAAAAGGAAACAATTAACTGTAAACATATGTGATGTCCCCATCCTAGTCAGCGCAGCTGGTCATGTGGTTAGCCTATTATTTCGATCCTCGTACGCTGACAGGTGTGTGCAGAGGATCATCTGAGGCAGTTACTTAGTGTTCTGTAGCTTCAGTGTTGCAGTTGTTTCAGGGTGGGCCTTCGCAGACTCTTTCAGAGTGGTCTTTCAGATACTTTCTATTTTTAGAAAGTCGGGCAGGCAGAAGCTGCTATTTTGGGCAGGGCACCTGGTTCAGCTGTTTAGCTCAGAGTCGACCCAATTCTTCAGTTTGACAGTCGGACGGAGAAATATTGGAGTATTTAATGATTTAATGAATAATTAATACTTTTGACTTTATATTAAAGTCACTTTATTAATTATTTAAATATTTAATAAAAGGGGCGTATTATAAAGTATTTATTATACTTTATAATAAAGTGTTAATATTTGATAAAATGAATAATTATTATTCATTAATGATGGCGCCAATTATTAAAGGTATTTCTCCTAAGTCAAAAGCGCACATTTAATCATTTTAATTAAAATGATTATTAAATGAGTCTTGGGTCGAATTTTCACAAGGAAGTATATATTCTCAGGAAAGGACAAATCGAACCATCAGGATATGTTATTCAAATTTGTCTTATTTTTGCTCTGAGCATTGGAGTTTGCAAAACCTAGGGTTTCAGAGACGATTCGATTTTGGAGAACGATACCTCTTCAGAATCTGACATACTGAGACTTTGCAATACCAGTTGAAGATTGTCTACTTGGTAGCTTCATCCAGAAGTTGCAGTTGATCATATTGAATCGATTTCAGGAAGGAGATCCAGAGTATTTCATTAGTTAACAGGGGCGACCTATCAGAGGTTACTATCTCAGAGATCTGGCATCTTTATTTGGGCTGTACTATATTCTTTATTGCTGCTGTAGCAGGGCCATACATTTCTGTACCTTCAAGGCCGTACCTCTCACTTAGGAAGAAACGCATTCATCATTCATTCTTTGGCAGAGAGTTTCATTGCGCCTTAGATATCTGGAGTCTTTGCAACGTTTTCAGAGTCTAGAGGGTCATTGGTTCATTCAGCCGTACCATTTCATTTGTCTTCTGGCGCCTGCAAGAAGAAAATCAGGTTCCTTCATAATAAATTTGTATTTCATTCATATATTATTATTTGCCATTGTAAATGCTCTGGAAGTGAAATAAAATGATGCGCCTACCTTCTCTGAACATTTTCAAAGCTTATTTAGAGAATCTTAATTCATTTTGAATTTATTAGCAATTTAGAGAAAAATCGCAGCTCTTCTTTATTTACCAAAAAACCTCAAAAACACAAAAAAATACAAAAACAAACAAAAATCAGCAATTCAGTTAGGGTTTCGGGGTTGAGAACCACCAGGGTTCTTACAACATATAACCAAAAATCACAGTAGGAAAATAACTAACTTTTCTTTGCTTTTGAAAAGTAAAGAGCATTTATTACAGCTATGAAATAAACATGCTAAAGTATTTATAACTGAAAATAAGAGAGGGAGAGGAGTTACAAGAAAGTACAGTCTGAGGACTTCCTACTGGAATGCTTGCTTAGGACTCTTTTGTTTTCAAGGGAAAAAGAAATATCATCAAGGGCTTTTCAGCCCAACCAAAGACCTATTGGTCTCTCGTGTTTCTTCAACTGAACAAACCCGACCCTTCACGAGGGTAATCAATAAAGGATCACATATCATCATGCCATCTGAGCCTAGTGTCAAGAACCTATACTACCTGGTCGATCCTTCACTATAGGTAACTCCTAACTAGACAAATCACTCTGACCAAGGGTATATTTGGATCTTGATAGTTGACAAATGTTTAATCTAAGCATCATAACCTTGGCCAAGGACTTTTATTGTTGATGGGCACTCTTGTGCTATCAGCACTCTCACCCTTGCTCAACATGAAAATACTTGATTCAAGGTTTATATCATAATGACTTGGTTTGAAAACATTTCTCTTAGTTTAAGTTTAATCTGTTTTCTTTAAGCATATAGAGAGAGATTTATCTCATTATCTTTTCACTTCTTAAGTATAATCTGCTTATTCTAAACCCATAAAGAGAGATAGACAAGACTTGTCACCCTAGATGGTCTCTACAAAATAATGGACTCGGATTGGAGGTGAGAATGGCACGATTCCAATTCAGAAATTTTAAGAACAGAGAACCAGAAGACTTCGGCTAAGACCAAGGAAAAAATAGACAACAAGATATTATAATGAAAAACTCGATCTAGTATTGGGGGTCGGCATTGATCAAGGATGAGTAATTCGAATGCAAGCTCATCAACTATACTGACTTATAAAAGAAAATGTCTTCCATTAACATGTACAAAAAATAGCAAGAACCGATTACAATATGATTTCCTCAAAACAAAGAAATACAATGAAATTCTACTTTTCATCATGATGTTTTCATAAAAAGACAAGATCTTTTGATGATAAGTTTTTATCAAATTTATGGTCCTCAATACGTGCCTGATTGAAGTGAGTTTGAAGCTCGAAGAAGAAGCTCTGATTTCTTTCTTCCAAAGAACAAATCAAAGATGACGAGGCCACTGAAGTCCTTACTGGCCAAAGGAAATGCAAAGATGGCTACTCAGAAATTAAGATAATTCCACCAGAACTGGAGATTTGATCAATACGACCAAGCTCTTTCTCGTTTTAGCTCAACAGCAGAAATAAAAACCCAAGAATGCCTTTTGATGAGAATGTCGACTAGTAAAGAGAAAAGAGAGAGAGAGAGAGTGAAGAAATGAGTAACCAGACACAATGAATGCGGGTGCCAAATGAGGTTACCAAGCATGTAGGATCCAATACAAAAGAATGGGAAAGTTTTTAGCTAAGGAAGTGGTGAATTCAAGAGTGAAGATGAGGAAGCAAGACAAAGTGATTGCTGATACTGACAAGGAATTTTGAACCAGAGAAATCCGAATGCCAAAAGAAAAATGATGAGGAAGCAAGCTGCCGAAAAGGTGTAAGCCCCGAATGAATCCAAAGCAAGCCAAGATTACCTGGAAAAGAGTTCGCATGAATTCTTCTTGGACGTTTCGTTCAACAATGAGGCCAGGGTGGCGAAGGTTACTGCCTCAACATAAGCGGACCTTGCCTCCACTCAAACTCATGTCAATCAAAAAGATATTCCAATGTTTTGCTTATTAATTTAATTTCATCTAATATTTACCAAAATGCATTAAGAGGAGGACGATGACATACATTACTTAAATTGACTTGCTTTCTTATAATTTAATTTAAATGATTTATAGCCAAGGTTATGACTTCTATATAGCTGGCTTACACCAACTCAAGGCGTGGTGATAATTTTGATCCTTTATTAACTACGACCTCTCCTTGATGATATTTCCTTTTTCCCTCGATGTTGACGATCCTACAACCACTGGACAAAGAATTAGGGTTAGACCATTCTCGACATATATATATATATATATATATATATATATAAAATACAAACTCATCATCACATTCATTTTCAAATATATAAGAAAATCATTCACATTTGCAGTTGCAACATATAATTTAAAAATTCTTTCCCCAATTTCACAGTCTCATGAAAAACAGTTACTCACAACTAACATAACGACCATAATTTCATTGCCATAATCAAGTTCAAGACAGAGGGCATGTAACAGTCTACGTGTAACTTTTAAAGGATAATTCTTTCATTTTGTATCAAGCTAATAACCTTAATTATCTACTTATGCTGAGAATGCCTAGACTCAACTCAATGAAGTGTTGTAGAAGTCAATTGGAGATAACTCAGACAAGGGCAAAATGGGTTATATTGCATTTATGGTTTGTTCTTAGTTTTCATGTAAATGGACTAATCCTACCCTACTGGCATGCTTCATTTTGTCCATGTATTAGATTTCTCTTCAGCCAATGCGCTATTAATGTTAGCTTGTAAGCAACACAGCAATATATTATTATTTATTCCAATGGATTTAATACAAGTTTAGTTTATTGGAGTTCAACAAACCTTTTGTTCTAATCCTAATATACAGGATAATTTCCCTCAACATAGCATATCTCCCTAATAAAAACTATCTACATGATGAACCACCTAACAACCACTACCAAATTATAATAAACCAAGCATTTTTACCCTATACATTTTGGTATAATAGTTCCAAGCATTCCCCCTCTTATTGCAAAATTGTTCAAAGATGAGAGAATATAATTTGTAGGTGAACTAGGACATATGCACAGTTCAGCCTATTCAAAAACATCAACAGGAAATGGCCTCACTGAACAGTACATATGAATGGGGCCAACTCTATTACTCACCAAAACAATTGTGGGAATTGACATCACAACACTTACATGAATAGGGACATACTCCATTGTTCATAACACAATATGCAAATAAAGACACACTCAATGATTTGCCTAGAAACATAGGTGAGATTGAGCTTTAGTATGTTTCCTTAGTGAGATTTGGCCACACTAGACAAGAACATTAGGTAGTGGGAATCAGCTTCACTATATCCTCAAGTGGGTCCTGGCCTCACCGAACAGACTCATTTGATCTTTATGTATAAGAAGTATGGTCTTGATCATCACCAATAATCGCATTCACAGGAATAGAGAGCTTCCTTCTCTCCCTTCCATTACAGGATTCTATCTTCTCTCAGTATACTCTGAAAATATCTCCTGGTTCCTGTGTGAAATGATTCCTCCTTCAAACCATTAAAGCAATGGAAGAACCATTCTTTGAACCAGAATAGGTATACTTTAAACCAATGTTTTTAACCTATACACTGTGGCATAATAATTCCTACCGTTCCCCCTCTTATTGCAAAATTGGTCAAAGACAAGAGAGAATATACTTTATAGGTGAACTAGGACATATGCACAGTTCAGCATATTAAAAAACATCACTACGAAATGGCCTCACTGAACAGCACATATGAATGGGGATGCACTCTATTATTCACCAGAACAATTGTGGGAAGTGTCTTCACAACACTTACATGAATAGGCACACACTCAATCGTTCATAACAACACAATATGCAAATAAAGGCACTCAATGATTTGTGTAGAAACATAGGTGAGATTGATCATTAGTTTGTTTCCTTGGTGAGATTTGGCCTCACTGGACAACAACATTAGTTAGTGGGAATCAGCCTCACTACATCCTCAAGTGGGTCTTGGCCTCACCAAACAGACTCATTTGATCTTTATGTATAAGAAGTATGATCTTCATCATCCCCCTCACCAGTGATCATCGTCTTCATCTTTATGGTCTTTTTTGCACTTGCTTGCTGCTAAAGAAAATAAACTAATCTTCGAGCCAGCAGCAAACTCCAGACTAGTAGTTATCATGCATCCTCTAGATTTTAGGTCGCACAGCCAGATCGGTCCTAATGGCTATGGCCCACAAAATATTGCATGGAGTTCTCTAACACTTTTGGAAACATTTTTCTTAGCATTTGCCCTCTCCATGGTGTTGTACCTATGCTTAAAATTTTTTTATAAGTGACAATTCAATCTAATTAATGCATTTGTCCTCTAAAGAGTCATCATGGAATCATTTTTTACCATGTTATTGGGTCATGCTTGTAGGTTTTAATCAGTGTCATTTAATAGCCAACAAAGGGTATTTTCCAACACATCAAATGAGGTGTAAATTGGAGCATGGATCCAAGGGATAGTCAAAATTTGTTTGAGGCATGAAAAAGTGATGGAACTTTTGCCAATTCACTAAAATTGAGGAAGTACCGAAAAGTGACAATCAACTCCAAAGATTTCTTCCACCAATTTGCCAAGATGACTAAGTACCAAAAATTGGTGGAGATGACTCAAGAGAATCACTTCTGCCAATTTGCCAAATTTTAACTAAGGCACAAAAAGTTGGCAAAAGGTCCCAAAGCATGTGCTTTGCAAGTCAGACGAATTTCAAGTGGCAAGGGTGTTCCTTAGGCATGCATTTGGCATTGGCTTGCCATCTCCACCTCCAAAAGTGCACCCTTCCTTCTATATCAGAAATTCTTTCCATTGTTAATCATTCAAGATTAGAGCACTAAAGAGGAAAGTGAAGAGGAAGCATTGGACAGACTCACAGAGTAACCTAGCATTTGCTGATTTTCAGTACTTTTCTATTGAAGAACACGTACATCATTTCTCAACAATTTTGCATTATTTTTGTAACCCTTTTCCTAGCCACCATCAAGGGTGCCAGAAGCTTTTTACAGTTGTTTGAGTTTGATGTGTAAAACCCTAGGGTTTTCAAGAATGAAATTTCAGATTTTGGAAAGGGTTTAGTGGAAGCAAAAGCTAGGGATTTGCTGATTTAAAAAATCAAATTCTGGTAGTCATTCCCGCAGGATAGGTTTCAGATTTTTGGTGCAGTTTCATTGATAAAAACCTAGGGTTTTGAATGAGGTATTTTCAAATTTTGTGAAGACATTTCAAGCTAAAGTTTTGCTGACATCCATACTCAAGCAGTTTTCAGTTTGGAAGCTTAGAGCTTTTAGTGGTTTCATGAGGATATAAAAATTCATTTCTAGTAGTTTTCATGACCTAGCAGCTTTTCTTGCAACATTTTCACATTCAATGAAAGTTCCTAGGGTTTGATGTTAGTGTTCAACGTTTTTTTGGCAATGTTACTGAATCAGCAGGAAATAACAGCATTTCCAATTATGAGTCATGTTGGAATCGGGAATGAAATTGAATCGCCTATAGAATTGAACAAGGAGAATTTTTTGGGTTGGAATCATCTGAAATTTTAGTCTCACATACTTAGGTGATTCCAGGTTGATTGTGGTGTTTCGATGACAATTCTAGTGGCAGCAAAGTTTTCCATACGTTTTTGACATTTTGACCTCTCTAAGGCTGGGTTTCGGGGGGGGGGAGGGGGCGCTTCAAGATCTATTTTGAAGGTGCAGGGGTCCCATGAAGCAAGAAACAAATATCCTATAGGAATAATTAGAATCTTTCCCTGAATAATAGCAGCCCCTATTTTTTTGTTTGAAGATTTGAGCAGGTGCATTTGGGATGGGGCTAGAAATTGCCCCACCAGCTTAGGCTTTGTTTTTGCCACTTGTCAATCATTTGGAGTTTTTAAATTCCCAGCAATTAATTTTTTTAATTATTTTAAATTTATTTACTCTGTTGAATTGAATTTGCAAGATAATTAAATTCATGAAACCACCAGCTTCCATAAATTTTGGAGCTTAAACTGCATTACAAAATTCATGGGACCAGCCGCTTTAAAATATTCCTAAAAAAATCTCAACAACATCCACTGAATTTTTTTAGGAAGCCCCCGTCCATGGGACTCTGCATTCATTATGTTTAATGAGTTGGAAGAACAGAAAAGTAGCCGCAAATGCCGAAGGAGTTGCAAAAATAGCAAAGAAAATTGCATCTGCTCTGCTTGAATAACACAGCAATAAAACCGCCCTCTGCTGTTCAATCAATGCTGCAATAAAACCGTCCTCTTGATGCTCAAACCAGACTCAGCAAACATTTATCACTTTTCCACTGCTCGCGATTTTGCAGTTTAACTGTACAAATGACTTAGGGTTAACCACGCAAATAAAAAAAAATAATATTATGAAATGGCAGTATATGTTTATTTTATTTAGTTGTATATATGTTTATTTTAATGGCAATTTATTTTAGTAGTTTATTTTATTTACATCAAATAAATTAATATTAACTTAGGGTTGACCGTTTGCTTGATTGGCTGTGCAAATAATTTCTTTTATGAAGTGACATAGGTATACATTTAAAAATGAAAATGAAATTATTTTTTGGTTTTATTAAACTATTTTTAAAAATTTAAATAAGTAAAGTATTTTAAAATATGAATATTATAACAATTTAGTTTAATTTACATTAAAATTTGTTCATATTACAACAATTTAGTTTATGTATGGATTAATATTAATACCATCATTAAGTTATATTCAAATATGCATATCTAGTTGTATATGCCACTTCATAAATTAAACTAGTATTAATTTATTAACATTTTAATATATTGTTTTAATATCTTTATATTCTATATTATTTGAATATTTTTATATATTTTTTGCATGGACACTCAAAACATTTGCGGTCCCTCCACAAGAATTTGCCATACCAGCATACTGTACCCACGTACCTTACCAAGTGGCCTCCCTAGAGGTATGTCATTGAAAACTTTTCTATGCTTATCCAAAAGAGACTAAACATCCACATGGTATGACTTCTTTCCCTTTGAAGAAATGGTAGAAGTAATCAAGCATTGGGCTGCCCAAGCAACTTGTCCATAGCAGAAAGTCCTCTTGATACTTTTGGCTAAAAACAATCCTTCATTCCACAAAACACTACCTTTTTCTTATCTGATTGGAACTTAAGTTCCATGAATTGGAAGTTTTAAGTGATTTCTCCCAAAGAATGCAACCATTGTACTTCCATAACCACATTTGTACCTCCTATGCTAACAACATAGAAGTCATCTTTCATTTTATAATTTCTCAAAGTGAAACTCATTTGGGGAATCTTCATTGTGCATTGGATGCTAGACCTCTTTTTCCCACCAACCCTTCATCAATGAAATTGTGAGTTGCTCCAAAATCAATGAGCACAGCAAATGTTTTTGGCACAAAAATCTGCAGACTCTGAAAGGGTTATACTTGGGAGTACCAAAATTTTTGGCAAGGGTACCTCCTAAACCTCTTGCACTGGCTCTTCTTCTTCACTTTCATACTCAAGTTCCTCAACTCCCGGTTCTTTGTTTGAAACCACTTCAATATAATGCACTTGTCCCTTACTAGTTGGATAGCATGATCATGTGGTGATGTGGCCAAGAGTTGGATACATATGGAGTTGAACTAAACATATTGATGTAGGTGCAAGTGTTGCCATGTGTAGATCATGCACAACATGGAGATGCTTGTGTAGGAGCTAGTACTGTTGTTGAAAGTAATACAGACTTTTCAAGTTGTGCAACATGATCAAAGGGTGCATGTGTAATTGTTTTGTGCTTGATTGCGTAGAGCTATTGATAGCTATGCTTGTGCAAATGTGCATGAAACCATTTGGCCATAAGCCTTCATGCTTGTGCAATGCATCTTGGTACACGATGTGTGTACAAAGGAATATCATGGCATGAAAGTTGTTGATGTTAAGCTGATGCACAAAATTGCATGTTGCATGAAATTGCACATAGATCATGATGCCCTTGTCTGCCCCACTAGGGGAACAAATGAAATAATGCCTAGTCTACTGTTGAACTATGTGTGCTAAGCCACTATGCTACATGGAACCTCATGCTTTTAATATTCATCTAGATCACCCGTTATTGGATGGTTAGGTACTAACTCATGGTTGACTCATGGATTTCAATCAAATTTCAATTGTGTGACTATCATGGCCTTTATGGGTATTGGCATGGGTTATACTAGCCAAACTAACTATCATGCACATTCATGGGTTTTATTACAATCATCGATTTTATCACAACAAATACAAGTTATTACTATTATGTCTATTCATGAGTTACCCAATCATCTATTTTATCACATGAGCCATATTGGATTTTCCTATCATCCACTTAGAATGTACGTTGATGGGTTTTACCCAATCAATTGATCTATCATTCAACTAGTAAAGGTATTGATAAGTTACATCCAATAATCCATAATATGGTACCACATGTTTTATCCAATGTTTTCTTTAAAGGCTTGTAATGAGTCATACAAGCACTTGTGCCAATGACTATATTGAAAACATACCTAATGTTTATATTGAACATTTTCATCTATTTTCATTTAACTGAGGCAAGAACAAATTTACCTAGATCCAACATCCAATTATAATGTGTATTGATGGGTTTTACCCAATTAGTTGATATATCATTCAATCAGTAAATGTATTGATAAGTTACACCTGATTATCCATAATATGGTAACCACATGTTTCATCCAATATTTTCTTTAAGAGGCTTGTAATAGGTCATACAAGCACTTGTGCCAATGACTATATTGAAAACGTACCTAGTGTTTATATTGAACATTTTCATATATTTTAGTTTAATTGAAGCAAGAACAAATTTACCTAGATCCGACATCCACAAGAATTTTTTCATAGCTCAGATTCATTGTACCTGGGAATATTTCCATTCTTTCTTGTGTCATTGAATTTCCAATGCTTTGCAGGTGCTTATATATTTCTAGAATTTTTACAAAAGTTCCTAGGGTTTCAAAGTTAATCGTTTTTCCTCCCCTATTTCCTGTCATACAGAAATTTTTTAATAGATGTTAACCTAAGATTCTATCTTTCTATTCTTTTATTTGGTTCCCCACACCCCATATATGGTAAAACCTCTACATAAGTTTGCACTTGTGTACCTATGCGACTGTTTCTGGTTATTCGTGCCTCAATCATGAAACTTGATAAAATATATGATATTCAATGCACCTAGTAAAGCATATTCTGCCAGCTCAAAAACTATATTGCATTAATCTCACTCTCTTAACTACGTACATTGGAAATGTCTTCTTCTGGATTTTATAAGAATTTTTGGCATGATTTGAGAGCAATTTTAATCTCATTCAGATCACTGAAAGAAGAAAATGGGCAATATATTTTATGTCAATGCAATTGAGGTTAAACTTTACTTAACTACTTTGTTTTATGGGGTAGTTTGATTGATATAGCAGAAATGAGGTTAAAGTTTTCACTAGAGACAGCACCTGCCCAGAGGCCTCATGGAGTGCTTGGTATTTGGAGTCCTGTAATTGACACTATTGGGAATATAGCCAAAATGCAGGTTAGTGCAACATCTCAATTCAGCTTCCACATATGAACAATTCTGATCGAATTTATGGATCAACAGTTGTGCTCTTAGATTGATTGATTTAAGTCTTCATATTAAATGGAAAGAAAACAATTCAGCATTTGATGTTCCTAATCATCGCAACTCTTTGCTTTGTCAGATCCATCTTAGGAAAGTTGTTCACAGACATGTGTTCATGAGAAAAAGTTCTGTCTTACCATCAATTACCCACCGGATTTGGAGAGATTTGATACATAATCCCCTGCATTTGCTTTTTGGAGTAGATTTACTTGGTATGACAAGTTCAACATTGGCATCTTTGAGTAAAGGACTTGCCAAACTTTCCACGGACGGACAATTCCTTCAGCTGCGTATAAAACAGGTGCACTTAAAAATTATATTTAAATTGAGGAAAATTCCAAGGATTTGAGAAATATGAACATATTCATTTTCCTTATATGGCTTTTTTATGGATTTTTATAGGATTCTTCAAGGAAAATTACAGGAGTTGGTGATGGCATTTTACAAGGCACTGAGGCTTTAGCACAGGGTGTGGCATTTGGTTTCTCTGGAGTGTTAACTAAACCTTTGGCAAGTGCAAGAGAACATGGTGTTATTGGTTTTGTACATGGTCTTGGGAGAGCATTTTTGGGTATTATTGTTCAGCCTGTGAGTGGAGTCTTGGACTTTGTTTCCTTGACTGTGCATGGTATTGGTGCAAGTTGTACAACATGTTTTCAGGTATTTGAAAAACAATCTGTTTCAAATAGGATCAGGATCCCACGTGCCATCCGGGCTAGTGGAATTCTTGAAGAATATAACGAAAGGGCAGCATCTGGGCAGGTCATTTTCCTTTTCACATTTTACTTGGGAATTTTTACTTTCCTGCAGATTATTGTATTTATATTTCATCTATTTATGGACATGAATATCTGTCAAATATTTGTAAGGTTTTGTAACTTGACCATTTGTAATAATTCTGAGGATACCAATATGATATAAACATTAATGAAAATAACACCATGATTATTGATTTCGGAAATCTAGTGTGGTTCTCAGTGTTGATTTATGTAAGTGTAGTCCAGTTTAAGTGTGTTTGGATGCAGATGCCAAATGTAGTTTTAGTCTAGTTATTTGATTCACTATGCTATATAAATGTATTTACAATAAGGATATCACACACACATATGTATGGCAATAAAAAGATAGCTTTTAAGTACTAATAAACATAAGTGAGTGAATTTGTTGAAATCAACAATCTTATAGGAAAGCTGTTAAAAATATCAATATTTGGATCATCAATCCTCAAAAGTTCAACAGCCCAATTCAATAACTTCATCAGTTTTGTACTTATTATCAGGGTTGACTGAGAATCCCTTCAAGAAATTAGTGCATGTCACCTTTATGCTTTAACCTGTAAATTAATGTGTTTCATGTATTTTTTTATCTGTAAATTGAGGTTTTGAATGGGCCCTCAGCTTGAGTTATTGGCATTAACTGGGCCCAGCCAGTGGGAACACAAACAGGGGGGCCCATCCCCTTACAACCAACAGTCCAAGTGCACAAGTAAAGTGGCCCACAAGCCCACCAGCCCTGCAAGGGCTTGAAACTAGGTGGGTGCTGAAACAGCACCATCTAAACACCAACAAACCATGCCATCAATGACAATGTGTTTCCATTCACATACTAGTGCTTTATTGATCTTCAAATTATCTGGACATATTAATGGACGAATTGCACTAGTTTCTTATGTATTGCTGAGCACTATTAAAAAGTTCAATTTCCAAAGCCATCTTTTAAAGAGAGAACATTGATTTGTATGTTGTTGACTTTGCAGATGGTGCTTTACCTTGCAGAAGAAAGGAGACATTTTGGATGCACAAATATTTTCATGGAACCTTCAAAATTTGCATGGTCAGATTTATACGAGGAACATTTTGAAGTATCAAATCACCGGATTTTGTTGGTCACAAATAGGCGTATCCTGATGGTGCAGGTTAGTCAGTGGAGCTTATCCTTTAGACTGCGTCATCTTTTGAATATTGTCATGGCAGGTTAAGGCACTTATGAAAGTGTTTGTTCCTATGTTTTCAGTGCCCATCATCAAATAAAATGCTTACGATACCATGTAAAATACTATGGGATGTTCCATGGGAAGAGTTGCTAGCCTTGGAATTAGCAATGGGAAGCTACCAGAAGCCTGCTCATCTAATTTTTCATCTAAAAAGCTTTGAAAAGTCTAAATGCTTTGTTAGAGTTATAAAATCATTGGGAGAAAATGAAGAGGAATGGATAAGTCAAGCGACAATGATCTATTCTTTCATAGAGAACCTCTGGAAGAAAAATCAATCACTCAACAGACTCTCTGGTTTCCAGGTGAGGTCTATCTGCCATTTTATCTGAACCTGATATTCTATGAATCTCTTGTAATAATTAGACATCCATTTTGCTAAGAAAATAATAGGAGGGTGTAGTTGGGTCAAAAAGAAAAGAAGACCTTTCCATTCTCTTTGGTGATGGACATGCACACTGGAGATTTCATAAAAGTATATAGACGGACAGGGACTTATACTTCAAGTGCCTTGTGATGCCATTAAATTTAGGGTAAATAATTTACTGTGATAGATGGTACAGTAAAGTTGGCATGGAATTAATACTTGATATGATATTTGAGACATCATAGTTTTAATTCTTATTGACTTGCATGAAACTTTCTGCTGTAGCATGTGCCCATCTCCATATTGGAAAGGTCTAGTGCACATTGTATAGCTTCCATGTTACAATAGGTGTTATTTCCTTTCAGTCGATCTCACCATGTGATTTGTCAGGGACAGTGGTTGGATCCTTAAGAAATTCCTATTACAGTTTTCTGTTATGACAGTTTTTTTTGCCTACCTCCATATTGGAGGGTTCTAATTTTTACTACACATTTTATAGCTTTGATGTTTTTATATGATTCCATTTCTTTTTGTTCCATTCAATAAATATTAATAAACAAGTGGCTCTAAATTAGACATTTGCTAAACATGATATGGCACAATTCCCTGTCATTTTCCAGTGTCCATCTGTAGTTGTTAGCTCCCACTTGTGTTTACTTCCTTTTTCTTTAGTGTTTTTTCATTTTTAGTGAACACCACAACGTAGAGGCCTCTTACCAACTCCTTCCCTGGTGTTCTTAATCATAATGCATGTTGCTTCCTCTATATTAGTTTTCTCTAAGTTCTTTCTTTCTAGCTCCTCTGACCCCAGCTTGTAGTGAGCATGCAAGAGGGATTATGCAATGCATAAACTTTCTTGAATAAATGCTGTTATATTTATAGATAGATAGATAGATAGATCGAGTATGCTAATGAATAGGACTGTAATATGCTTTTTTAGCTCACAATGTTATTTTTTTGGTAACAGATGCTAGGTGATCAAGGACGTTCAACTTACTTACCACAAGTAAAAACAAAAGGAATTTCAGATACAAAATCTGCTGACATCATAGGAAGAGAAGCAGAGGCAAGTTCTCAACATAAAGGTAGTGACATAAGTGACTTGCCGAACCAAAGAATCTCGTTACAGCTTGGTTCCACATATAACCTAGATGACAAGTTCAGAGTGCATAGTATTAGTTTCCAAAACATTTGGAGCAGTGACCAGGATTCAAGATTCCGATGTTTTCTTTGTCCCCAACGGGTATGTGATAATTTATTTAAAACAGCATAGTCATTTATAAATTTACTGCATTCTGTGTTTGGGCATGCTTCTCTTGTCTGGAGTTCTATTATGGGCTAAATTGTTTCTCATTTGAGTGCATCTTTAAAGTACATTTGTCTAAGAAAAAATTCCCATTTTTAAGGTCGGAAACCAGAATGGTGCTCTTCTTGTCAGAAAATGCAAAAGAAAAATGGAAATTGAAGAACTATAACAGAGTTTTCAATTATGCTGTACAAAAAACTGACAGAAATCCAAAACCACCAATTACTTTCTGAGGTCCCTTAGTGGTTGTATAAGGTGCAATGCTTTAGGGATTTTCTGAGGATGTTATTCGAATATAATGAGCATTGCATATGGTAAACTAGATGTGTCTCCAGGTTACCGTAAATAGCAATTTTTATTTATTTATATTGCTTTGTGGAATAGGAGATGATTTAGCCGCTCCTTTTCTTTTATCATTGCAAGTCATACTTCAGAGTCAGATATACATCTTCTCATCATTGACTCATCTGTGGACATTCGACATAATTTTCTTTCTTTCACTCTTCTACATTGTTACCAAATGGTTGAAGAGGTCTCCTAAGGGTACTTGCTTTATTTTCTTTTCCAACTGCGTTTTATAAGCATCTGTGTTTCACATTGCTGCTTTCATTCCTCCTCCTAGCTTGTCTAGACTCAATGGAATAACACTGAAGGGAAGATGCACAGAGAGGTAACGCTTGAGTAACATATTTCAATGCTAGCAGGGAATGCTTATTCATTATTTTCTTGATTATGCTATATAAGGGATACTTTGTGCACAACCCATTTTTTAATCCATGCTCTGTGCTTTTCTTTACTTAAGTTAGTGTGTTTCCTTTCCACATGAATTTCCTCTAGTTTGCGTTTACCATGAGGGATGAATATAGCCATTCTAATTATTCTAGCTATTACCATGATTTAATCCTTTTACTTATGCATTTGTCAATAAATGTGTCATATGGTTGTACTTTGTCATATATTTTTGAGTACTGATAAGGACATTGTTCTTCTTGCTGAAAGCACTCTTTGTGCATTATTGACTGGACACTTTTTTGCAAATCACATATTTGTGTTATACTATTGCTTTTTTGCTAACCTAACAGTTATTTCATTTATGATATATTTTCATGTCTACTTAGATTCTCCATACATACTTTTTGTATCCTTACTAGTTTTAGTTCTACCTGTGTCATCTGCAAGCCTATTGTCATGGAATTTATAGAGGATTTTATATGAAAGATGATTTTGACAAGAAATCATTTTGATTGAGGCTAATGCTTTTATAGCATTCCAAGTCATTTGCTTGTTGCTTTGCAATTTAATCCTTGAGACGTGCTTTGCCATTGTGATAGATTATTCTCAAAATGAAGCGTCAGACATTATGTTTTCTTTATCTGGTTTGTAGATGAGTTTTGTTTGAATCATAGTTTGCAAACTCAGACTCGCCGCGGACTCGGCAGCCCAAAAATATGACTTGGACTCGGGACTCGGCACGGACTCGGGAAAAGACTCGGCTAGGACTCAGCAAAAAAAAAAACCGTAGTTTTACAAAAAAACAAGAACAAATTAATGCATTTAGAGAACATAAGAGCCTAATTTGATTATCAAACACTCATAATTCAAAGATTACACATGTCATATGATCATCAAACACTCAATAATTGAAATTTAATCATTCATAGTCATCAAATACTCATAGTTTCAATGTATAACAGCATCATAAGATTATAAATGTTTACATATAATCCTGGCTTCTTTCAACCCCAATTCAATTTGCAGACCTGTATTTCACAAACTTGAGTGTTAAAATGAAAGAAAAAGTTAAGAAAAACATGGGTTTTTAACCCCTTTTGACTCCCAGCCACATAGGAGAGTCCTGGGTTGGGACTCCCGAGTCTGTCCTCAGGACTCTCCAAGTCCTGAGGTTGGACTCCCGAGTCCCGACCCAGGACTCTCCTGGACTCAACTCCCGAGTCCGTGGCGAGTCGACTCAGCTGGCCAATGGACTCCCGAGTCCGCGGCGAGTCCGCCGAGTCCAGCCGAGTCTGTAAACTACGAGTCTGCAAACTATGGTTTGAATCATCAGACAATAAGGACCATTATTCTTGTTTGTTGCTAGTTAACTCTCCTTTGGGCAAGAAATTTAGTAATGGATATTGGTTGATATAGAATCTAGAATTCAGAATTTCTGCCATTAAGCCCATATTCACATTATTTGATTGCATGACCTCTTGCTAACAGCATGTGGTTAAAAGTGGGGAATCTCTACACACCGTTGTTTATTTTCTACTTCTGGATGCCTTCACTTTTACCATTTTCAAATAATATTGCTCCTATGAAATTTCCACTTGTGTTTTTGTGATCATGAATGATACCAGAGTAATTCTAATTCCAAGGCCATCATCAACATTTGAAAACCTACTACTTACTACTTAGTTGTGGGTTGCTCAACTCAGCATCAATTTCAGTGCAAACACCTAAATTGACACTTTATGATACAAATGCTGTATTCCCCAGGCATCAGCAACCTCACCACACATGCTTCCTTCTCGCCTTCCCTTGAGGGATGACAGCCTACTTATGAGTTAAGAGGCCAAAACTGACCTTTCCTAGTTGATGTAACTCCTGAAAGACAAACTGTCACATGGAAGACCAACTATTTCATCTTCCATAATCAGATTACAGTTCTACATGTCTCTATTTATGTGGGGATGGAGTCATGTTCTCCTTTTTTCTGTTGTTTGTCAATGTTTTTCTTTTTCTGTAACCCATTAAATCCTACTTCTCAGTGTTATATTGAGGTATCTTTTAAGACCGGGGTAAGTCTAAGCTTTAGTTGGTTCTACTAAAGTAGTGATGGACTTCTCCAGTGCATTGTAAGGATGTAGAATGTTAATTGATATCTTTCTCTCCACTCGAATCACTTGCTTTTCTTAGTAATACCCGTATTGTTATGGCTATCTTGGAAAGCCCAAGGACAAATATCATATAAAACATTTGCAAGTACACAAAAACTGTCCGAGGGATTGAATTCAATTGGTTAAAACGTTGGGTTCTCATTGTGGAGACCCAAGTTCAAATCCCCAAAGGGACATCTAATATGGAGTTCTAAGTTGCGACTCTTGGTCTTACATTGTTGGCTTCTAGTGTGGATGTAAAATCTCATGTGGATTTCTAAGTTGTAACTAAGTTGTGACTCTTGGTATTCTCTTGTTGAGTTCTAGGATGGATATCTAAGTTGTTATTTATTGTTAATGCTTGAAAGGAGCTAAGAATTGGTCTTATGAATGCATGTAAGGAGCTTAGTATTGATCTCATTAGGCTCATAAAGAGCTAAGTATTAGTCTCATTTGTAATCAGTTGCTCACATGAGCCATTTTTGAAAACTTCTTCAATAAAAAAAAATATCCCCAAAAACTTATAATTTCATCATACCTGTGGATGTCCATTCTCAAACTACTTTGATATTTTTTTAAGTTTCCAGATATCCCTCATCATTTTTGTAGTTGACTGATATTCCTTTCAATACCCAATTGCATTCTTGAAGTCAGACGAATATCTTTCCTGTGGTAACAAAAGTAGACTTGAAAGTGCAAAATGTTCAACAGCTTCTATTCAGTTATTTGAATTCCTCCAATATAGTTTGAAATGCTCGTCTTTAATCACTCTAAATGTAACCATAATTATTTTAAAAATATTCGAAGAGAAGTAAAGTATCTTTGTTGCAATCAGTATTTGGATGATTGCAGAAGTTACAATTTTTATTTTAATTCTAGTGTCAATCAACTGTGTATATATGCATGATAATCATGATCATTTTAGCCAATTTTTAGAGTCAAATTATTTTCCCAATTTTTCGCTGCAATTGAGTACATTTTGTTGATATTATTAAATTGAAATGCATTAGTTGAATTTGTGAGGGTTATGACAGTTTCTATTTTGTGGGTATTATAGGATGACCAAGATAAACAATGCTGCAGTATTTGGCGTCCAGTATGCCCAGAGGGGTAATCTTGTTATTTACTGTCTAGTACTTCAATTATGTTTATTTTCGGTCTTTTGGCAAAGGACACAATCGCTTCAGTTTTTTTAGTTCCTTAAATATATCTAGAATAAATTTTTTGTTTAGATTTTCTGCAGTTGCAGAAACGTAAATCACTATCAATCTCTATTATGTTTTTCCCAGATTTATCTCAGTTGGGGATATTGCTCATGTCGGAAAACACCCACCAACAGTTACTGTTGTTTACCGATACAACAAGAAAGCATTTGCTTTGCCTACAGGTTTTGATCTGGTAAGGTGGTGTTTTTCTAGTATTCATCACAAGAAAATTATGGTAACATTGACTGTCATGCAATGCTTTTTGTCTATGCCTGTATAATTTTTAGTTACTCTTGTTTCTACTATTTCACAAGTGAAAGTTGAATTTTAAGTGTGTATTTAACAGGTATGGAGAAACTGCATCAATGACTTTGTAAGACCAGTATCCATTTGGGTTCCAAGAGCCCCAGAAGGGTACACATCAATTGGCTGTGTTTCTGTAGCAGGATATATGGAACCAGACTCGAATACTATTTTTTGTGTGCATTCAAATCTTGTAGAAGAAACTGTGTTTGAAGATGTTCCATTATGGAAAGCCCCAGGCAACTATCCATGGGCGTGCTACCTCTATCAAGTTCGTAGTGAGGCTTTGCAATTTGTTGCTCTCCGGCAAAAGAAAGAAGATTCAATGTGGAGGCCTTGCACAATAGTTGAGGGTAGCGACCTTTGATGCAAAAGAAGATTCATTGTGGAGGTCTTACACTATAAGTTGAGGATAGGAAACCTTAATGACAGAATGGACCTGATGGTGAAGAGCTTGTGCTTTTGTAGGTGAGGCATGGGTTTGAATTCCAAAGGGAAAAGGGTGTATGCATTGTGCACCCTCTAGTCTAAGCATAGTCGCACAGGGTGGTCTCATATGATATAAGCTACCTTGCAGTCTATGTACAGTTCGGTACACAGTTGCATATGTTGTGGACATTGAGAAGACATTTTCTTTTCTTTCCTTTCCTTTCCTTTCCCAGATGTATTTTTATTTCTTTCTGCTATTAATTAATATGTATATATGTCAATTATTAGGAATCCCATTTGAAACAAACTCTGAAGGGTTTCCACAAACAATTGTATTTCCTTTTTGCCTGATGCTAAGGTTGAAGGGTTAGCTATTCAACCAAAATCTAATTTTGGACTTTGAATCTAACCTCATCCTTTTATGCAAGTGGCGGCCTGGCCTTTCTCACGAATGGAATCTTGGCAGGATGTATAACAGTTCATTTATCTTTCAATTTGTTCTATAGATCTTTCAATCATATCTTCAACATCTTTAAAATGGTAAAAATCAGATAAGAGAGTCTGAAGTAGCAATTTGATGTGAACTATATAGGAAGTATAACTTTTGCTATTTAGCCACTTTGGGGTAACGAAGATTCACTAAAGTGTGAAAGAGAGCTTTATGCTTGAGGAATGACAAGTTGTGTAAACTTTGTCATTCAATGGAAAAGATATTTTTTATTTTTCAATTCAAATTTTCTTAGCTTTGTTCTTTATCATTTACATATTAAACTTCAATTATTCATCATTTTCCATTGACGTTTTCAAAATGAGGGTTAACATCTTATTGGGCTTAAAGTTATTATTTTTAGTCTCCCATGATGGTATTCTTTAGCTTAAAGGGTTTGGTTACACACGCACATAGCACACATTATGCTTGAGGAATGACAAGTTGTGTAAACTTTGTCATTCAATGGAAAAGATATTTTTTATTTTTCAATTCAAGTTGTTTTCTTAGATTTGTTCTTTATCATTTACATATTAAACTTCAATTATTCATCATTTTCCATTGATGTTTTCAAAATGAGGGTTAACATCGTATTGGGCTTAAAGTTATTATTTTTAGTCTCCCATGATGGTATTCTTTAGCTTAAAGGGTTTGGTTACACACGCACATAGCACACATGTGTGTGTATGTGCATGTATGTGGATGTGTATGTGTATGTGTATATGTATTATGTATATATATCCATATACATATTCTCTTGGTTTCAGTGGAAATAACTTGTCGATTTCTCATCTATATACATTATCGATGCCATATTATCTTTTTTGAGATTTAACTTTTGAGAATAGCATAACATTGAATTTCTATGTTAATTGGTTTCTTGAGATCTTCTCTTGTTATCTCGTCTCAATTGAAATTGTAGTGGTAATTGTATACATGTCTATTTCATTTTTATTGTGTATTCAACATAACTGATGGATTAATTAAGTAGATTTATCTCTTAGTTTGTGGGGTATATAGTGCAACTTTTGGGCTTGGCAAAGACCATTGGTAGCATTTGTCAAGACATACTTTCTTGGTCTTGCACTAATCCATAGAATTTTCTTTCACAAGTAATTATCTTATCTCTTGGTTTCCACAATGAGTTCTAGTTGTGCATGTCGACTCATTTTACAATATTGTAAAGAAATCTTAAATCCTACATTTATATCAGTGCATCTAGATGAGAGACAACAGAAATCCAAGACATCTAATGAGGACAAACTTTTTTCTTTTCATGAGTTTGAAGGACTGTCTAAAAAGCTTTGGAAGAATAGAGAAGTTTTTTGACTTTTGTGACCTAATGCTCTGCCTCCAACTACATCCTACAACACATGCAATAACTTCTATTTTTTCCTTACAATACCAGAGTATTTAAGGTTCAATCAATCGTACATCCCAATATTTTATCACCTACAAGGAACTAAATGAATGGCTTCAACAATTGGAGGCTTATACACTATTAAAAAAACTCATGTATGTGAAAGATAACACTGTTTTGCAATTGTGAGGATGTCCACTTTGCTTTTGTATTCATGGAAGTACTGTAATTTAAAGAAAGAGAATGAATTTGAACCTATTGAAACATGGTCCAAGTTTATTGGGGCAGCATGTGTTAAATGCTACCCCCCTTGCAACTATGAAGATATCCACTTGAATATGGAAATATTGTAATGGAAAGAAAGAGAATGAATGTGAACCTATTGTGGCATGATAAATATGAAAATATTATATATTTATCATTTATACACTTCTTATTTTATACTTAATATGCAAGTATTATATACATGACAAGTAGTGCCAATGGTAATGTTCTTGTAGCCTTTTGGTCCTTGAACTTCAAGCCGAGTGGGGTTAGACAAATTTTGAGTTTGTGACTAAAAAAATATATTTTACTATGAAATACAATAAAAAATAAATTGGAAATATGAGATTTGCAAGTCATTGTCTTGGGGATAAACTATAATGGAATAAACAAAAAGAAAAGATTGTATAGAGAGAGATATCTGCAAGTCGTTGTCTTGGGGATAGTTCCCATTATATTAATACAAAGCCTTCATAAAAATGCATCAAATGTAGAGATTCATAGTCTTGTGATTCTTGGCATGCAAGCTCTTTGGTATCAAGGCATGCAAGCCCACGTCTTAAAAGCTTCCTTTGGCACAAAGGCTAGTATTATAAAATATCATAAGCAACGAAAATCCTTTACGAGAATGATTCAGGTATCTTTACCGCTACTAGTGGAGCTATAACATCCACACATTTACAGTTGAAAATGTAGAACAATCACTTAGCTAGTAGCTTCAATCATGTGTATTATTCCTTCCTCACGAGGGTTTTGGTGTACATATATTACCACAGTTTATCCAAGGATCTTTTAATTAGCCCCTTTCACCTTTTTATTTCAACTCTTCTCATTGTTGAAGACTCAACCATAGCTTTAATGTGAAACACATCTCCCAGGTCGTCATCATTTGCCTATACATTGTATTTGCTTATTACTTTGAGTGCCTCACTTTTGTATTGCTTGTGATTGCAGCTGATTGTAATGGATTTGGCAATTTCTTTATCGCATAATATATCAATGATGTTGGATAAAAAGGTAGCTACCACTTTGTTGTTATAGGAATGTTTCTCCAAATGCTCTAGAACTCCATTCCCTATGGTGGCTTAGATAGCATTAGTAGCCTATGATGATCCAATGCAGAATACTTGCTTCTAATCTCCAAGTCAAAATTCTTAAGACATGATAGAAAGAAAAATGAAATTAAAATAATGCATTCATGTAATGAATCGCAATGCTAACAAAGTCATTCCAACATGTACCCAAAAGAAATTTTTGGCATTCTGTATAAATTGAGCTAAATCATGTAAAAATGTCGTCAAAAGTTTCTTTTAGGTCAAACCAAACATAGGGTTTTTGTGGGTTTTTGTCAAGGAACACATGCAAAATTCTAAAAATTGAAAATTAGGGTTTTACGCCCCTATTTTCAGGGAAACCCCCGAAAATAGGACCTTCCCAGAAATGATTGAAACTGATTTTGATAGGGTTAATCGACTTCACGATCACACTGATCAAGTCAGAATCATCAAAAGACATTTTACTCTGATGGGTCTATTTCTATTTTTCAGGAACGAAGTTAGGAGCTCTGCAACCATTAATGGTAGATTGGCCAGTACCAAGCGCTGAAAGCTAAGCTTCAACGACACAACCATGGTGAAAAAGGATGAAAAAGATGTCGTTTGACGAAGGAGATTCTAGAAACCAAAAAAGGCCAAAATTTGGCCAACTCTGGAAATGCTACCAAGCAGAAGCTAGTTCAAAATGTTAAAAGAGCCCTTTCCAAAGAAAGGCGCCCTTGAATCTCAGGGGCCAAATACAGTCACTTGATTCCTCCAAGGCAATCATCCTTTGAGTTCTCCTGTTGGCTCGACAACGAAACATTCAGCAAGATCATCTAATAAAGTGATCATCGGCGATTGTCAACAGAAGGCGAAGAGGCTGTTATGAATAACATCCAAAATGACTACTCAATTTTGATCCAATTTCGCAATGAATCCATCCGGGAACCTGTGAGATGAGCTAAACAATTGTAGTGATTGATCAACTGAGGAGGAAACCAAGCAGAAAATGCTAGAAAAGCGAGAACGAAAGAACACTGTAAAATGTGCCAAGTATCTTGAAAAAGGCGCCATTGCTAAAGAAAGGTGCCCTTTCTTTTGGGCACCCAGATGCTGTCAAATGGCTGAAGGACCCCCACGATGATCTTCTCCGTTTGGATCAACCTCGACAATGAAACCATCTGCGAAGGATTCCAACAAGGAAATCATTTGATCATGGAGATCAAACTAAAGCAGTTTTCAACAAGAAATAACTGATTAAAAAGAGCAAAAGCACCCCTACTAAAGAAAGACACCCTTGCTTGTCGAGACTTTAAACTGACTTTCAGGAACTGAGACACCAGCCATCCTTTTTAGGACTGAGCTGGCCACCTGATGAATCGTCAAGCGAGATTGTCCAACTTGTCAGTCAAAGAGGATATCAAATCAGAGCATTGAAGGTCTAAATGGAGAAGTTAAAGAACAAACATTAAAAATTAACTAAGGAAAGTGCAAAAGCACCCTTACTGAAGAAAGGCGCCCGGTCTTTTGGAGCCCCAAACTCAGTTTTCTGGTTGAGCATCTCCTAGGCACATCTCTTCAACACGGATCCAGCTCAACAATGAATCTATCAGCAACTGCTCAAAATCAAATGATCAATCTAGAGCGAGGATCAAACAAAGGTCATTCAACATGTCAAAATGATGAAAAAACACTCAAACTCAAAATGGACGCCTAGAAAGGTCAAAGGAAAGTTTGTAGACTTCAGTTAAGATATTTTGGAGGCAAACTTGGCCAAATCATTCCACGAGTAGTGGAAATCAACCTTTTGAACTCCAAATCAGGCTTAGATCATGAGTTAAGCGCCCAAACTTCAAGGATTCGGGCTTGAGTCTATATAAAGCAGATCTAGGTGTCCATTATTTCTTTTGCAGATTGAAGATCAAAACAGCAATAAGCTCTGAAGGACGTCCTTTCAAGATCTGGCAAAGGTTTTTGGTAGTTCTTCAATATTTTTTGAAGATCAAAGGCAAAAGAAGATTTCTTATCAGAGGTTGGATTCAAAGACAGATTTTCTCAGGGAGACAGATAAAAAAACTTCCAATCCATCTATTGTCTACTTCCTCTTTTCTTGTCTTAGGTATTCTTGCATGTCACACAAATTAGCAAGCTACCACAGATCTGATCAACTGGGCAGAATCAAAATAATTTTCCAGTGAAACCCATCTCGTTAGATTTTCCAGAAACAACAAACTTATTGCCCCTATTTTTCGGGTTTTTTCTGAAAAAGTTTCAAAATCAAAATTCTAAGGAACTGGGTTTGTTCAGCATTGAAGCACGAACAAAACCCATGTGCCAGATTTTTTTCGAAAAAATACTAATCGGCAGCGCTATTTTTAGGGGTTTTCAAAAATTGTCAAAATAGGGTCGTGTGTGCAGTCAATCTTTAAGTTTTTCAGGATGCAGTACTCTCAGGTACAATACAAGACCAAGATGGTCTTGTACCATGATTACCTGAAAACGACTAACATAGACTTATATCAAAAGAAACCAATGGTTGATCCAGAAGACTTGGAGGGCATGAATCAGATCACATTACAAAACATGGAGGAACCGATTGCTTCAGGTTGCGTCCATCCCCATCACATTACAAAGTGTGGAGCTTGTAATTGCTTGCATTAAGCATTACAATCCTACCACAAGAGAAATCAGATCAGTGGATGGGAGAGTTATCTACAGTTTGAAACCAAAGGACATTGAAAAATGTTTTGGCATTCCATCATGCCCTACCAATGTGGTTATATCAATGATAGAATATAACAGAGCATTCGAGGCAGCCAAGAATAAATGCCAAGGAATAATGGCTGAAAAATGGCTAAAAGTGAAAAAGGCTAGCTTGCTTAAGTTGGTTGGACGAGGAGAATTTAGAGATGAGTATGTAGTTTTGATCACTCTACTCAGCAGAATCACTGGACAGGAAGAGGACAATCAGTTTCAGTTGTGGATGTACTACGTCATTGCTAAGATTATCAGCAAGAGGGAACATTACGACTGGACCACCCTGATCAGTGATACACTCCAACATATTACTGGGTTTCTAGATGCTCATTGGTTCCACATGTGTTCTTACCTAGCATACCTGATTGCCTTCCAAGGCAAGTTCAGGATATTAAACAATGTGGGGACCTTAGGTGTGCAGAAGTTCCATGAACACTTTGCAAGTCTCGAGTTTACTCAAGCAGAGCGACACTTCAAAAGGACAAGTGACCTCTTCATCATCCACATCGTATGAGACCTAGACTATGAGATGCACGTACGTATTTCACAAGCAGCCAAGGAGGCAATGGTGGACTGAACGGATTGGTTTATCCAATTCCCTACCTTCACCTACATACGTGTGTATGGCTACATTGGTCACCCCACCATGATGCCATGCTACACTTCAAATAGGGTAGTTTTCATGGAATTCCTAAGGCAATTGGCCGAAGTTCACACTCACTTGCAACTAAAGAAGAAGCCAGCTATGAACTTTCCCGTTGAGATGGGACTCTATAGATGTAGAACAACAGCAAATGCCAAGTTGATGAGTCAAGAAACGGTGAGACTCAATCTCAAGTACCTCATTAAGAGAAGGTCATATGATCCCAGAGGTTTCTATGCGGCGAATCTTGAGCAACGCTCATCCCATGAATCTTCTATGGAAGATTATTGGGTCAATTGTGACGATGAGTATGAAGTATGAAGAAGAAACTATAGCAGGTTCAAGCTCTCTCAAATAGTTGACTTTATGTCAGAGGACATCAAGGGCCTGTATGATGATGAAGGGGAATTTATTCTCCCCTCATTCTTCATAGATTCAGTGGACTCACAACCACTCCCAAGTTGGATTAGTATGGAAAGGAAAATCCATCTATAGAGGAAAGAACGAGTAGAGTCATCAGGAATAGTCAACTTTACCTTGAAAGCAAGAAGACAAGGAAGGTAGTACTTCCCATAACAGAGCCATCACAGGTTCAATCTACACTACCTTCCTCATCAAGGAAGAAGCCTAGACAAAAAAAGTGGTGCAATCCTCCCAAAGGGATGCAGATTTCTGGAAACACAAGGGGAAGACCACAAGAGTCATACATGGAGACAGCCACACATACCCCTAAGATAGTCATGGGAATTGTTTCCCCCGAGCCAGTGATAGAGATAGTCACTGCAGAGACAGAGCCAGCAACAAAAACGGTGCCTGTGTTAGAAACATAGCCACCTACATCACCACCATCACAACAGTCACAAGTCCCCATTGACTTAGACTCGCCACCGAGAGACGTCACTCTAGCACAGTCTCATACTTTGGGCATTAAAGGGCCCCATATTTCTCCTAGCGAAGCTAGCTGAGATTCTATCTGGCTTGAGGGTTTCCTAGGTAGGAAGAGGGAAAGGCCCTCCTATGAGCTTGACTTCATAGAATTCGACCATGTCCCACAAGACATGTCGACAAAGAAGTTAAAGAAGCAAGTTCACATGGAAAGGAATGTAGAACATGAGTTCATCATAGAGACTATTGCCCCACCACAAGATAAAAGCATACATGAGGTACAAGTAGAAGACTTCACATTGTCTAAACTTAACCTTAGAAAGACCACATGGCAAGTGGATGCAAAACTTTTCGAAATCACCTCAGTGAACGTCCAAGAGAGGATGGCTAAGGATGGGAAGGAGAAAACAACCTTAAAGGCTAAAAACCAACAGTTGAAGATGTGCATTTCCAGCTTGATGCACGACACCCCAAACATCTCGGCCTTACCACAGGAATTGTTGGATCTTCCCACAGAGCAGAACCATCAACAACTGATGACATATGGAAAACACTTGAGAGATCAAGTGGAGGAGTTTTTTCTCAGAGGGCAATGTATACTAGCGAATCTATACCAGTTATGGGATAGAGCACATGGAATCCATGTGGAGATTCAGCAATCGGAGCAAAGAATAACAGAAAGGAGGCTAGGTGATGGGACCACCATTGCAAACTTGCAATTAGCATATCAATCAGTCTTCAGGGAGGGAAACAAGCAACATCTATTTGCTTAGAAAGAATAGCTGACATACAAGGTGAAAGCCTACGATGCCCATTCAATTGAATTGATTAACTACCGATGGGTGGTCGCAAATATTATCAACTTCGCAAGAACGTTGGTAATATCCTTCCCACATAGAATATCGGCACAAGGGAGGAGAATACACTGAGATGGTTACAGTGCATAATCAGTTCAGAGATGTCATCCGCAACACCTTCCTTGATGATCCAGATTGTTGCAAGTTGGCCAAGGTGGCAGCTTTGTCTACCAAGTTCGATGAGGCAACTGCCTAGTGTACAGACTTCCAGCATAAACTCACAATAGGCAAAGTAATGCTAAAGTTCCACGTCATCATTCTGCAAAGCATTAACTACCCAGAGGCTGAAGAAGTCAACAAATGGATAGAAACATTGTTGACTAGTGGTGAGTTGTGAAGGAACCAAAGGACATCCTACCCTCCAAATGGAATTTATGGCACTTAAAGTTGACTTGATGCCTCTTTCCAAGTCAACTCAAAAAGACATTAAATGTAATTGGAGTTAACTTGATGCCCCTTTCCATGTTAACTCCACATCCCACAAATCATGCATTGTCAGATCCCACTAATTGAGGATGTCTAATTGACTTCCATAATTTGTGGATCTCAAATCTCCACTAAACGTGGATTTCTATTTTGGAGGCATACTTTGTAGTAAAGTTCGCCTTTAGTTTAGTTTCAGTCAACTAAGTAGTTTACAGCTGACTCTTTGTTTAGTTTCAGTTAACTAAAGTAGATTTCCAGTTAACTGTTTGTTCTTCTTTCTTAGGAATAAATCTTGCTTGATTGATTGGCAAGAACTGTATGTTAACTCAAGAATATTTTAGGGTTGCCTACTCCTTTGAGTTTTATAAATAAGAGCCTTGGGATCATTATTTGTTTAACCTTTACCTACTATGCAAAATTGTTGTGCCATTGTTGCCAAAAGTTTGAAAGTGATTATTTGTTCACTCTTGGATGAGAGTTAATTGGTTGATCGTAATTGTGCATGATTTTGTGCCTTTGTTGTCCCAATCTTTGTAACTCATTGAAGAGATTTAAAGAAGAAAATTAGAAGGCGCTTGCATTTTGATCCAAATATTTGAGTCCTTTCAACGTTTTGTGTTAAATAGCTTGTTCCATTTCCCTCCTCGGATAGGGGTTCCTCCTCCTTGGATATTTGTTATCAAAAGTTATCATGTGATGTTTAATGGATTGACTTTCAACCTATACTTCAGACAGGGTTTCCTCCTCCTTAGCAAGTTTGTTGGCCAAAACATCGTAATTTGTTGTTTCTAGTAAGTTGTTTCCTAGCCTATACCTCGGATAGGGGTTCCTCCTCCTTGGCAAGTCAAAAATCCAACTTACCATAAAGAGTGTTTTCTTGTATAAAACATTATCCCAACGTATATCCGAGATTTTAGAGCCTCGGCCATATTCTAAGGAGACAGTGGATTCAAGTGATCCAACCAATCCATTCCCGCTCCTATACCCTCATGCTCTATTTATCTTGAGGAGATAGGATAGACTAAAAGCTAGTTTAGTCGTAGTTAAGATCTACAGAAACCAGGAAAAATCTTAGCTATGACACATTCTGTTTGTGCACCCTTGTGTCCTGCCGCTGAGTACAAAAAGATAGGAACCTTATTCTACTCTACCCTTTCTTACACATTACATCAGCAGAGAGAGATCTTCCTCTTTACAATCCGAAGGAGTAGTACTATAACACTTGCAATAGTTGACCATTTACAATAAGCACTCCAAAGGTGCTAATTTAAACACCAACACAAAAAATGAGGTTATTATATCAAATGGTCATTTTTCTATTAATACAATTCCAACTATAAGTAGTATGACACTACCAAATCATCAACTTTTGTGTATGTCATATGCCTACACGTTTCTAGTCATTTTA
Organism: Sequoia sempervirens; assembly: GCA_007258455.2. Taxonomy (NCBI): domain Eukaryota; kingdom Viridiplantae; phylum Streptophyta; class Pinopsida; order Cupressales; family Cupressaceae; genus Sequoia; species Sequoia sempervirens. The sequence continues at coordinate 762,963,420 of VDFB02281492.1, read as the reverse complement.
GTAGATGGAGAAGAATTTTGAAGGTCAATCTGCCTTTTAGAAGAGCATAGTCAAAATATAATGTAGAACAAATAGGTGTTACTATTGAGTTCTACAGTGAGTGAACTTGAGAAAAAAAAATGTGCATCTTAAGGGAAATTTTGAGTTAGATTGTGCTACTTGAAATATTAAGAATATTGATCCTTTCCTATTGTGAAAGATTTCACAACTAAAAATATGCATAGATTTCTATTTTTTGAAATAAATTTTGTATCAATGCACTAAGCATGATGACACAAGTGAAAATCTTAACCTTGTCACATGACAACTTCACCCTAATTGACCATACAAGAGGATAAAGTTGTCTCTAGTGACAATGACCAAGCATTAGACCGTGATTTTATTCTCATGTTGTATCAATGCACTAAGCATGATGACAGAAGTGAAAATCTTAACCTTGTCACATGACAACTTCACCCTAATGACCATACAAGAGGATAAAGTTGTCTCTAGTGGCAATGACCAAGCATTAGACCATGATTTTATTCTCATGAACTAAAGGATTAAAATGAAAATGCCATATTGTCTCATCTCTCAGCCCAATCATGTCACATTCAAACATTTATAGCATAGTCAAATAGTCGACTAGTTATGTTCACATAAGGGCACAACCTTCAATACAAAAAGACTAACTTACAAGAAACCTAAAACATCTCTAAACTAAGATGATTCATGGATAAGGTAAGCACTAGGGAGCAACTTTCATTTTGAAAACTCTTCCAAAAAAAAGTGTTTATTATCTAAGGATCACTCCTATTACCAACACAATTCACTCAAACTATTTGGGAATTACCTAAGCTATCCTAGGATCACTTGTGTTGCTAGCATAATTTCCCATGTGTAAGATAGGCAATTATGGATAGTGTATAAAACCTCTAGAGAACACTTTGATTCCCAAAGTTGCTAAAATTGACACCATAACCATTTGAGGGATCTTGTACAAGCCTACAAATATTTCACCTTCAACACTAAGTTTCAACCTCACTTGGCATGAAACAAGGCTACAAGATCCAAAACAAGTGAAGGGTTGACCATATAGGCTTAAAGCAAGCTAACATAAAATAAGGAATATCAACATTGATCAAAATGTTGTTTGAAAATAACCTGAACCAAACATTTCCTATGTTCTTAGGGTCTAATTAACCATGTTTGAAATCCACAAATACCATAATTCATTTGAAGCTCAAAAGTTGTTATTTATAAGCAATTACCATTTTCCCTCCATGCAACATGAGTTGAGCTTAACTCCTATCATAGATTCAAGTAACATATACTAATGATTTTAATATCAATCATAACATTATCAATAAACATAACATGTAACTTATTAATTCATTCCAACTTGAAAGAAAACTAGATCTATACATTTCAAAATTGGGACTTAGCACATCATAGGATTCCATTTCAACTCATAATACATTGTCCATGCAAATAATGATAATTGAAGAATACAATATGCTATGACCATCCCAAATGTGGATAGTTTAGATTTTACAAACTTAGTTGATGGCTCTAATACAGATTGAATTGCAGAGTGATAAAAGTCCTCAATTATACATTTTTCAAGAATGCAACACTAAAGGTATATATCATTATAATCACTAAGAGAACTCTACACGCTCTCCAAAGCATTGATGTCAATACAACTGGCCCCAATGGTGATCAACACCACCCAACCATGTGGGACCCTAAGAACCACCCTTATATACCAAGAGATGGTCAAGTGGGAAATTTACAAAATCACATAGGTTATGATACAAGCTCAATGCCTACACAACATATCTAATATGAATACACATTGGGAACATGAAAAAACAATGACATGATCCACCAATAGCACACAAAGAGAATGATTATAACCACAAATAACATGTAATAAATAATGATACCATCAATAATCATGCAAAGAGAATAGTGAGTGACCCATACTCATGCAAAAAAATTGTGATATCCCCAATGACATGCAATTAGAATGGTGAGTGTTGACCATAATTATGTAGAGAATCACATACACATATTAGGTACCAATGATCCAATAATAAATAGGAAATGAATGCTAGGCATAGGAAATGGAGTGTCGTCACAATGGTTTTCAAATCTACATAGAAGTGTTTAAGTGTCATTACAATGGTTTTCAAATCTACATTGAACTTGAGAAGCGCACCCCATACTAAATGGATGATTCTTAATTATATTCATACAATTAGAGGCATTGACATGAAGCCCCTTCACTATTGTTCACAAACCCTCTCAAACATATTTGATACGAGTAGTGGAGTATCTCTTTATTATGTGAATTTCATTATTTTATTCCAAATCAATTTTATCTTCTTAGAATTATCCCCTTCATTCTCTTCACATGGGTTCACAATAATTACAAATTGGTGAATTGGGGTTCTCTCTACTCTCTACTCTAGAGCTCATCCTAACACAAATAGGTAAAAAGTTATCAAAAGACTAGGACATAGAAAACGAAGTAAAAAACCATGACACTTGTTGGGTCCCAAAATTGTTATTCCACAATCCTATAATTTTTCTTATCTTCAAGATTAGGGATTTGTAATCAAGAAAGTAACATAGTGGTTCATCAACAGACTAAGGGTTAAAGGCCAATTGATGAGATTAGGTAGTCTCTCTTACACTTTGGGCTTAGCTAGGCCCAAGAGGGTATTCTCAAAGGTATCCTTAATAGATTTTTAAACCAATTAAAATGTGGCATAATTGTCACAATCAGTATTTATACCCAATATACACTTGACCCCTATATTTGTCACTAGGTTGAGACAAACTAGCTACGTAAGGCCTCTTATAAAATTGATAAAATACCTTGCACATGCACCTATAGGCAACATTAATATTTTAATCCATGTAGATGATTTCATTTGACATTGCATACATAATGATAAGGTATTGACATGCATGGAATGATTCTGTAATGATTTCACTATTTAGGTTTGCTTGAGATTGTTCCCTGATTTGTAATACTAAATCATGAACATGTATGAATTTCTAATCTATTGAGACAAAGGGATTGTTTAAATAAAAAGTGATTGATTAGTCATCAATACGAACAGATTCTTACTCCATTGGTCAACAAAGTCATAACAACAAAGAGCAAGGAGATAGATCCAATAAAATATCAATAGAACTAGATATGTATTTACATAGAAATCAGATATTACATCTCATGTAATGGACATACTTAATAATCCATCTTAGAACTACAACAACTTGTATGCAAAAAAGGAATGACCATTGCAAAGCATTCAAGTAATTCATTAAATGTTGTCATGCATACATCAAACCCTTATTACATTTGTACCAACAAACATGGTAAGAGGAAATAAATAACTGTGATTACAATATTCCTTTGAATTATTACAAACTACATAGAGGAATACCATTACATGCACATGTGCATTACAAAACCCTTCCTACATTTCACAAGATGTATTCCAGCATTTGTAGCTCAGAATGGCAACACTTGATTCCCTAGAACTAGCTTGAGGCACTTATAGACCAAAAAATTGGCTTAGTAACCAACCATTTGAATGAAGAAAAAAGTGGCATCTATAGATCTCTAGTTTAGGCATGTTTCCATCAAAGAATAAATGTGGTTGCTTTGCATTATAGGGGTCACACATGCCCTTAGCATCAATACCTTCAATTCCCTCATGTATAAATTGCATCATCAAGACATGTAAGGTACCTGGAGGCATACATCCAAACCCTTCTCCTTTTGATCACAGTCATCCTACACATTAATGGCACCACTAGGTTTTGAGTATGCAAGCCAAAGAATAGACTACAAAATTTATAGAAGAACAACCACAAGATGACATGAGGACCATTCGGGATAAAATTTCAACCATCACATTCATTACATCACGAGCATCTTCATTTTTTTCATCATTGGAAGTACTTGTGAATCCATGCCTTTTATATGAATAGTTTTTTTGGGTGAGAAACAACTAGTTGTGTAGTTGCAAGGTCAAATTAGGTCAATAATGGTGATGGGTCATGTAGGGAGGTAGGTGGGAGTGAACAATGCAAAATGTGAGAGTTTCAAAGTTTTGGGGATACCTCATGATCCATACCATTGTTGGAGAGTGAGGCATCATGAGTCAAGGATGACAAGGAATCAATCCATTTAGGCATGCACATAAGAATAGGTTTGAACTCTCTATATTGATAAGGTAGTATAGTGTGAGATATCAAGGATTGGGAGTCAAGAGTACCTCTTACAAGGTACCGAAATAAGGACACATTTGAACCCATGATCCTGATGAGACAGTGTAGTGAAAAGTGTTAGGAATAAGGATTTGGGGATAAATCATAACTTTACCACATTAGAAATTGTATAAGAATGAATTTGCACCCTAGGTGCAATTCCCCTTTTTGCCTTATTGCACTTTAGAAAACCTAAGTCGGAGGCTTAAATTCACTTAAGCCCACTGATGGTAGTCCACTTGGCGCCTATTTTGTGTGTCGGTGGAGGAATTTCTATCGGGGATGCCTGTGCAGCACGCAGACGTCCGCACAGCGCGCTTATGTCCCTGGCAGATTCCTACGGTTGAGCCAGCAGAGACGTTACTCTTCTCATTGGCAACGAAGTTGTAACACCTCCTTTGGCCACTCGACCCGAATATGGTTGTTTCCTTTCTCATTCCTTGACATTCAGCCTTTGAACTTGCATTTGGAGGTTGGAAGATTGTTGGATGAAATATTGGAAGGACTCTACACCACATCAAGCTCTCATTCTCATTCACAAGCTCATTTCCACTCACTTCCAAGCATTCAAGCATTCCATTGCAGCAGTATCACACTCCATCACGTTGGTAGAGCAAGTTTGGGACCATGCCATTGTAGCAGAGGCTTGAGTTCCTCTCATTTCTCCCCCAAGCAGCCTTGAGTGCTCTTGGTGGAGGTGGTAAGCTTCCCTATCCTCTCCTCTATCATTTGGTTGAGTAGCATAGTACTGTTTGCAGTGCTTGTATTTTTATTACTTCTTTATCTCTTTTCCATTAGCTGTCCATGGAGGTGGGAACAACTAAACGGGGGATTGACTAAGGCAAACCCCTATACAACCACCCCCCAACATTCTCTCTTGTTGTGTGTAGGTGGACGCACTTCGTGGAGCTAGTTGGCGAATAGGATCTTCTACGAGATTGTCTTCATCACCTTAGCCTTGGTATATCTATTTTATCACCTTCGCTTGTACTTCTCATATTTTATGGTGTTATTTTGTTCCCCTAGAAGTTGTTAAGCTAGGTTGTTAGTCAATTTTACGAGTCTGACCTTGTCTCTGTTGTAATCCGACCGTACGAACCACAGTGTCGTGCTGTCGTTTGAATTCCGTGCTGACATCCTCAGGCAGGGAGCTCCCTGAGGTGCAGAGTTGGACCTAAAAACTGACTCGCCTAGCCCCACCTTGAAACTTGGGATTGCAGAGTGATCGTAGGACCCAAAAATCCTCATCACTCTCATCCTCATACCCTAAACAATACATTTAGCTGAGGTAAGTTAGGGCAGCCTCTCGCATCTTGACCCTCCGTGACCTGGGGTCTTGCATGTGGTGGTCCCCCTCTCTTACATTTTTGGTGAACCCGACGTGAACCAATGTCTGTTCATTTGTTGTGTTAAAACTCCCTTTAGATATTTCATGGTTGTTGTGACCCCGCGTGTTGTGAAGGTTTATGAGCATCACAACCCAGTCCACAACTTCTTGGCATATCGTGAGGAGAAGCATATGACACCTCATGATGGATAGAATGAAGGTCTCTCTTGGTCTCTCTATGAGTCTCTTCTCTGGTCCTGCCGTTAGTTTGGCCTTGCAGGAACAGTTATCGAGGAATGAGATGGGGTTCACTAATGAAACCGATCACGTCCCCACTCCTCTTGCGTCTCCCACGCCATCATCGGTGGACGAGCATGAGGCTATTCAAATTCCTACTGAGTATGTGTCCGCCCTCACTAAAGGGTTGGGTGACCTTGAAAACCACTTGGAAAGGAATCCAAAGATGGCTAGGGCCACTCGGGTTGTTAGAAAATTAAGACATATGATGGGAAATGATCGAATAGGTATAGAGCTTCTGAGTAGTCTCTTCGGTATCATCGAAGCATGTGCTCCTTCGGGCAACTCTGGTGTTGCACAAGGAGTCACCATTGGAGAGCCTGAGAGACAATTAGGAGTATCAATGCATCCTACTTCTATCTACATGAACGATGCGATCCCTTCCATTGACATTCCTTCCACCCCTAATCAACCAAAAACTATCAAAGTGAATAAGGTCTTGTTGGGCTTTAGATTCACCCCTTATGTCACCTCCGGTGGTGGAGGTTTTGGCAGAGCAGGTGGTGGAGGCTTTGGTAGTGGCAGTGGATTTGGTAGCGGAGGTGGTGTTGGCAGAATTGGTTCCGACGAAGGTCGTGGCGGTGGTTCTGACAGTGGCCTTGCTGGTGACAATGGCTCTGGTAGTGGTTTTGGCAAAAGTCACACTGGTGGTAGTTCTAGAAATGGGCCTAGCAGTGGTTCTGGAGGAGGTGGTTCCTCTAGCCCTCTATCTTCTAATGACCCTATTTTGAATACTTTACTTCAGAATATGGGTAAGATGCAGAGTCAGTCAGTGAGCCTCTCCCAGGCCTCTGCCCAACCTATTTTCCAACCTTTCTTCTAACATAGCCCATTTTCGATCGCTATCTTAAACACTCCCTTCCCTCAGGGAATGGAGATTCTGAAGTTTGAGAAGTTCAGTGGCAAGGGGGATCCGCAGACACACGTGTCTGCCTTCAATGCTCTCTGCACCAATTTCTTCCATCATGACACTTTGATGGCTAAACTATTTCCCCGATCTCTCAAGGACACAACACTCAAGTGGTACTATTCCTTACCTGATAATTCTATCTTCTCATTCGACCAGCTTGTTAACCAATTCCATAGGTAGTTCCAAACAAACATCAGACTGAAGATGACCTTCTCGGATCTCGTCTGATGTAAGCAAGGAGACAATGAAAATATCACTAATTTCATAGCACGTTATCAAGCGCTTCTTTCACAAATCTCGTATCAGCTGCCCAATTCTGACGTGTAGAGGGTATTCATAGGAAACTTACAAAGGCCTTGGAAAGAGAAGTTCACCTTGATGAAGTATCCCTCTTTCACGCATCTGTGTGCAGCTTTATGAGAGTACCAACAGACAGTTGCTCAGTTTGGGGGATATTCCTCGCACTCCCGTTCTGAAGGGAAATCCATTGTATCGACCTCCAGAAAAGGAAAAGCCATTGTGAATGTAGTAGTTGTTGCTAATGACAATGGCCTCAAATGCAGTCGAAAGTTCACAAAGTTATCAGAATCTTATACCTCTGTCTTACAGAAGTTGCTAGGGGATAAGATCATAACTTTTCCAGCTCCTAATCCCGTTAAGGAACCTTACCCTAACTGGTATGATGTGAGCACCTACTATCAGTACCATCATGTTAATGGACATGATACCGAATTTTGTATGCGGTTGCGTCATGAAATACAAGACCGCATTGAGGACGGTAGCATTCGTCTCAATGGGAGTAAACAAAACACTAACAAATCAGTGGCGAAAGAAAATAGTGAATTACAGATATACATGGACCCATTTCTGTCGCATTCTGCTAACATGACTATCGATCCCACTGATTCTGCTTCTCAACCCAGGGCCTATGTGAATGTGGTCACGGTAACTTCCACTATTTCACCCGCACATGGTTCGTCAGATATTACATTTACAACACAAAATCTACCTTTGAACAACAAGCCCTCACCTCTTTACATTCCCGCTCATATCAATGGTAACATTGTGACATGAGTCTTGATAGACCCTGCGAGCCGTGTGAATGTTATTACTGAGGAAACATTAGTATTAAATTCACTACAAAAATAAAAATATAAAGATACAAGATCTACCATCCGCACCCATGATGGTATGAATCTCAAACCTTATGGCTCGATCACCCTGTCTGTCCTAGTTAGACCTAGGACTGTCGACACGGTCTTCGATGTCATTCTGAAGTCGAACCTATTTAAAGTGAAGCTAGGCATTCCTTGGCTAGCTTCCATGAATGGGGTCGCCTCTGTTATTCACAAATGCTTAAAGTTCTCCCACGAGGGTGTCATGCATGTAGTACATGATACCAGATATCAACCTTTGGTATCTCATGGTGGATATTCATTGGATCACTTTTGGCCCTCTCTAGTTGGTCTACTTCCTCCTAGAACGGACCTACTTTACAAGAACTATGTGAAGTATAAAACTAGAGGCAAAGGGGAGCCAAAGCTGGCCCTTCCTGTAACAGAGCAACCAGTTACCTCCTCTTCCCACGAAGATAAGAAGAATCCCACGCTTACGACTACTCCCTCTCTGAGAGAGAAATAGATGTCCACGCCAGTCCCTTCTCCTTCCCGTGAAGGTAAAGAGAAGGTGACATCGTCCACTCCCTCTTCCCCGAAGAAGGGGGAGAAGCCCATAGCAGCTCCCTTTTCTTCCAGTAAGGGTAAAGGGAAGCTGACCCTTTCACGGACTGCCCCATCCTCTCCCCTTTCATGGGAAGAGTACTGGATGATCAAGCCCGGTGGCTACCCATTAAATTTGATGATTCCCTCTTGGCGTAGGCCCAAGATCAGGATCGCGGACCTTCCTAATGAATTTCCAAGACCATGGTACTACTTATACAACAGAAAGAAGGGTTCTCATAGAGAATTCGATCTGCTACCTCCTACTGCTCCTACCCCTAAGGTAGTGAGTAGAAAGAGGCCCGTTGTCGAGGCTCTCGAGTCAACTCCTCTCGTCGCTCCTCAGCCTACTCCCCCTACTCCTGCACAAGAACCCGTTCCTCCACCTGAAACAGCCGTAGTGGACGTTCCTACGATCGAGCAGGAAACTCTCGCCCCTTCGCAAGCTCTGGCTTCTAACTCCAAGAGCCATAGAAACCACCTTGCACAAGAGTGCAAGTCCTAGCGAAAGGCTCTCCTAGCCGAGCAAGCCGATTCACAACAGAAGGAGGAAGAAACGACCGCCCCCGCTTCAGGGCCCTCTGCAGTATCTTCTTCCTCCCCTCCTGTTGTGTCTCTTCTACCTGATCCTCTCCCGGCTTCTATTGCAAGCACAATTCCGCCTAACCCTAAATAGGTACAAGGGTTTATCACTCCTTTGGTGAAGCCGCCTTTGCTGATGACCGTTCTGGATATTCAACCCTTTCCTAAACCTATGGATATGGTTAACACTTTGGTCATATCCATTGTGGTTCTATCCTCCTCTTCTACAACTCTACCTTCGTCTGTGGGGAGTTTGTCCCCTCCTACGAAGAAAGAGGCAGAGGCTTGTCCTTCTCGTGATAAAGGATGTAGGGGGAGCCCACTTTCATGAGGTGGCCCTGTGATGACCTGTTCTATCCTTGTGACAAAATCAGTCTCGGCCTCTCCCAAGTTTTTCACCGCTCCCAAATCATTCAGTTAGCCTAGCGGTGGATCTCAAGTACAGCCTGTCCCATCTGCTAAGGTAAGACATGGTGCTCCCATGGGGTGCATGTTTAACTCTGTGGATGAAGTCCCAACCCTATCGGAAATCTTCGCGAAATTGCTGACCTTGAATCCACAAGAGCTCGACGGAGAGGACCTCGAGGGGCCCTCTTCCTTGGCCCTTCTTGCGGGAGGGACAAACGCCCCTCCTCTTAACATTCCACCCTTGCAAGCTCGTCCTCCTTCCCCTTATGAGGATCTAGACTGGGAAGTGGACGACCTTTTGGATGATTAGTGTTAGGAGGAGGTTCCCTCTTTCTTGATCTTGTGTGCGTGTGTGCGTGTTTTGTAATGTGTTTCCCCGTGCTCATGCTATGTGTGCCCGGATGACCCTCATCACCCTTGTTGGTGCTTGGGTATAGGCGTGGCTTTTGTGTCGTAAACCTTCTTCTATTTGTACCATCATTCTTCCATGTTTGTGCTTAATTTTCGTTAAATTGGGGATGATGCAAAGCATTGGGGGAATTTACGCCTCCCTTCCATTTTGACCCAATTTTTTATTTTTAATGTGTTTTCTATGCATTCTTCCTGATCTGGTTGGGGATTGATGATCTTTTGCCTTGCATTGTGGTTACCTACTATTATATGAGCTTGGAAAGATCTGACCCTACTAAACCAGATCCCCCTATGCCTTTTGTTTGTGATTTTCGCTTTCTCTTTATCTTTCTCTCTTCTTTCCTTGAGTTGTCCCTCCTATGTGTGACAACATCCTTTAACACTTCGACTTTCAGAAAATGAATTTCCCGCCAATGAATCTTTTCTTAAAAGTCCTCACAATACCTTTTCCTTGGAAGCGCAATCTCAACTCAGAATCCTAATGGAATGTGTTTCCTTCATCACGGGTTTGTAAAGAAAGGACTTGAAGACATCCCTCCGAAGCGGGAACTGCTTTGACTTTCCCTCACATGGGGACATGACCTTCCTTTCAAATTCTTTGATGAAGTGAACATCTTTCGAAAGGATCCCTTGATAACGAATCGCTCTAAGATGGTGACTTTTGAATTATGTGTCCCTTGAGTGGACCCCCCTTATACTTCATGGCAGGTTCCTCAAGGACCCTTTCTTCAAAAATCCTTTGAAACGAATGGACTCTTGCACATCTAGCCTGGGGGCATCCCGACTAGACTCTTTCCATTCGTCCTTTCATGTCTAGCTTGGGGGCAGCCTAACTAGACCTTACTTTTTCAAACAGTGCATCCCTTGAGTGGACCCTTCTCCTTTTGAAGGGTTCCCAAGGGAGCCCTTTGAAACTCTTTCGGTCTGTGTGACCGACCGCTTTAGACATGTTCTATCTATGGGTATACATGTCACTTTTAGATGCGTCCTATCTGCAGGTAGACATATCAATGCTTTTTTCAGATGCATCCTATCTGTGGGTAGATGTATCGACGCTTTTTTCAGATGCGTCCTATCTGGGGGTAGATGTATCGACGCTTTTTTTAGATGTGTCCTATCTGAGGGTAGATGTATTGACGCTTTTTTCATATGTTTCCTATCTGCGGGTAGACGTATTGATGCTTTAGACATGTTCTATCTGCGGGTAGACATGTCGCCTCTTTTAGATGCATCCTATCTGCGGGTAGACATATCGACGCTTTAGACACGCTCTATCTGCGGGTGGACGTGTTGCCGCTTCTGACATGCTCTATCTACAGGTAGACATTCGTCATTCTTGACTTTTTGGAGTTCGCTTCCTTGGGGCTTCCTCCATACGAGAGATCTTGGGGGTTACCTCCTTGTAGCTTTGCAGGCCTGTAAAGCGCTTTGTTGTTCCAACTTCATAGTTCTAAGCAGCTATGGAGTCCTTTGTTTTCCCTACATCTTCAAGTTCGCCGGATCATAGTCTACTTCCTCGACGATTCAGGTATACTTTTCTAACCCTACTATCTTCTTGATCTAATTTACCGAGCACTCATCAGTACTTGTGCTCACTAAAGTGGGGGAAAAATGTATAAGAGTGAATTTGCACCCTAGGTGCAATTCCCCTTTTTGCCTTATTGCACTTCAGAAAACCCAAGTTTAAGGCTTAAATTCACTTAAGCCCATTGATGGCAGTCCACTTGGTGCCTATTTTGTGTGTCAGTGGAGGCATTTCTTTCGGGGATACCCGCGCAACACATAGACGTCCGCATGATGTGCTTACGTCCCTGGAAGATTCTTGCGGCTAAGCAAACAAAGACGTTACTCTTCTCATTGGTAGCGAAGTTGTAGCACCACCTTCGACCACCCGACCCAAATATGGTTGTTTCCTTTCTCATTCCTTGATATTCAGCCTTTGAACTTGCATTGGAGGTTGGAATATTTTTGGATGAAAGATTGGAAGGACTCTATACCACATCAAGCTCTCATATTCTCATTCACAAGCTCATTTCCACTCACTTCCAAGCATTCAAGCATTCCATTGCAGCAATATCACACTCCATCACGTTGGTAGAGCAAGTTTGGGACCACTCTATTGCAGCAGAGGCTTGAGTTCCTCTCATTTCTCCCCCAAGCATCCTTGAGTGCTCTTGGTGGAGGTGGTAAGCTTCCCTCTCCTCTCCTCTATCATTTGGTTGAGTAGCATAGTACTATTTGTAGTGCTTGTATTTTTATTACTTCTTTATCTCTTTTCCATTGGCTGTCCGTGGAGGTGGGAACACCTAAACGGGGGTCTGACTAAGGCAGACCCCTATACAGCCACCCCCCAACATTCTCTCTCTTGTTGTGTGTAGGTGGACGCACTTCGTGGAGCTAGCTGGCGAATAGGATCTTCTACGAGATTGTCTTCATCACCTTAGCCTTGGTATATCTATTTTATCACCTTCACTTGTACTTATCATATTTTATGGTGTTATTTTGTTCCCCTAGAAGTTGTTAAGCTAGGTTGTTAGTCGTTTTCACGAATCCGACCTTGTCTCTATTGTAATCAGACCGTACGGACCACAATACATTTTTGAGACGCCAGCACGTTGCGCTGACGTCCTTAGGAAGAGAGCTCCCTAAGGTGCAGAGTTGGACCTAAAAACTGACTCGCCTAGCCCCACCTTGAAACTTGGGATTGCAGAGTGATCGTAGGACCCAAAAATCCTCATCACTCTCATCCTCATACCCTAAATAATACATTTAGTTGAGGTAAGTTAGAACAGCCTCTCGCGTCTTGACCCTCTGTGAACTAGGGTCTTGCATGCGGTGGTCCCCCTCTCTTACAAAAATATTCCTACATCATTGACTCTAAAAAACATATGGTGCCTAGATAAAACGATGGTTGAAACTATAACTCTAAAGGTAGCTTAGTGCAAAGGATCAAGGAATTGGGTTTTTTACGAAAGTCATGCTAGTAAGATAAATGTTGGTACTCTAATAAAGGAAAAGGAAAAGAGCGGGATTTGGAGGAAAGGGATGCCAAGAATGAAAACTCTTAAATCTCGATAAGAAAAGGGGATGAACTTGGTGGATGGATGAAAGGTATACCTTGATGGGAAAGTCTAATATCTTGAGGGGGGAAAAGGTGTTAGAATATTGTCATTGATGTCAAAGGTCCATACGGAAGTCACATCATTAATGATAATTAAAGATAAGTTTAATAATGATATTTGACCCTCTCATACTTGGGTGCTCACTTAGCATTATGAAAATTATAAATTGTGGGCCAACTTGGAATTATATTGAGGACTAAATTTGTGAAGACAAAGGCAGTGATTAGAGTATAAAAGATTGGTTTGATTACATGTGGTGATAAGATAGAGAAAAAAATCAAATAAAATCCAATTGCTCCATGTTTGAACTAATTAAATCTTTCAAAGTCAGTGATTAATATATAAGACAAAAGTTATATCAAACAAAAAATTGTCTTATTCAGAGTTTGTCTTATTCACACAAAATTGGGAATATAAGACAAAAGGGTATATTAATATAGTTATGTAGAGCAATTATAAATACATGAAAAAGTGACAATTAATACATGAAAGGGCAATGATTATGATATGAAGAGATATGATCAAGGATAAAGGTATGAATATAGTATATGAAAGGCAAGGACTAATATTTACTATAAAGAAAATTTATTAATAAAGGAGGTGTCTTTTCAAAAGATCATCTCTATTACAAGGGGCACCTTTCTTCATGAAGGCATAAGGATATAAATAGGAGACAAGTCTTTGGAGAATAAGGTGTGTAAAGTGTTGTGGAATGAATAAGGATGACAAATAAAACATATACACCAGGTTGAAGAGCAATTCATGAGAAGATCATTTGCAGATTTATGAGGAAATTATAAGAATATCATTTACAGATTTATGAGGAGATTATAAGAAAATTATTTATACATTAAAGGAGGAGATTGTGAGAAGTTGTATGGAAGATTTATAATAAGTTTCATGTGAAGATTGTGATCATTTTGTGGCAGATTTATGATCAGTTTATAGCAGATTTAAGGGAATTATAGCAGATTAAAGAAGAGAGTTATAGAAAAATTTGTGAAGATAAATTGAATGAGGGGTTGGTGCCTCTAGAATTTGTAAAAAGAAATTTAATAAAAGCAATATTTTTGTTGTGGTTTTCTCCCACAAGGCTTTCCATGTAAATTGTATTGTTATTGTGTTACTCACTATTTGATTTATATGTGCTAAATTTAATTAAATATTAAAGTGATTAATTAAGTTTAAAAAGAAAAAGAATATTGTTATATTGATTCACCCCCCTCCCTCTCAGTATAACCGTATGCTTATCAAAAGGAATAAGGAAGAGTTGGGAGGAAAGACATACCAGGAAGGGAAAATTTGAAAGAGTGCTAGGAGGGGAAACTTTGAAGCTCTGACATTCAACACAATCCATAGAAATTTCAGTATAAAACCTCCACACTTTAAACTTCTTAGGATCCTTTGCAAACTACACAGATTAATGGGAACATGGGGGAAGAATATAGGGAATAATTATGCAAAATTTGACCAAAGTGGGACCCATTAGGTACCATCTTAGATCAATTATAAGTGATGGGTGAAATAATCCCAAAATTAAAAAAAAATAGTAAGGAAACACAAATTATATGGAACTCAAGAAAGATTTGGCATTATAAGATTGAGTTACAACACTAGCTCTAGTTGGTTGCATGTGTTTATTGCAAACATAGAGAGAATCCAAATCTTTAATAGAAAACCAAAATAGGGGACCAAAAGAAGACTAGAAAAAACACACTTCATCATGAAAATCAAATGTCATGACTACACAAAGAAACACATCATGATACCTACAAGACAAGACAAAACACACAACAAAACACAATATGTACAAGATAGGAAAACAACTTGTAGCCAAAAACATGGAGGTACAAGGAATTTGAAGATATGGCTACAAAAAGACTTACAACATAATTGGAACTAAAACCCTACATGAAGATCCATTGCACAAGGCCCTACACAAATTGTTGTAATCGCCTGCTTTGTCAAAGAAAATCCTATTAAAGGGGTTGGGCTGATCTCCCTCAAATTGAAATCATGTTCACCACCCTACTACATGTGATGTCTCTTATGTCCATGCATCACTTTGTAAACACTATTCAAGAAGTGAAGATCCACTTCATCACTAACCTTATTACTATAGCGCAACAATAAATAATAGATGAAAGACCTATTTTATAATACATCATGCATGCATATAATAGAAAGGGTAGAAAAATTAAATCTAGGTCAATAGCATCATATGTCAATGAAAGAAAAAAATCCACTATCGAATTCTTTAACATTTCTATACCTACTAACCTCATCATATGAATCTAAATAAAATGAAAATACCTTAAACACATATGGAAAATAAAAGTATACTTGACTATAACCTTATGCAACACAAGGAATGAAATCATCTTGCCTTCCAAATTAGAATGCCTCAAGCTTAAATATACTTTCAAGCTAAGCAACATGCTAATATTCAAACTGGAACATATGTTGTTGCTCAACATCATTATCACTTGTATGTTGGAGGTTCAAATAAAGGACTCAAGTTCAATCACATCACTACCATCCACAATAGTAGAAACATGAACTTCAAAAAGGAAAGTGTCATAATCAATAGTATCTTCATAAGGCCATTAGATAATAGGTGGCTAGCATAGATCACTTTCATATTTATCGATTCACTCTTCAAGATCCAAAGCATACAAATGATTCAAGCTACAATTCACACCATAAGCACAAAAATTAGTATTGTGAAACACCTCATTTGAAGAATCAAGTTCTTGAAATTGTCTATTTATTTCATGTTCACTTTGGAAATCGATTGTGTCATATGTAGAACTAAATCAAATCAATGACATATTTCCCCCTCTTCCACAATAATTATAACATCATCATACGGCCTAATTGAAGCACAATTTGCATGAAGAAGAAAAAATATTGCTCTAAAAAAATGTTCTCTTATGGGTCCACATGATCACCGTCATTAAAATCATCAATGGCAAGGTCTTCAAGCTAAAAATCACTAATTGCACTAATATTTGTCTCAACATCTTCATCACTAAGTGTTGTCACATTCAAAGAGCATTCTAATGTAAATAAATATAAGAAACTTCATTATCAATAATAGGTACAAATGAGGACAATACATCAAACAAGAAACTAGTTTCGTATTCCCCTTTTACATCACAAACATGTGCACAATTTATATAATCAGCTTCAAGAGTTATTCCATTTGACTACTCACTCATGCACATATAATTCTCTTTGTCTATCTAGATACCACAAACAATAGGGTTGTATTCTTCACCCTCAAACTAATCTTATGTTGTATCCAATTGGCTACTACTTATAGTAACTAATTAATTACCAATAATACATACATTTGAGAATAATATTTTTTTGATATAATTACTCCTCACTCTTTCAATGGATTCAAGGCATGCATAAGCCTACTGCAAGCTTGCCAATTTGCAATCTACTTGCACTAAACTCAAACCAATGTCATAGGCTTTAAATAATGTATCAATATAGGTAGGTGTATTAGGTTTGAAAGCATTTGGGATTCTAGAAAGGAAAACCACAATCCCGTGGCTAAATTCCATACTTGACTCCATCTTATTGTCTATTTTTTGCTAATTCTTGGACAAGAACAACAAGATCAGCACTAAATTCAAATTCATCTTCAAATATAGTCACAAGGTCATTTCAATAAGAAAATTAATGTTCTATGGAACCTTGATACCACCTTAGTTCCTTTCTACATAAATAATTAACATAAAATCTCATCCACATGTATTCATCTTCAAACTATTTTTTTTCAAAAATTCTAAAAATACTTCAACATGTGCATCTCCTTCATGAATATCATACACATCAAATCTAGGAATTTGGTTGAAGACCTTGGATGCCATGATTTTCCTTTCATAATCAACCCAAGTGAGGTATGTTTGTTTGTAAATAGTGTTTATGGGAATGGTATGGGATGGAGCAACCTAATTTTTTGTAATAGTAGAGTAAGTTTCTAAATGAAATAGCTTAACCAATTCTTCAAATTCTCTTTCTATCCTAACAATCTCATTGATTTTTTTCTTGTTTTCTTGTATAGATGCTTGTAAATTTAGTCATGGCTTTGCATAAGATGTAGGGCTACTTGAATAGCACAAGGAAGCATCACTTAAATAGTCATGGGAAACTAATTTGATGTAGTTCCTAGGGGTAGAGACATATAAAGCATTTGAACGAACACCCAAAGGAGAATTATATCCATAATAATCAACCATGATTGATCATATACCACCATGGAGGGAATAAAACTAAGGTTTAAAAAATTGATATATTTACTTACCATGAAAGAAACAATGCCTCAAAAGATAGGAAGAAGAAAAAACAATTACCTTTTATAACTAATTGTTGGACTTGAGATGTGTTCTTGAAACACTCATAATAGAAAAATTATAGCTAAAATGAAGCTTATTCTCTAGACAATAGGGTTGCCGCCTCTTTCAAAAAAGGAAATCCTTGAAGCACACTTGACCTCCAAGGTAATAAATTACTTATGGATTTATCTCACTAACACAGTCTTTAATTTTATTTCAGCCTAGTTACACATACTTTCTCAACGCCATTTATTAGCGTAAATTGACAAGATGCCAACTTCATCACATAAAAAATAATAAATTTTATACTACTAGAAATGAAAATGAACCACTCTTAAATTCTCCTCGACAATGATATCACTATATTGGTGTGAGTTGATGAGTTGTCAACATCACAAACAAAAAAATGCATAGTTACAAATATAAAACAACTTCCTATTCGGTAATGTTGCAAAGATATTCAAAATATGCAAATATTTTACATCCTCAAAAATAAAGCCATTATGTTGGGTCCCAAAACCAATGCTCCACAATTTTATAACTCTTCTTACCTCTAGGACTATATATTTTTGTCAAGAAGGTAAAATAGGGGTTCATAAATATATTGAGGAGGGTTAAACGCTAATTGATGAAAGTGGGTAGTCTCTCTTACACTTTGGGCTTAGCTAAGACTGGGAGAGTATTCCTAGATGCATCCTTAAAATGGTTTTGAACCAATTGAAATGTAGCATGATTACAACAATCAACAACTATACCCAATGTATTCTTGACCCATATATTTGTCACTAGGTCAAGACAAACTAGCTACATGAAACATTTTATAAATCTAATAAAACACCTTGCATATGCACCTATGGGTAACAATGGTATTTTAATCCCTTTATAGATGATTTCACTTGATATTATATGCATAATAGCAAGGTGTTGACATGCATAACATGATTATCTAATGATTTCACTATTTAGGTTTGTTTGAGATTGTTCCTTGGTTTGTAAATTGAATCATGAACATGTATGAATTCCTAATCTACCAAGAGAAGGATTTTTTAAGTAAAAATTGGTTGATCCATCACCAATATGGATTGGTGCCTACTCTATTGAGAAATAGATTCATGAACAAAAAAGAGGAAAGAGATGCATCCACCAAAATATCAATAGAACTAGATATGCATTTACATACAAATCAAAGATTACATCTCATATAATGGACACACTAAATAATCCGTTAAAACTACAATAACCCATAGGCGACAAAGGAGTGATAATTACAAATTATTTGTAATGCATTAAATATTGTCACACATACATCAAACCCTCATAAAAATTTTACCAAAAAATATGGTAATAGTAAATACATAACTATAATTACAATATCCCCATGAATCATTATAGACTATTATGGAGACATACAATTACACATAGATGTGTATTATAAAACAATTCCTATAGTTTCCAATATTTTTTTACATTTATAGCTTAGATTGGAAATGTTTGATGCTTTAAAACTAGTTGAAAGCACTTGCAAATCCAAAATCGGCTTAAAAACCAACCCTTTGAATGAAGAACAAACTAGTATACTTAGATCTCTAGTTTAGGCATGCAACCCTAGGAGAAGAAATGTGATCACTTTGCACTATAGGCGTTTTCCATAGCTTTGATGTCATTACCTTTAATTCCCTCATATGGAAATTTCCTCATCAATATGTACAAAGGTACCTACAAGCATGAGGAAACCCTTATCCTTCTAATCAAAATCGTCCTACACATTAATGGTGCCACTAGGCTTTTGGTGTGTAGGCTAAAGAAGAGCCTATAAATATATTGCAACGACTTGGAGATGGCATGAGGACCATTCGAGTTGAAATTTCAACTACCGCATTAATTACATCATGGGTGTCTTCATATTTTTCCATCATTGGAAGTTGTGTGAATCCATGCCTTTAAGATGAATCATTATTTTTGGTGAAAAAATAATTGGGTAGTTATAAGGTCAATGGGTCAATAATAGTGACCTAAGTCATGCAAGCAGGTAGGTAGGAGTGAATAGTGTAAAACATGGGAGTTTCATAGTTTTTGGGATCAAGGGTTGAGGACATCTCATGAACCATACCAATATTGGGAAGTTGAGTATTAGGAGTCAAGGATGACAAGGAATTAATCCCTTTAGGCATGCACATAAGAATAAGTCCAAAACTATGATTTCAATAAGGTAATGCAGTATGAAACATTGAATATTAGGAGTTGAGAATACCTCTTAATAGGTACCCAAATAAGGACACATTTGAACTCATGATCCCAATGACCTAATATAGTGAAAAGTGACAAGAATCAAGGTTTTGGGATACTTCATACCTTGTACCACATTAGAAATAATCTTGTATCACTAATTTTGAAAAAGTGTATAGAAGAAAACATTTTAAGTCAAGGATTAGGGATACTAAGGAAGATGTACTTAAGTAAAGGGATGGTTGAAATTGTGACTATGACAAGTATCTTAGTGTAAAGAATTTGAGAGTTAAGGTTCTGATGAAAAGTGTGTTGGTAAGATAAATTCTAATGCTTCAACAAAGGTAGAGGAAAAGAGAAAGGTTTGGAGGAAAGGGATGCTAAGAAGGAAAATTATGAAATCCCGATAGGAAAAGAGGACAAATATGGGAGATGGATGGAAGGTATGCCCAAATGGGAAATTTCAATATCCTAATAGAGATAGAACAAGGTGGAGTTGGAAGGAAAGGCATACAAACAAGGAAAACTCTAAAGGGATGCTTAGAATGGAAACCTTGAAACTCCAACATTCAACATAATCCTTAGAAATTTTAACATAAAATTTCCACACATAGAACATTTTAGGATCCTTTGCAACCTCCAACACATTGATAGGCACATGGGGAAGAAGACGGGGAACAATTATACAAACTTTGACCAAAGTGGGACCTATTAGGAATCATTTCATATTAGTTATAAATGATGGGTGAAAGAAGGACAAAATGCAAAAATGAGTAAGGACACAAATGAAATGGGACTCAAGCAAGATTTGGCATTACAAGATTGAGTCACAACAGTTAAATCCAAAAGAGAAAAAATTATGTTTCCACGAGGAGACATCTCATCCCACAATATAAAAGGATTTTGCATGTTCTAAAATTAAGTTTTTCACATTTTCTCAAATTCAAGAATCATGAAAATTCCAAAATCATTATTAATGAATGCTCAATTTCCTTCAAATTTAAAAATGTAAATTTTTTGAAGAAAAAATACCCTTTTAGGCATATAAAGTAAGAGATCACACTATTCAAATTATTTTGAGAAAAAATCATTAGAGTTTCAATGTTATTTTGTAGTTTTCAAAACATGATAAAATACAAAATAGGATTACACAAAAAACTATTCAATAAATTATTTAATAAACCTATGAATTGAAAAATATGTGAACCACCTAATGTGATGCATGGTAAATTATGAAATTTATTTAAATATTTGCATTAAATCAAAGAGGATAATACTTGTTTTATCAAGAAAACCCTCAATGCAAAGGAGATAGTCTTTCTTGAGCACCAAACAAACAATCTTTGTCAATTCATTCAAGATTCAATCTAAGATTTTTCAATTCAAAATTAATCCTCAAGAAATATTTTTTCAAGAAAGGATTCACATAGATTGGAGGAGAGGATAGAGATGGAGAGAAAATGAACAAGTTATTCAAACCCTTCGCTTTTCACTTTTTGACTCCAAAAATACCTAAACTCTCAAGTGACTTTTCACTCCATTTCACATTCAAATAGGTTATTTCAAATGGATATTGGCAATATATATTTTTAAAATAGATATTTCACTTTATAATTTCACTCAAATGCCTAAAGTTCAACACCTTTTCAATATAACTTGTAAAGCAATTTCATTTCAATTAATTATAGAATTTTATTTCAAATAAACCTCTTAACCTTATTATATTTCCTTTTCAACCTTTAATATTGACAATTCATAAGACTTTTTTGTAGACAACTAAATTTGACTAACATATTTCTTCTAAAACATCATTGTTTTCCATCATTAGCTCTCACCAATCCATCTTCTGTATTTAATTAAATAATTTCATTATTTAAATAAATTAACATTAAATCTCCTTCATCCTAGATAATTAATAATTTTCAATTATTTAATTATTTCAAATTTGAATTTGCTCCCCATTTCCACTATTAATTAAATAATTTTGAATTATTTAATTAATTCACTAATTATTCCTCTTTTCTAGATTAATTAAATGATTCATTATTATTTAATTAATTCATTTCCATTTCTCACTTCTCCAATTAAATAATTATTTATAGTTGTTTGATTAATATTAATTATTCTTCTCAACATTATTCTCTTCTAAAATAAATAAAATTATTTATTTTATTTATTTCCCCTTTTGCACATGAAATTAATAATTTATTTTTTAATTATTTATTAATTACTCATGCATTTCCACGTCACCAATTGACTTAGACTCACTTTCAGTCCACTCAATCAAATTAGTCTTTGATCCAATCTATCTCGTCTGAATCATGGTCACTTCCACTTCTCTAATCAACCAATCCACTTCACTACCTCAAACACTCAGTTTACTCAAATCATGCGACTAGTTAACTATCCAATCAATTCCTCTCAACCATTCTAGGCCATTGATCTAGTTAGTCTCTCATCAAATCTTAATTTTTGATTGATATCACTCAATCTATAAAACAAACCTATCATTCATCAATTATCTCTCTCTCACACTCATTGCAAGAAAATTGTACACATGTCTTAAGTGATTTGTGCTACCAGATTTGAGAGAAACCATCACTACACATTCTCTCCAAGGTGCAACATAGAAGGACAATGGAGTTAAGCTAAGGCTATTGTATGAGGTTTTGTGTATGTAGGTTTTGATATCTTATTGTTATACAACTTTCTTAATGCTTCATTCGATTGATTTAGAAGTTGGATTGTGAATTTTTTATTTGCTTCTATTGTTTTTCTTTCATAATATGGTCTCCATTTATAGGTCATACATTTTGGCACACTTGATGGGACCCATGTCCTTGTTTATGACATCTAATTGAGTTTGTTTTGAAGATTTATAGGTTGTGGGTTATAATGACGCAATCATCACCAAAACAACACTTATTCCATTAGTTTGACACATTGGATGTGCAAAGCGACACTTCTAACAGTACAACACATTTGCAACCCACAACAATGCTTTTGAGGCTCAATCGATGCTTTTGAGGCTCAATCAACACATCTGATCTCTTTGTTTTGCAGGTTCTAGAAATCATAGTGACATTTGATTTTCACAATGACACATTTGACACAAAGTGATGCATTTGAGGTCACAACGATAAAACTAAAAGATATAACGATGCAATTGTCATATCTCAATGCATATGATTTGTGCAGTGATGCATTTGAGGTAAAGTGACACATCTGTAGGTAAAGCGATGTAATTTATTTTTCACAATGATGCATTTTCTCTTTATAGTGATGCATTTGATACTGCTGGTTGGATTTTGTTTTCTTTAACACTAACGGTTTCTTAGTTTTGGAACTAACATGCTATGCAACTCTGGTTTTTGTTGGAAGAAGGAAAAACCCTTTAATCTACTGGCATATCTGGTGTGGGATCTTATGTTTTTAATTTTTAGAGTAAATCACACTTTAATTTCTTAAGGTAAAAGAATTGTTTTTCATGTCTAGTGGAGTCTTAGGTATGTATTCTCTCTCCTTGCACCTAGAGAAAAATTGGGGATCAGAAATACATTAGAGTCCACATATTTGTTCTTTTACCCAAGGAAGTGATATCTACATATGCTCTCCCCACACACCTAGTGCAAACTTGGGGATAAAAAATAGTATCATTTTCCTTCTTTTTAATTTATTACAAGGCCTACTTGGGGATTTCATCACCCCAAGGGGACCTCAACCACATTTTTAGGTGGGGTATAAAAAGGGGGGAGAACAAAATTTGTACCACAAGGTGTGGCCAACATCATTCAAGCCAAGTCGTGGGATCCTCGATCCATCAAGACTCATTAGGTGAAGAGATCAGAGGAGACCCCTCCAATCTTTGGAATTATTCATCGATTCCACTACAAACCATTATGTAGAAGCCTTAAGACCAGTGGTCATTATTTCTAGTGGGGTGCAGTGTACAACATCATGCATGAAGTTACCTAACATGTATCATCCTAGGCTAAGATAGAATTCTTTTGAGGGTATAAAATCCTTCAAGGGAAGGAGGAAGGTGAGCCCTTGTTCCATTGGAGACATATCTATCCCCCTTTGAGAGTGAAGTCATATATTTGTGGTCTCCTATAGTATTTTATTGATTGAGACTCTGCTATCAAGACACACCTTTAATACTAATTAGGTTGTACTTCTTGGAGTGTATTTATTACATGAAGATGAGTGAATTCCAATTAAACCATACTTTTTGAGTCAATTTACTACCATTCTCTATTATTTGTTTTGTCTTTCCAAACAATTCAAAAATTAGTTAAACCCTAGCAAAAATTTAGTTACAGACTTAGAATAACACATTTGATTATCATTGTGATGCATTTTTTGTTACAATGATGTCTTTGATTATCTTTTAGTGCACTTTATTATCCTTTGATGCATTTGATGTGCACAGTGACACATCTAATCTATAGATCAACGCCTTTGATATACTTTGATGCATCTAATTTAAATAGGTTCTATTAGTTTGAAACCTAGGTTTTCACATAGTGACACATCTGACTTTAGTTTGACTCCTATGATATCACAGTGTCACCTTTGAAAAACATAGTGACATCTTTGATATCTTCCTTGATGCATATGATTCTAGAGTGACGTATTGGATACCCGTAGTGATGCCTTTGAAATCTAGATCAACACATTTGACTATCAAAACAATTTTCTAGAATCCTCCAAATTTTTATTTCCAAAAATCTTGAGCACACAAATATAGGATTTGATACCTGTAGTGCAATACACTTTTAATCAACATTCATCATTTACACAAGAAACCAACCTTCACTTACATCCATTTTCCATAAGATCATCAAAATTTTATGCATATTATTGCAAGAGCTAAAGATTAGCTCAATACCCAAGAACACTTGCAAAAACAATGAAAACCTTCTAAAAAATGTGTATGTAAGTATATGAGCTTGCTTGATATTATGATTTATCAAAATGATGATGAGGTATGAAGTATATTACATATGAGTACAATGACCTTCCTTATATAGGCAAGGCGAGGAATATGATTGAACATGATTGTGATATGCATCTTAATCCTATGACATGTGACAACTAATAACCTAACTACCTAGGTGTTGACGACGATGTTAGTCGCACACCAACAGTGCAAATAAATCCTCACAGACACACCACGAGAACCTATCTTTACTTGAAAGATTGCATTGGGACAACCTAAATCTTAGGCTAACTCAGCTTAATCCCAAGGCTCATTTATGTTAGATCTTGATCATACTGCGTTCACATCAGGGTTCATTATGATAATGTTGTTAATCACAAGGGGTAAACGGTTTTTTCGATTTTCAAAGGAATCATATGGATAGGTAAAAGATAATCTCGGTCCAGTCATTTAACAATTCATGAAATCGATAGATTTACAATAACATTTCATGAACATCAAATAACTTGCTTTCACTTAAGTAAATTTAGCTTTAAGCATTCAACAATATCATGGAATCAAAAGATTTGTGATAAAAAATTCCATGCATTCATCTCTTTTTGGGAACATTTTTTGAAATTTAAACATCTATTCTAAAATAAAGCATCAAAAGTATTGAAAAGGTAAAGTTTCTCCCAGGTATTATCCATGCACGCCTCAAGAATTAACCAAACCAGAGCAAATTATTTCATACATCACTAGATTGCTTCATAGCTAGGCACAAAATGATGCGAGATTTCAAAGAGAGGGAGGATCATTTGCCACCAGATAGTGTCAGTATGGACCCTTAAATGGTGCAACACATAGTCTTGTCCGATAGGAACAAAAAATTAGCTATGTATTATTTCATATCATGAGATAGCTTTTAAATTGGCTCTTATATTGATTAGCTTCTAATGAAACATACAAGTTTTTAATCTAGAATGGAACAAAAAATAGGAAAAAGAATAAAACTTAAAGAATTTTTGGTTCTTCGACATCCACAAATTCTGAACTTAACTTAAAATGAAACATCTCTCGGCCTTTTATAAGAACAAGACACTTGATAAATTCAATAGACACATGAGAGAGAATCCAAGGGATGAATCACAACAAGGCACATGGAATATGACAACTAGCAAGAGAATTGTTGAATAAGCCAACAGATGTCAACCTTCTTCATCACTTTAATAACTTTCAAGATCTCCATCTTTAAAATGGTCAAGACAATAACTTGGAGCCGAGTAGATTTTTCAAAAAAAATGTAGAGGCTTCCTAGATATACAGAGTGATAAGGTGGACATAGAAAAATATAAAGAAATCTGAATCCATCATCTTTATGCTCCCACATTTTGGTTCTGCCTCGAGCTTAAAACTCTTGGGAACCAGACACATAGAAGGTTGACACATTCTTTCACCGCATTTGTAATACCAGGATTCCTGGTATTCTGACAACTCAAGCTCCTCCTTTGCATAGACTCTTGGAACGTACCACTCAACCTGGCTATGTCACTACTCACGATCCAAATTTTCCTGACCATCCATACCTTAATACTGCATCATAATTTGTTCCTCCCACAAGTACAAATTCCACATATTAATCCCTTTTAAAACATTCATAAAACTCTCATGAAAACAAAACCATCATTAATAAATCACCATTTCAAACAAATCATAAATATCACGCTTTAAATACATTCTTGCATAATTATCCTTTTAGGCGGGTTACCGGACCTTTCAAACCTCCCAAGAAAACTTAGACATTTAACTTTAAAACTTAACATTGCTACCCGGTACCTGAAACCTGACAACTCCAACTTTTACCGAAATAAAACTTCCTTGAATCCTGGATTCTATCGGAACCTTCACATTTCCTGGAACTTCATTCTTGGACCGGAACACTTTACCAAAACTTGCATTAACACTTCAATACTTTTGGCCTTTTGATACCCGATACTTGGTACCCGGTACACTTGAATCACAAATTACTCCAAAATTTTCCTTTTAACTTTAACTTTCGGTGATCCATTTATGCTAACCAACACCTTCCATAAGCATTAATTTTTACTTGGGTCCCCAAGTCTTACAGTCTTGGGGCATGTTGTGAGACCACACAACAACTTGCAACCAATAAAACCAAATTTAAAAGAAATTTGGGATCAAATCACCCGCTATAAATTATAACTTATACATATTTTCCAATAATAACTCCTTACCTTTACCTAAATTATGGCATAGAGACTATAAAATTTCTTTGGAAATTATCAGTGTGTGCTTTGATTAATTCCAGTTTCCGGAACTTGGTGAAAAAATAGTTCATTGACATTGAACTACATAATTTAGTAATCCTCCAAATCCAACCTTGGATAGAGTCTTACTACCAGTCAAGAGTCCATAGCTCCGGCAAGGTTATCTCTGTAATTCCCCCAAACATAGCTCTACTGCCAAATAGGCGTCCATAGCTCAGGTAGAGATATTTGGATAGCCTAAAGAGTTGAATTTTCTCTTTTAATATTTCTTTGTAAGCTCATTTGCTTCAACTTACAGGAAATGAAGCCCGCTATTAGGTTGGTAATTATAGTGGTAGAAAAGGTTACTTTTTGATTTTTGATTCAATGCAAATCCCTTCACCATTTCAACAATTCCCAAAAACTCATTTAATTATTCCCTGTATGTGTGACTTTGTAGCTAAACTTTACCATCTTTATGCCAAATTCCAATTAATTGTAATTCACTCTCTATAAAAATTTATGCATAATTTAAAATTTAGCAGCAAGTAATCCAATCACCAAATTAGTTCTAAATTTAGAAATACTGGTCACCAACCTTCCATTCTAATTTTTTTATGGAAACCGCTAAAATAAACTTGGCTAGCAATTCTAATTTGGTGGCGTTGCACTAACATTAATGCATCAAAGTTGTCATGATTATACTTAATTCCAACCATAATACTTTGTATTTAATTCACACGCCTTAACACATGTATTTCTTCCTTTAATTTCCCATATGTCGATGTGTGCCACCTCACTGGCTCAATTTTCCCTTCTGCAATGCACACATGGACACCTTCATGATTAATACGACTAAATAAAATACACTGAAATGACCACCATTAAATTTTGAAATATTCAATTTGCTCAATTTGTGATCTTCGTACTGGAAAACTTTGAAGCAATGGTTACCAATTCTGTGAGAATTTATTTGATTTAACATTTAACACTGGAGAAAATTTTCTTATTGCCACCTTGACTTACATTTTCCAACATTTCAATCCAGGCAACTATGTGTGATATCCAAATGTTTTACCTATTCTGAGTAACTCAAATGCAATTGAAAAATACAAAGAAACACCTCAAGATTAGCCTAAGAAATTTGTTAATGCAAAGAGAAAAAGTGTAAAATGATGACAAATGGATATACCTCCCCTTTGTAGCTGAAACTCCTTGGTTGGCCCTTGATTTTGATTTGCTTTGTATGCTCCTTGATGGCTCTTGATATGGCTAAATGCAAGATTTAACTATATTCTTGGATGCAAATGTAAATAGATGAAATTGATGGCTAGATGAGTGCACAAAATGGTAGCATTTAGTTGCAAAATGGCTAAGTGTTAGAAATGCCTTAGAGGAGGGGGTATTTATAGATAAACTTGAATTCTCTAGAGAATTCAATGGTCAAGATTTATCCAACAAGGCCAAGATGAATAAGGTGAGTTGAGGACTCACAAGCCTTCACATCTTGACATGTGGATTGTGAAGTGGATAAGGGTGAGATGATATGTAGGTGATGTGGAAGGGAGGTACATGATGTGGAGGAAGGACGAGTACCTACCAAGTACCTTGGGGAGTGAGAAGATTTCCTCAAAAAGAAACTTATTGTCCCCAAGTGGGAGTGAAAATGACATTTGAAGAATTTTGGAATTCCTCAAAAATATCCATGGGAAAAGAGAAAGTGGTTGGAGAAATAAATGTGAATTAAAAATTCACATTCCTAGGAGAATCTAATGGATAAGAAAGGGTCTCCAAAAAGGTGGGAATTGGTCACGTGTGCATGAGGTGACAAGTTAAATATTCTAGAAGCCTTGGAAGGATAAAATGTGAATTAAAAATTCACATGGGGAGGAGAGAGACCTAGGATGAATAAAAGTGAATTAAAAATTCACATAGGAAAGAGGGTCAATGCCAAGAAAGGAAAATGGAAAGATTGACTAAAAAGTGGTGCTAAAAGTGGCTAATGACTTTGATTAAAGTTGTGCAAATACTTGATTATGATAATTAATAGAAGATTAGAGACAAGTAGAAAATGTAGGAGAATATGACATTAATCCTTGATTAAGAGGATGCACATCCTAATTATGAATTAATTAAATTAATCCAAATTAGAGATGGATTATGGAGGATGTGACAAGGAGAGAGAAAAGAAGAATTTTAAATTGATTTTAATTCAAAAAGATTAAAATGACTAAATTAAATAAATTGGTGTATTTATTTAATTTAGAGAGGAGAAAGGTACCAGATAAAGTGTTTAATTGTTAAATTAAATACTTTAAGAACCTTATGTGGGAAGTGCAATATTAATTAAATAAATTAATATTGACAGAATTGATGAATAAAGAGGTAAATTTGACCATACGGGAGTGATCAAATTTGGGTGCCTACATTTTGCCCCTCTTCGAAATATTGTTAGAATAATAGTGTTTTGAAGAAAAATAAAATGTTGGTGATGAAGAAAGTGGTAGGGTCTGATGCCCCAGCATGAAAGAGGTTGAATAAGCTGCCCAAGCAGAGGAAAAAGGAGAGAGATTCCCTAGTGACTGCCTCGAAGGGATGGAGGGAAAATGATAGGGTATGCCCCCTCGAGAGGGTGGTTGGGGAAGAAATAGGAGGCCCTAGATGACTTCTCGATAGAAAGAAATGGAAGACACCATTGGATAGAGCTCAAAAAATTAAGCAGTTTTGACTTTTGAATGGAGTCGATTGGACGCACGGTTCGCAAATGGCGGCTTTGGGAAAGAAGGGGATTAGCGGGGGAAAAAAAGGTTAAATAAAAGGTAAAAAATACCTTTTTTTGAAAAAAGGGGGGGGAAAAAGAAGGGTTAAAAGGTAATTTGAAGAATTACCTTGTCTCATTGTTACTGTAGCAGTTGAGAGAAAAGGAGGGAAGAGAGAGAGGAGAAGGAAGCAACGATGCCGTAGGATTATGATTCGAAGATCATTCACCGGGCGGACGAGCTACGAAGATGCCATACCCACTTCACAGTGCCCCGCTAGGTGAGTAATAAAAGTCCCCTGGTGTATTTTACATATTTAGCATGTTTTAAAATAGGTAATGAAAAATGTAAAATGTGGGTTTTGTGGGCGGGGTGGAATAGAAAAATGGGTGGTTTTAGGTAGGCAAAAAAAAATGGAGGAAAGGGGAGATTTAGGGGGGGGAATAGGGCGGCCAGGAGGCATATACGCCCCAAGCCAAGGCAAATCCACCACACAGTGGGGTGGATCCACCCAGAACAGGGCACCGTCACAGAGACTGACAGGCTCTACAGCCCGGGGAGTAAGCCAGAGCTAGAAGCTGAGCCATACTGGTGAGGAGTGTTAAGTCCTGCAGTGGGGAGTGGAGTGCCACGAGCTAGGTGGAGCTGCATACTGGTTGGGGAGTGGAGTCATGCAGGCTGGGGTGGAGCTCACTGCAGGCGAAGTCACCCTAATTTGAAGCGAAATGCATACAGAACTAGAAGCGAGGCTCCTACTGGTAGAGAAGACTCTCAGGAGCTATGAGCTACATACAGTTGGGGGCAGTGTCCTTGAGATAGAAGCCCAGTCCCCTCGAGCTAGAAGTGAGCTCACTGCACTCCTGGCTGAGGCAGAACTCGCCTCGAGCTAGCAGGAGCTTACCACATTTGAGGGTAGAAATGCATGCAGGCTGGAAAATTAAGGTGTGGCCGAATCCTGAAACTAGAAGTGATCTATCAATGGCCAGTTCACTAGGTAAACGGGGTAGCAAGCCAGAAGGGGGGCAGGCTCGCCCTCGAGCTAGGGTAAGCCCCCTGAGGAGGTTCGCCCTAAGGCGGGGTGGACTCACCCCGAGGCAGGAGTGCCTCCCCAGCCGAGGGCAGTCGCTCGGGTGGGGGTCACTGGGATCGGGGAGGACTCACTAGGTGGTGAGGCTTGCTGGGGGCCCAAGGAAAACTCGCTCCGACCGCTCCGACCGGGGGCGGATTCGCCCCAACGCAGGGCAAGTTTGCCCCGGTATGGATGGGGGAGGAGGGGCAACTGTTAAAACCAAAAAGATGAGATTGTCCTGATGAGGGAAAAACGGGAATAAAAGAAAAAAAAATGTAAAGAAAAGAGGGAAGCAAAAGATGTCCCGGGACCGGGAAGATTGTGTACTGATACTCAGGTGGTGTGGATGTAGGGTTTTGTGTGGTTAGGACACATGAGCGACGGTCGGAGGTATTGACAGTGACTGTAGCAGTGATGACCGGCGTTGATCAGGTGGCTTTAGAGCATGCGGGTTTATTGCACTTTATACATGTGTCGGTGATTAGGGCGCATCGAGCGATGCTGACGGCCTTGATAGAGAGATGGAGCTCAGAGACATCGACATTTCGTCTGTCGATGAGGGAGATGACAGTGACACTGGAGGATGTATGGCACATCCTGAAGCTGCTGATAGCAGGGATTTTGCTTAGTGATGTGGTATCGAGAGGGGCCAAGTTAGATCACACTATGACGGTGCTATTTGGACGTGACGACCTGCCTCTACAAAGTCAGTAGTTGGATCTAGATAGATGCTTGACAATGGGGGTACCACCTCTGCCTTTATTTTTAGGTGGTCTGATCAGTAGGATATTGTTACCGGATTGTAGCAGGTGGTTCTGTAGTCTTCAATTCATGGAGGCGATTCGACATATTGTCAAGTGGCGTGAGGGACATATCTCGTGGGGTACCTATGTCTTAGCACAGTTGTACAGGGATATGCATATGATTTTCTACCACAATACAGTGAGTTTGACACACACGACCCTTTTACAGGTGTGGGCATGGGAGCATATTATGGTGACTAGATCAATTGTAGTTAGGGAGGGAGATGAGGATGATGATAGGGAGCCGGTGGCATGGGGGTATGGAGAGGCGAGGGGCTAGATTTTTCAGTATAGGAGGTTGGGAGATATGGAGGGATGGAGGAGGATGATGGATGATTTGTAGGAGAGAAACATATTATGGCGGCCATATATGTATCGAAACTTCAAGGGATGGAGGGAGGAGGGGGAGAGGCAGAGAGGGTATTTTATGAGCCAGTGTGTCTTGATTGGGAGTCTGCCGTGCATAGTGGAGATGCATCGACCAAAGAGGGTGGTGAGACAGTTTGGGCTAACACAGGATATTCCGACTGTATCGATCAGGTTTCGGCGACTCACCAGAGAGCAACCATGGGGTCCCATGTTTAGACCGAGGGAGGACAAAGTGGCATAGGTGGTGACAGTGCAGGTACCCTACCCCGGGAGATGTGTTGGAGTTGAGGATGCAGGAGTGACAGTATGATATGACCGGTGGTTGCGTAACCACTGATGGGAGAGGGTTACACCACTAGTGCCTATTGTAGGAGTCATAGGATTTGGATTAGAGGATGAGTGGCGGGGGGCAAGAGATAGGTGGAGACAGGCACAGAGGGGAGGAGAGGGGAAGGAGGCAGTGGTATAGCCAGCGAGGAGGAGGAGGAGGAGAAAGCGGAGGAGGGCTAGGGTGGAGAGAGAGGCAGGTTCAGCAAAATGGTACAGGAGGTAGGGTACAATAGAGGAGAGTGTTGGTACGAGCTGAGTAGGGGGAGTGGGGAGAGGATAGACAGCAGGATGGAGGCCAGGAGTCAGTCAGAGAGGATAGTGGGTAGGAGATGACTAAGGAGGGTACAAACCATGACAAAGTAGGAGGGGATGGGAGGGAGTGGACAGTAGGATGGAGCCCGAGATGAGATTGAGGCCAGGAGTCAGTCAGGGAGGATGGAGAGTAGGAGATGACAGAGGGGGGGCAGACTGTGGGAGGGCAGGGGCTTCCCATTGTAGAGATAAGGGAGAGTGAGGATGAGGAGCAGTCAAAGATAGGAGAGTTAAGGAGATTGATGAGATTGGGGAGGCATGGTCAGTCATGGAGAGTTCGGGTCTGCCCTACTGTGGAGGACTTGGAGGTTCAGTAGGAGCAGGAGGGCAGGGGGGACAATGATGCTATGGAGATAGATGGAGATGTTCTGGATATGGATATTTGAGATGCAGAGCCATTGGCGGTGGTTCCTGTCATTACCTCAGGGGATCCTATTGCTTAGACGAGGGACACTGTGGGGAGGCTTCGGAATAAAAATCAGAGGTTGAGGGTAGCAGAGGCAAAGGTGATCAGACTCAAAGTCGAGCTATCGAGAGTACTGGTAGTAGGTCAAAGAGGTTATGGACTTATGGTTGACCTCTTAACCACACAGGTAGAAGTGATGGGGAGGGAGAGAGAGAGACTGCAGGCTGTCATATAGGGGATACGAGATGAGTTGGTTGCTGTTAGTTGGGACTGTGACAGACTATAGGCAGAGACTGTTATATTACAGGCTAGGGGGTAGTCAGAGGGGATGACAGATCATGTGTCAATAGGCAGTGGGAAACAGGTGGGTGATCTCCGGCAGGAGCGAGATGAGCTACAGGATAGAGTGCATTGCTTAGAGTAGACGGTTGGAGATATGGGGTTGATGTAGGAGAGAGAGAGGCAAGTGAGGGAGCAGGCTCGTATTATGTAGGTAGAGAGAGATGCAGTGTAGGCGCGAGAACCGGCGGTGGAGGCAAAGAGGGATGTGGTGCAGGCATGGGTTCAGGTGCTACAAAGTGAGAGAGAGTTGGTAGAGACACAAATACAGTCTCTCTAGAGGAGGAGAGAGAAGGCAGTTTCAGAGCTATCAGCATTGCAGAGAGAGTGAGATACAATAGTTTTGAGAGTGCAGGAGCTTCAGAGGGACAAGGATGGAGTGGTGGCTCGGTCACAAGCCGCACAGAGGGAGAGAGATGCTGCAGAGATATGGATGCAGATGCTGCAGGGAGAGCGGGATGCAATAGTGGTTCAGTTATAGGCCGTAAAGAAGGAGAGAGATGCTACAGAGATATAGATGCAAACGTTGCAGGGAGAGCAGGATGCAGTAGTGGCTTAGTGGTAGTCAGTGCAGGTCAGTGGTGTGATAGGGACAAATATACAGGGGTTACAAGGGGAGAGGGATGCAGTAGTGGCTGCCAAGGAGATGAGAGATCGGGTTCAGGCAAAGATGGCGCAATTACGCCTATCCCAGGAGGCCTGGGAGTAGGAGGGGAGAGTGATCATGAGAGATTAGGATAGATATCATCAGAAGTAGAATTCTGTTCGGGTTCAGGTTGTTGAGCAAGAGGAGAATGTGAGGGAGGCAGGATTTTGGATGGCCGCATATTACCATGCAGTTCCAGACCCAGCACAACGGTTATTCCAGTATGTTCGACAGACACCACAGATGCCAGCACCATCCCAGTCGTTGGGGATGTGGACTTGAGGTTATAGTGATTCACCAGGTGTTACACCAGGCAGGAGATCAGTACCAGATTCACTACAGAGGTTAGATGTGGGTAGCTCATTCGGGAGGTGACAGGTTATCGAGTTTTTGACAAATGTAGGGTGGAGTGTGTAGTACTTATCGACAAAGATCAGAGATGCTCTACATGTCTGGATTTTGTACCTTATTTGATGATGTATGAGGGCTATGTGATGGATACATGATAGATTTTGATGTATGATGGACATATGATGTACATTGTATTATTTTGATTATGATATGGGATAGTCCTTATTGACACTATGCAATATGTTTCCTTTTGTGATGGGTGATTCAGTTTATGTATGCACATGTATATGATATTTCCTGTTTACGTAGATGGATACTTTGGTTTATTTATGCACATGTTTATGATACTACATGCTTATGTGGATGTATGAGGATATGATACTTCATGCTTATGTGGATGTATGAGGATATGATACTTCATGCCTATGTGGAGGTATGCGTATATGATACTTCATGTCTATGTGGACGTATGAGTATATGATACTTCATGCCTATGTGGATGTATGAGTTAATTTATTTATGCACATATTTATGAGATGATAATGGATGATTGGGTTTATGTATTTGTGGAATATGGATGATTGTATTAATGCAGATATTCACATAGTGATATGATGTATGCATATGTTATATCTAGGATGACTTTTGTGTATGGATGCCTAGTTGATTTATTGACATGTATGCATATGTGTATGATGGATTTTGTATGAACATTTTATATATGCAAGATGTGATGTATTATGAGTCTGACACTTTGTGATGTAGGTAGCCATGCATGCATGGATCTAACATGTTGTGATGATTATGTATGTGTGGTTAATAGAATGAACCTAATATGTGATAATGTTCTTGTAAGGGAATAACCCATGGTCATAAGCGTCAATAAGAACTGTCATGATAATGGAAGATGGGTATGTAGTGATTGTGAAGAATGGGTGTAATTTGTCACCTGTCAAATACTTTTAGTATCCTGAAAAGAATAGGAGAGAGCAGGATAAAGTATTTGCACAACCAAAATCATAGGGTGAATGCAATGCAACAGATGATGAAATGTGATCCTAATATGAGTGGCCATCTTCGGAGCATTGATTTTTTGCTATAGCATAAGATACTGGATACCCTGACATGTAAGACCAAGGCGAGTTGGCATCTAATGCATGAAACAAACACAAAAAATAGAAAAGCTACCCCAACACCCCAAGGGCATGATGACCTTGGTCGGGCCAGGTATTGGGATAACCACAAACACACAAGGATGCCCCCAACGTAACACAAGACCTCAGGGATCTTGGTGGGTACTATGTGGGACAACCAAGAAGACAACAACAAAGAAAAGACCAAGATAAGCCCCTATGTAGATGAGTCAAAGCATACCATGATATGATGGATCAAGGCGACCATGACAAGTGTTGATAGTGAGCTCAAATGATAAATAAACTCCACAACATCAAATGATCACAATCAATTACAAAAAGTCCTTTGCCATAGGATCAAGGGGATCGATGGGATTGATGAGGTCTGCTAGGAAGGATGCATCTTGTTGAGACCGATGATGGATACTAAACTAGAATGACCCAGTTTGACACAGATTTTTTTCATTAACCAAATCTTCCGATAATTGGGGATTTTATTTGAGAATAACAAGCCAGACAAGGACACATACTGACATATCCTATAGACCTAGGGGCTTGGGGGCCAATCAGAGATTAGCCTTGCCTACATGAAAGCGTAGAGCCCTCGTAGTTCATGAAAATACCATGGATAAAGTGGAAAGAGGATGGTGAAGACAGATGATAGATGACCAACCTGTGATGGTCAGAATACCTTGGGGGAAAATCAAATGATCAGCCTTGCCTACGTGACAGCGCAGGGGCAATGTAGTTCGACCGGTGACACGACAGGATGAGATCTAGATGAAGACCAACATGATGGATGATCTTATGTGATGACACAAACCAATCGATGAGGAGATGAACGAGATAAGCTTAGAGTGGGATACCGAAAATCTCAGGATGGGGGGATAGGCTAGATGGGCTGTCCAATGCTCAATCAAAATATACCAAGTGACTAAGGATGGGATGGGTGAGGATGATAGTGCAAATGAAATTATAAAATAACTAGGATGCTAGGTAGATAATGATTAAGCCCTCTATGGATGACGCATGTTACCAGGTTTTCACTATCCATACTTATCCAAGGTGCCACCAAAAAAGTGGTTTTCACCATAGGACGAACTTATTTCTTTTTACTATTTTTTTTTTGGATTTTTGGATTTATTTATTTATTTTTTCCGATAGGTGAGTTTACCAAGTGGACTTAGGCGTAGAACTTCTTCAGATGTAGGATGTTGATGGGTTTGTCAAGGGGATCTCCTTCAAGAGTAGTCAACCTGTATGCCCCAGATCCATATTTGGTGGCTATGACATAAGGCCCCAACCAGTTTTCCTCAAATTTTCCTTTCTTGTCTCGGTCTTGCTGGGTATGTTGATTCTCTTTAAGGACAAGATTGCCCACCTAGAACTGACGAGGACGAACCTTTTTATTGTAATTATGTTTGAGGTGGTTTTGGTATGCTTGCAGATGATCGTAGGATTTGATTCTTCATTCATCAAGTAATTCCAGTTGTGCATGCCGTGCAACATGAGCATCTTCCTCACTGATAAGATTCTTTAGAGAAATCCTCAGTGATGGGAGCTCAACTTCAATTGGCAAGATGGCTTCAACACCATACACTAAAGAATAGGGGGTGGCACCTATAGGGGTGCAGATGGATGTGCGATATGCCCAGAGGGTGGGTGAATATGGAGGTGCCAATCTAGACCAGTGTTATTGACAACCTTTTAGAGAATGTGGATAAGGGTCTTGTTGGTTGCTTCTGCTTGACCATTACCCTGGGGGTAATAAGGCGTTGACCAATGATGCTGGATATGAAAGGTGTTGTAGAGGTGTTTCATGGCTTGGTTTTTGAAGGGTTTTCCATTATTAGAGAGGATGGTGGATAGGATACCATGTCTGCAAAGAATCTGGTAAAGGATAAATTTTGAGATCTGAATACTGGTGATCTGTGAGAGTGGTATTGCTTCCACCCACTTAGTGAAATATTTAGTGGCGGTAATTATGAATGTATGGTCGTCAGATGATGGTGGGTAAATATTTCCAATCAAGTCGAAAGCCCATTGAGAGAATGGCCACGGTGCTATGAGGAGTTGAAGATCCTGTGCTGGAGCATGAATTAAATCTGCATGTTGTTGACATGGAAGGAATTTCTTCACAAATTCACCAACATCATGCTCTAATGTAGGCCAATAATATCCATCTCGAAGAACTCTTCTGGCCAAGGCCATACCATTTGAATGAGCTCCACAAACACCACTATGTACTTCTGTTAGTGTAGTGTGGGCTTCAGTCTCATTCAGACATCTAAGGAGGATTCCATCATACGCACAACGATAAAGCGTATCACCGACGATAATGTATCAAGAAGAACAATGAATGAAGGATTTGCGTTGATTGCATGTAAGATCTAGGGGTAGAATATTATCATGGAGATAGGTGTATATGTCCTGGTACCATGGGGAAGTGGGACCCACAATGTCACACACCATGTTAGTCTCAGGGATATCATATGCTAGAATTAAAAGTTGTTCCACAAGGAACTCACATTTTGTTTGATCTTTAGGCATGTCAATCAGGGAGTCAATGGTAGCCATTGCGTCAGCTGCTTTGTTTTGTGCTCTAGGAATTTGGTCAAATTGTATAAAGGTGAAATATTTCTTGAAATCATCCACCATATGCTTGTAGGGTAATAGCTTATCATCTTTTGTTAGGAACTCATCATTGACCTGCTTAATGACTAGCAAAGAATCACCAAAGACTTTAAAATGAGTTATGTGCCATTGCTTTGCAATTCGAAGGCCGGTGAGGAGAGCTTCATATTCTGCCATATTGTTGGTACACGGGAATGCTATCCTGAATGATTTTGGAATGTAGTCACCTTGAGGGGTAACTAATAAAATCCCTACGCCTGATCCATTATGAGTATAGGAACCATCAAAATACAGTGTCCAAGCTAGCGCTTCCGTAACTGTGTAAACTTCTTCATCTGGGAATTCAATGTTCAGAGGGTAAGCATCTACTAATGGTGCCTCGGCCAACTGATCAGCTATGACCTGTTCCTTTATGGATTTTCACTCCACATACTCTATGTCAAATTCACTTAGGAGCATGACCCACTTGGCCATGCATCCAGTCAAGGTGGTCCTAGACAACAGATACTTTAGTGGATCAATCTTAGCAATTAATTTGATGGGATGGTTGAGCATGTAATGTCAGATTTTTTATGTGCTGAAGACTACTGTGAGGTAGGCTTTTCCATGGGAGAGTAGTTTAATTCATAGCCGACCAGTGCTCGACTGATGTAGTAGTTTGCTTTCTCTTTAGATGAATTATCATGTTGTGCTAACAATGCCCCCAGCGCGACTAAAGTGGTAGAGATGTAAAGCAGGAGGGGTTTCCCTAGAATAGGTGGCATCAAGATCAGTGGATGAGCTAAATATTCCTTGATTTTATCAAAACCTATCTGACACTATTGGTTCCATCGAAAGGTGGAGTTTTTCTTCAGAAGATGAGTGAATGGCTTATACTTATCCGCGAGCTGGGCTATGAACCGATGGATGGATTGCATCTTCCCTTGGAGGCTTCTTAACTGCTTCAGATTGCGTGGAGGTGGCATGTCTAAAATAGCTTTTACCTTGGTGGGGTCAACTTCAATACCCCTTCGAGAGACTATAAAACCCAATAGTTTTCCTGACGTAACACCGAAGACACACTTTTTTGGATTTAGCCGTAACTTGTAATGTTCCAACCGTTCAAAGATCTTTTTTAGGATAGTAGGATGTTCTATTCAGGTTTTAGATTTTCCTAACAAGTCGTCGACATAATCCTCCATGATGATATGGATGAGGTCATGGAAGATGACTGTCATTTCCCTTTGATATGTTGCCCCTACATTTTTGAGACCAAAGGGCATAACATTGTAACAAAAAGTACCCCAAGGTGTGGTGAAAGCAGTCTTGTGTTGATCCTCAGGTGCAATTCAGATCTGATTATAACCAGAGAAACCATCCATAAGGGACAACATGTCATGTCCTGTTGTGAGGTCGACCAACATGTCAATGTTAGGCAGAGGGAAATCGTCCTTTGGGCAGGCTTTGTTAAGATCCCTGAAGTGTATACAGATCCAAATGTCTCCATTCGGTCTGGAAACTGGTACTATATTGGAGATCCACTCAGAGTAGTCAATTGGTCTGATAAAACCTGCATCTAGTAATTTCTCCAATTCCTTCTTGACTAATAAGGCTACCTGTGGGTGTATCTTGTGGAGCTTCTGTTTGACAGGCTTAGCATCAAGGCGAATGTCTAGATGATGGACCACTAAAGCGGGGTCCAAGCCTGGCATGTCTGAATATGACCAAGCAAAGTTAACAACACCCTCTTGGAGTAACTGGACAATGACTGCATATTCTGCATATGAGAGTGATTTAGCTACGTAGGTGATTTTAGGATTTTCAGCAGTACCCAGATTAACTTCTTGAGTCTCTTCAATTAGGATGGACGATCGTGTAGATAACTTTGTTCCCACAAGGGGAAGATGAACATCTCCATCCTCTAGTGCCTCTTCGAGGTTTTTTCCATTGGATGCGTCCTTTATTTTTACTTTTTCAAGGTCAGGAAGTGCCTCGGGGAGGTTTTCACGAGCTAGCCGTTTT
This sequence comes from Sequoia sempervirens, assembly GCA_007258455.2. NCBI lineage: Eukaryota > Viridiplantae > Streptophyta > Pinopsida > Cupressales > Cupressaceae > Sequoia > Sequoia sempervirens. The sequence goes on along the minus strand of VDFB02281492.1, from coordinate 762,923,461 downwards.
TTATTTTTCTTGTTCTTATTTTTGTGACTGGAGTGTTCATCCTCCCCCAATCCCATGAGGTTGACATATGTATCTGCAGACATATTGACGGGTGTGCTTTCATGTAGGTCCCAATCAATAAGCTCAGGGTGACGAAGGGATAGGTTAATGGTACAGACGGATAAGCATTGGAACATGGATGACAAGTCAGTGTGATCGACATCATCATATGCACGTATGATGGATTCCTCCTTGGGTATGTCTTACAATGAGCCATCATCCACAACGACACTATTGGAAGTATTAGATGATGTTGCAGGGATTTTCTGCTTTCTATTGTATCCAATGCCTATGTTCTTTTGCAGCTTTGACGTATCAATAGGTTGCAACCGCCCTTGTTCTTCTTTACCTAGGCCCCTGCCTTGGTAGTTATACTTCTCTGCAAACTTAGCTGACCACGGATATGCTTCTTGAAAGTATTCCTTTAGAGGAGGATCTGGTTGGGGTTCTTCTCGGTATACCCATTGACTTATACCCTCTTCTGGTGCATCTATCTTGATACTAGGGGACCTAAAAGTGTGGTAGGGATGTTTTTACCACTGAAGGTGACAGTCTTGTCTTCCTTTGAAGTAGCGTGTGAAGGTTGACCATACTCGTGTGGTGACGGTGGCATGGTTGCTATATTAAGAGCAGTATGCATTTCGTATTCACCACACCCTTTGTTAATGATCTGGACTTTTGTGACTGTAGGATCAGTGGTGGAAGATGGAGTGGTTATAGTGGTGGAGTGTGGATTAGCGGATGGTGACTGGGATGCCCCCATTTCAACCCCGGGACAATAATGTAAATGGGGAAATGATGCTTCTAAAGCGCGGCAATATTCAAATGGTTGGGGGTCAGCATAGATGGTGACTTCTTGTCTGTTGATCAGGAATTTTAGGCACTAATGGTACATGGAGGGGACAACTTGCATAGCATGGAGCCATGGGCGGCCAAGGAGGAGATTATATGGCAAGTCCAGATCAAGGAAATGACAGGTAGTGTACTGAACCACAAGCCCCACTTGGATAGGAAGACTGATAATTCGCTCTGAATTCCTTTCTGCATTATCATAGGCCTTGATCGTGATGATCTGATTACTTAAATCTACTTGAGTATACCCCACCTATTTTATGAATTTCAGAGTACACAAATTGAGGGCAAAGCCATTATCTACCAAGACCCTTTTTATTTTATGATGGGCAACCACAACTTTGATATGCAAGGGGCGATTATGATTGACTTCGATGTTTGGCATGTCATTTTGGCTGAAGTGTTGTTGATAAGATAAAGCCAAGTGTCCTACCAAAGCTTGGAATTGTGTAGGATCAATGTCATTAGGTACATGGGTTTCCTGTAGGGCTCTGTTGAGGATTTCTTGATGTACAGGAGAAGACTTAAGCAAATAAAAAATGGAGATATGAGCAGGGGTCTTTCCTAAGTGATCAAGGATGTTGTACTGAGAGCTTACAAGAGTTGATTGGGTGGGTGCAGAGGCCACAGGGACAGTGATGAGGGCTCATCGTGTAGTAACAACACACTGAGGGTCTTTGGTTTTGACATGTATCATAGATACATGGGGTTCTACCTACTCAATGTAATGAATAATACCTTCGTAATTGAGGGGTACATTCTTATAGCTCATGTTATTTGTGTTGTTGTCTTGGGGATTACTGTTACAGGTGCTCGGGCCTTGATTATGGTTTGGAAATGCGTTTTGATATATCTGCAATTGAGCATTGGACAACGAAGCTTGATTGGTGTCAACCTTAATATCTCCTCGATCAATGAGATCTTGGACATAGTTTTTTAGACCCTAACACTTATTCAAAAAGTGTCCTTTGATTTTATGGAACTCACAATATTCATTTTTCCTAAACCATGTGGGCTTGGATTTGGATTCGTCAAGTGGCTTGGTGACAGGATACGTGATTGGATAATTGATCTGTAACAATTTATTGAAGACAATACTCAGGGGTTCCCCTAATTGAGCATACTGGCACTTAGTGTTCCCTTAGCTGTTCTGATTTGACTGTTGAGGAGGACGAGGTGCCCCCTGTGGTATAGATATGGCGTTAGGTATGGAGGGTTGTTGTCTCAGGGTTGTATTAGCCACTTGGACGTGTTTAGTATTAGTCACGCCGTCATTTATTGCGTTCTTGTTCTTGTTCCAAAAATGTGGCTTGTCTCCAAATGAGCTTTCTTTATCATGGCTATGTATTTTGATGTGCCCTTTGGCAACAAGGGCACGTTCAAGGATAGGTCCCTTTTCCACTATCTCCGTAAAAGTGGTGACACAATGTAACCTAAAGTTATGAACCATGTCGGGATGAGATTTCTCCATGAAGAGAGTGACCATGTCCTTCTCTTTCAGAGGGGTTTTCATTCGGCTTGCTAGCACACACCACCTTTGGAGGTAGCTAGTAAAGGTTTCCCCCTCATGTTGTTTCTCTTTGGGGAGATCTAAGGTGTTAGTGTCCTCCAAATTGAAGGAGAAGTAGGAGAACATTTTTTCTAATAGGTCCACAAAAGATTTTATGGACCCTTTTTCGAGGGTCATGAACCACTCTAGGGCGTTGCTTGCCAGGCTTCGTGGGAACAGGCACAAGAGATAGTTGTCATTGTGCATAACCTCTTGACACTGGGAGTAAAACTCTTGCAAGTGGGCCTTAGGATCTTTGTTCCCCTTGTATTTTTCAAACTTTGGCATTTCAAAATGTTTAGGGAAGGGGATCAATGAGATGGAGGGATCGAATGGATATGGGCATATTTCTTCAAATTTGAATGATTGTTTGCCAGCCCCAGCTTGAAGATCCTTCAAAGCGGCTTTGATTTCCAACAGATCTGAGTTGACCGGTGGTGGGTTGGAGGGATATGGATGATAGGACGATAAAGGATCTTGCTAAGAGAGCATCAGATTGTTGAGGTACGAATTTTGATAGTTGGATGATGACATCCCTTGTTGGTATGCAGGGAGATTTTGTTGATACGAGGGTTGTTGTTGTGGGGTATAGTATGGATTTGTTTGATAAAAGTGTGAGGTAGGCTGCTGAGGAGTGTGGATGGGATGTTGTGGATTGGTTTGTTGGTGTTGAAGGTACTGTTGTGATTGTTGGGAGGCCACATAAGGTGGTTTTTGATGAAATTGCTGCTGATTATGATAGTAATAGTGCTGAGGAGGTTGTTGTTGTGATGTCAAGTGTTGTGTGGGCTGAGATGGGATGTTGTGTTGTGGTTGAGTCTGCGGATGTAAAATGGATGCGAGGAATGGGGATATGGTCTGAGCGACAGGTCGGGATGGATTGCCTTGCAATTGGTATGGTGGTTGTTGTGAAGAAACCAAAGCATTATGCAGGGGTTGTTGCTAATGAGGTGGTTGAGATAACGTAGAGGTGTTCTGTAAAGGGGGTTGTTGGGTACCAAACAGAACATTTGGTTGGGATGTGGCTTGTGGAGGTAATTGAGGCAGAAGGTTGGATTGATGAAGCTGTTGAAATGTATATGAGAGTGATGGTAGATTTGTGGCCCCAGGAGGTGGAAGCAATGCGGTAAAGGGGGTGCTCCCAGTATTGACAGGAGGTTGATTCGAAAGAGGTGGTGCTGTTAGTGTTAATGGCGTAGGTTGTGGAACATTTTGTGGCATACCATAGGCGAAAGGATTATTGGGATCAGGCACTTGAGGACCCCAATTGGAGTGTGTGGGGGGTGGTTAACATGATAAAGAACAACATTGCCAAATTCAGGTTGATGCCACCCCTCAACTGGAGGAACATTGGGGATGTACGAACCTTCTAGTGCATTTTGTGAACCTTGGGGTATGTTAGATGTGGAGCTCCTATATTTGGATAAGTCAACACCCGAGGGAGGTTTGACACCATTCTCAATTAGGTGGGCCAAAATTTCTTCCCCATTTTTTTTGAACAGAGGGTCAGTCATTTGTACATTGGCGAGATTACTAAAATGTTCCTCAAGCGTGAGTTCAGGTTGATTAGCCATACTCTCTTCACCGTGTGGTGAGTTGTTCTGATTTTCAGTGTTGGAGTGTGATGAAGTACCATTATGAGGATCTTGGGGGATGTTGTTAGGATCTTGAGCAATATTCGCACCATTGGTGAGATTTGTATTGTTATTAAGGTCTTGATACATGTTTGCTTGAGAATTTTGACCTTGTTGTTGTGCCATTTGTTTCTTAACTTGTGACCTAGTTTGAACGGGCATGCAAATGTGCTATGGGTGGATTATAAAGATGTCTTTGACGAATGATTTTATTGTGATTGGAAGAGATTTGATTTTGATGGGATGAGATGGGATTTGGATTGAATGAGATGGGATTTAGATCGGATGTTGTTTGGATAGATTGGATTGGATTGTATTTTGATTGGATAGATTGGATTGGATTGGATTGGATTTTGATTGGATCAGACTTTGATTGGATAGATTGAATTGAATTGGATTTTGATTGGATCAGACTTTGATTGGATAGATTGAATTGGATCGGATTTTGATTGGATAGATTGAATTTGGATTGGATTGTTAAGATTGATAGGATTGTGTTGATTGAATGGATGTGATTTGATTGATTAGGTAATTGGATAAACGTGACTAATTTGATCAAATGATTGAGTTTGATAGATTTGGATGATTGGATGGGTATGATTAGATGATGAAAGATGTGAGGGACCCTGAATTTAGTCAAAGAAAGTTACCCTTAGTGACCCAGAGCATTGATTGATTAAGTGGATGATCACGACACCAAATCCACCTGAAAATAGAAATGGATTGATTTGGGCTGAGGATGATAACTTATGACACCGAATTCACCTCAAGATGGAAGTAAATTGATTTGGGGTCAAAGTTAATGACTAATAATCAAATTCAAGTGCTAAGGTCAATTTGGGTAACCACTTTTTAACACAAGGTTAAGGCGATTTGATTATGAGTGGTGTTTATGAGGTACAGGTTTGGTGATGTAAATGGTAAAATTTTGATGAACCAAGTTCACTAGGTGATGATATGGGCTTTCAAATGGATTATGGGAAAATTTAAAATGAGCGGATGGGTTGAGGACATTTGGGGAGAATAAATGGGGATTTAGAATGGTTAAACAGAGGTTTGGAAGGATAAAATGGAGGTTTAGAATGATCAAATGGAGGTTTAGAATGATCAAATGGAGGTTTTTGGAGGTTTAGAATGACAAAACGGAGGCTTGGGATGATGAGATAAAGGTTGGGAATGATTAAATGATGGCTTAGAGGCTAAACGGATCCAAATGAGGCGATTTTCGCTATTCATGAGGGAAAATTCGCTCCTCTGTAGTAACCAGAAGGGCGTACTTGCACTTCTGCAATAAATTAGAGGGCACAGTCACCCTTTTGCAGTAAATTAGAGGGCGTAGTCACCCTTTTGTGGTAAATCAGAGGGCACATTCGCCCTTCTATAGCGAATAGGGACTTGGTTTGATGAAAATGACTATGGCAAGGACTTTAAAATGACAATAATAAGGCCAATTTGTCAAAAAGTTTACTAGTTTCTCACAAGAAAAAACTTTCAAGCAAACACAATCCTATGATTAGTGTTAAGGGTATGGCCAATGAGGTCTTAATCTAGGATGCACAAGGTGTCTAGGGATTCCTTGATATACTCTGAGTACATGAGGCACAACCGTGAACACCAGCCCATCACAAGCGTGAGTCGGGAACCCCAATGAGATACTGAAGGGCTTAGACCAACTCTTCACGTTTATCTAGGTATCATCCTAGCTTCGATGCTCCACCAATTACGACGTGACTGGATTGGGGTACGGCTTTCGCTCTCCCCCCTTTATATACCTCGCCGGTACGCATGGTTGGAATCGTCCCTTGGGGTGATGAAATCTCTAAGCAGGTCCCACTAGAAAGAAAGCACTAATCATTTCCAACTACTCCCCAGGCTCACACAAAGTGCAAGGGGAAAGTGAAAAAAAACTAATGCCCCCTTTAGGTAACACAAAAAGATAGACACAACAAGTAATGAATATTACTTCCCCTAATTAGACTATGTTCTTATATTAATGACAACAGCAAGGATAGTTTCAAAAAATCTGAGCTAATGAATGGCCCTACAAGCAACTGTTAGTTGTCTTATCCCGCGTTCTTCGCCAATTACACAAGAATATGCTGAAAAATGTTAGCAAAAACAAAAATATCCTTGCAAGAAACAATGCTAGGGGATTAGTACCTGAAAACAGCAAAAAATAGGAATAAAAGCGAAGCTAAAATGACAGTTTTACCTTTCAAAATATGTTATTTTGGGGCGTATTCGCCCTTCTATAGTACTAATAGGAGGGCACAATTTCCCTTCTACAGTGAACAGGAGGGTGCAATCACCCTTTTGCAGTGAACAAGAGGGCGCAGTCGCCCTTCTGCAGTGAACAGGAGGGCGCAGTCACCCTTCTGCAGTGAACAGGAGGGCGCAGTCGCCCTTCTATAGTAAAAAAGTTAGCACAGAAAGTTTAGCCAAGGGGGCGTAGTCGCCCTTCTGCAGAAAACGTTAATACAAAGTTTAGCTAAGGGGGCGTAGTCGCCCTTCTGCAGAAAATGTTAGTACATAAAATTCAATCAAGGGGTGTAGTCGCCCTTCTGCAAAAAATGTTAATACAGAGTTCAGCTAAGGGGGCGTAGTCGCGCTTCTGCAGAAAACGTTAATACAGAAAGTTCATCCAAGGGGGCATAGTTGCCCTTCTACAGAAAGCGTTAGTACAGAAAGTTCAGCCAAGGGGGCATAGTCACTCTTTTGTAGAAAACATTAATACAAAAAGTTTAGTCAAGGGGGCATAGTCGCCCTTCTGCAGAAAATGTTAGTACAAAAAGTTCAGTCAAGGGGGCGTTGTCGCCCTTCTGCAGAAAACGTTAGTACAAAAAGTTTAACCAAGGGGGTGTAGTCGCCCTTCTACATAAAACGTTAGAACATAAAGTTTAGCCAAGGGGGCGTAGTCGCCCTTCTGTAGAAAACGTTAGTAAGCTAAAAATCCAGATAAGGGCGTAGTCGCCCTTCTGCAAAAAAAAAAGGCTGTAGTCGCCCTTTTGCGATTACTAGGAGGGTGTGGTCACCCTTCTGCGGTCACCAAAAGGGCGCAGTCGCCCTTCTGCAGTCACCAGGACGGCGTAGTCGCCCTTTTGCGATCACCAGCAAGGTGTAGTTGCCCTTTTATGACGTAATCTTGCAAACAGCTCAACAACAACAAACATGAAATTGAGGAACCTGCTTGTGGGTCCCACCAGGCATGCCAGAAATGTGATATCCAAATGTTTTACCTATTCTAAGCAACTAAAATGCAATTGAAAAACACAAAGAAACACCTCAAGATTAGCCTAAGAAATTTGTTAATGCAAAGAGAAAAAGTGTAAAATGATGACAAATGGATATACCTCCCCTTTGTTGTTGAAACTCCTTGGTTGGCCCTTAATTTTGATATGCTTTGTATGTTCCTTGATGGCTCTTGATATGGCTAAATTCAAGATTTAACTATATGCTTGGATGCAAATGTAAATAGATGAAATTGATGGCTAGATGAGTGCACAAAATGGCAACATTTAGTTGCAAAATGGCTAAGCGTTAGAAATGCCTTAGAGGAGGGGGTATTTATAGATAAACTTGAATTCTCTAGAGAATTCAATGGTCAAGATTTATCTAACAAGGCCAAGATGAAGGGCTAAGGTGAGTTGAGGACTCACAAGCCCTCACATCTTGACATGTGGATTGTGAAGTGGATAAGGGTGAGATGATGTATAGGTGATGTTGAAGGGAGGTACATGATGTGGAGGAAGGGTGAGTACCTTCCAAGTACCTTGGGGAGTGAGAAGATTTCCTCAAAAAGGAACTTATTGTCCCCAAGTGGGAGTGAAAATGACATTTGAAGAATTTTGGAATTCCTCAAAAATCTCCATGGGAAAAGAGAAAGTGGTTGGAGAAATAAATGTGAATTAAAAATTCACATTCCTAGGAGAATCTAATGGATAAGAAAGGGTCTCCAAAAAGGTGGGAATTGGTCACATGTGCATGAGGTGACAAGTCAAATATTCTAGAAGCCTTGGAAGGATAAAATGTGAATTAAAAATTCACATGGGGAGGAGAGAGACCTAGGATGAATAAAAGTGAATTAAAAATTCACATAGGAAAGAGGGTCAATGCCAAGAAAGGCAAATGGAAAGATTGACTAAAAAGTGGTGCTAAAAGTGGCTAATGACTTTGATTAAAGTTGTGCAAATACTTGATTATGATCATTAATGGAAGATTAGAGACAAGTGGCAAATGTAGGAGAATGTGACATTAATCCTTGATTAAGAGGATGCACATCCTAATTATGAATTAATTAAATTAATCCAAATTAGAGATGGATTATGGAGGATGTGACAAGGAGAGAGAAAAGAAGAATTTTAAATTGATTTTAATTCAAAAAGATTAAAATGACTAAATTAAATAAATTGGTGTATTTATTTAATTTAGAGAGGAGAAAGGTACCAGATAAAGTATTTAATTGTTAAATTAAATACTTTAAGAACCTTATGTGGGAAGTGCAATATTAATTAAATAAATTAATATTGACAGAATTGATGAATAAAGAGGTAAATTTGATCATACGGGAGTGATCAAATTTGGGTGTCTACACTATGTACCACAAATTTCTCACGGTTTTCTATAAATTTCACACCTCTCCTTCGAATTCTTCACATCTTTTTTTGCTTTCTTCAATTTCTTGCTTTTTCACTCTGGTTGTGCTTTGTTGCTTCCAAGCTCATGGATACTCCCATCTTCCTATCTTGCGTTTGTCACCAGAATGGTTTCCTAGGTCGAATTACTACCTAGAGGCTAAATAAGGTTTTCTATCTTAGAACTCCAACCACCAAATCTAATTTACGCTTGGTCCTCAGGGAAACTTATATGGAGCCCAGAGTGTATTATAGGTTGAATTCAAACTTGGCTTCGCGGTTCATAGCCTCGCTCTTGGACCTTGGGCTTTCTGTTGTTGAAGTCGGTGAAGCTGCAAATATGATAGTGCGGTTTGGTTTTTTGGAAAATTTGGACTATGTCCCACACTCAACAATTGGAATTCCCTCTATTGGCAATCTTCCATTGTTTCTAGAATGAAGAGAATTAGTTCCCATCTGGCCTTTCCCGACTAATTTTCATACCACTGACCTTGATACTCATAGGGACAATGCTTACTTGGTGTAAGTGTGGAATAAGTAATGAGTAAAATAACTAAAAAAACTTCTTAATAAGACATTATATCAAAGATTCAACAATATTTAAACTAATTTAAAGCAAGAATCTACTGAAAGTATCATATTGTTCTTTATCCCTAAAGATTTATTAAGTCACAGGGCTCTCAGATTTGGTAAGCATTGTGACTGTTAAAATGCCAATCTAGAGAATGAGATGCTGCTAAATGCAATAATCTAATCTTGTATGGTGATTTCTAGATGATGTGATGAAGCTATTGTAATCTAAATTGTCATGAATATGATAAAAAGGAAGCTACAGTGATCTACAATGTAGCTATGATATTGATTTGATGCTATGATTGCTATTGCTAAGATGCTTGATTGCTTGATTGATATTCCTGTAGAGTAAGTTTGCACAAAGTTGGGGTCTCTTTCCTACTTCAAAAGGTTGTATTTATAGATTTCTTGGCAGTATCCTTTGATGTGGCAGCACAACAAAGGCTTGGATTTGATCTGGAGGATTGAAAGGTGAGAGATGAAGAAGCTTGAGCTGATCATGGGGATTGTTCCTCCCCAGAAAAAACATCTTTCCAGAGGATTGGAAGAATCAAAGGAAAGAGATTGAAGAGGATTGTCTGTAAGTTTGTCTCCAATTTGTCTCCACAGCTTTCCCGTGAATGCCAGTTGAATTAAATTAGATGTTTTATATTTAATTTTATTGGTGAATGAATAGAGGAAAATTTTCCTTTATTTGAATATTTTGATTTATTCAAATTTAACAAAAAGAAGATATTTAATTAAATGAAACAAATATTTGACATTTTCTTATTAAATAAAAAGAGATATGATAATTAAATAAAACTTTATGATATTTTATTTAATTGAGAGGAAACATGATTAAGATAATTAAATAATACAAATCTATTGAAGTTGCTTATTTAATTAAGATAGAATAATTCTAAATTGAAGAATTTAGAAAAATGAACTATATAAATAAATATTTCTATTTATTTAATAGTAGATGAAATTAAGGGTAATTAATCAAATAAATCGTATTTAATTAATTAGATTATCCAGACCATTTTTAGGTGTATACACTTGGGATATACTGCCCTTATGGATGAAGCGTCCCAAATTGACTGATTAGCCACCCACTGTTCCTAGCTTAGCTCCTCTTTTTGCCCTTTTTTCCCTTTTTACAATGAGAAGTTTTGTATTTCCATGTACATATGAAGTAAATGCAAAAAAAATTGCTTTTCGTACATTAAGCGTGTATTTACTATGCATGGTTTTGTTTGTTTTTTTAAAAAAAATTCATGGTGCAATGTTTTAAGAATATTTCAATTCACTCTCGTGTTGTTTTAAATTAAGTAGAATTCATTAATGTCAGGAACAAACCAGAAAGAAAAAACAAACCCTATGAAAAAAACTAACCTAACTAACTAAGAATTTACCTTAAGCAAGCGACTAACCCTAAGTAAGAAATTTACCTTAATTTCTACTACTATCTTCATGGTGTTTTTGTACGAATTGTAGCAGGCTTGTCTTTAAATTCACTTGAATACACTTCAAATATCCTACTATAATAATGAATTATTTTAACTTTTCTATGTTTGACAAATGCAAATTCAAATGTGTACTTACCAATGAATTGTCTCATATGTAGGAAAACGACCTCATTAAAGGTCGACTACAGACCTTTGCTATTTTGTCCATACTCTACCTTCTTCCAGTCCTAGTTCGTGGTTTTCCTTTTCACTTTGTTCTATTCCATGAATGACTACACTCATTTCTAGATTCATTTTCTCTCCAAAATTTCTCAAGTCTTTGGAATTGTCTTCACTCTTATAGCACTATTCACTTCGTTAGACCAAGTATTAATACAACTTACATTATCATCAAAAAGAGAGAAAGTAAAAACTTGATATTCTATATTCTACATGAAATCAAGAATTTCTTCCCTTTTAGATAATGGATTTTCAGTTAGGGGAAAAAAGCATGCGTCTCCCACTTGTTTTCTCCACTCTTCCTCTTTGTTGTCACCTTCCATGTGTGAGAAGATCAGTGACTCATCATTTTCACGTTCACGCTTTTGGCGTGTTGTTTCTAAGTCTCCATGTCCTTACTTTTTTTCCTACAAAATTTCAAGACTTTCCTTATGACAATTACGGTTAGTGGATCCATCTGATTTAACAATTAATTTTCCAATATTTTTTATTTTATTAGGGTTAGGATTTTCCTCACAATATAAACTTTCTTTCCTTAATGGTTCCTTTCTTTTAGCAATTAGAGACATTTTCGTTAACATAATTACATTATAGGTAGCCAAACTTACCCTAGTTAAAAAAAATTCACAATCCAATTCACCATGATCAGTTGTATCATGAATTCTACACTCGATGACCCTACCAAAGGTGAACAAACTCAAAGGAAAAATCCTTTGGTTAAGGATTTTCTAGAGCTTATCAACGTCCATTTTACTTTCCATTACCGACTTTCTTAGACTTTCGTCTCACAAGCAACTTTCCAATTTGGAACCGAGACAACAATACCAATTCCAGATAAAACCGAGAGATGGCCCTCCTTCTAGTGCCAATTCCTATTGATGACGATGTTAGTTGCACACCGACAGTGCAGATAAATCCTCATAGACACACTGCAGGAACCTATCTTTACTTGAAAGATTACACTAGGACAACCTAAATCTTAGGCTAACTTAGCTTAATCCCAAGGCTCGTTTATGTCAGGTCTTGACCATACTAGGTTTGCATCAGGGTTCATTGTGATAATGTTGTTAATCACGAAGGGTAAATGATTTTTTTGATTTTCAAAGGAATCATATGGATAGGTAAAATATAATCTCAGTTCGGTCATTTAACAATTTCACGAACATCAAATAACTTGCTTTCACTTAAGTAAATTTAGCTATAAGAATTCAACAATATCATGGAATCAAAATATTTGTGATAAAAAACTCCATGCATTCATCTCTTTTTTGGAACATTTTCTAAAATTTAAACATCTATTCTAAAATAAAGCATCAAAAGTACTAAAAAAGTAAAGTTTCTCCCAGGTATTATCCATGCATGCCTCAAGAATTAACCAAACCAAAGCAAACCATTTCATACGTCACTAGATTGCTTCAAACCTAGGCACAAAATGATGCGAGATTTTAAAGAGAGGGAGGATCATTTTCCATCAGATAGTGTCAATATGCACCCTTAAATGGTGCAACACGCAGTCTTGTCTGATAGGAACAAACAATCAACTACATAAGATTTCATATCAGGAGATAGCTTTTAAATTGGCTCTAATATTTATTAGCTTCTAATGAAACATACAAGTTGTTAATCTAGAATGGAATAGAAAACAAGAAAAAGAAAAAAACTTAAAGAAGTTTTGGTTCTTTGACATCCATAAATTTTGAACTTAACTTAAAATGAAACATCTCCCAACATTTTATAAGAACAAGACACTCGAGAAATTCAATGAGCACATGAGAGAGAATACAAGGGATGAATCACAACAAGGCATGTGGAATATGACAACTAGAAGGAGAATTACTGAATAATTCAATGGATGCCAACCTTCTTTAGCACTTTAATAACTTTTAGGATCTCTATATTTAAATTGATCATGACAATAACTTGGAGCCAAGTAGATTTGTCAAAAAAAATGTAGGGGCTTCCTAGATATACAGAGTGATCAAGTGGAAATAGAAAAATATAAAGAAATCTAAATCCACCGGCTTTATGCTCCCACATTTTGGTTCTGCCTCAAGCTTAAAACTCCTAGGAACCAATCACACCAGAGGTTGTCGCATTCTTTCGTCGCATTCATAGTACTAGGATTCCTGGTATTCTAACAACTCAAGCTCCTCTACATAGACTCCTGAAACGTATCCCCTAACCTGGCTATGTCACTACTCATGATCCAAATTTTCCTAATCGTCCATACCTAAATACTACATCATAATTTGTTCCTCCTGCAAGTACAAATTCCACATATTAATCCCTAACATTCATAAAACTCACGAAAAAAAAAACATCATTAATAAATCATCATTTCAAACAAATCATAATTATCACACTTTAAATGCATTCTCGTGTAATTATCCTTTTAGGTAGGTTATCAGACCTTTTGAACCTACCAGGAAAACTTAGACATTTAACTTTAAAACTTAATGTTGTTACTCGGTACCCGATACCTAACAACTTCAACTTCTACTGGAATAAAACTTTCCTGAATCTCGAATTCTACTAGAACCTTCACATTTCTCAAACCTTCATTCCCAAACCAGAACACTTTACCAAAACTTGCATTAACACTTCAACACTTTTGGCCTTCCAATACCTAGTACCTAGTACTTGATACACTTGAATCACGAATTACTCCAAAAAATTTCTTTTAACTTTAAATTTCGGTGATTCATTTATGCTAACCAACACCTGCCATAATCGTTAATTTTTACTTGGGTCCCCAAGTATTATAGTCTTGGGGCATGTTGTGAGACCACACAACACTAGGAATTAAACATTACAAGCTAGATAAGATAAGTTCTAGAAAAGCCAACTAAGACTTCTAGAAATAATCTTATATCCTAAGTAAACTTAGCATGTGAATAAATCCCCTAAGTCCCTAGTAAGATAAATTACTAGGTAGAAGACATATATTCACACCAACACCCCCTTAAGTGCAACTTAAGGAGAACATTATTATGCAAATGATACAAAAAAGATGCAAGTTATGAGCTCAGAGGTCTAAAGGGGAGATAATACTTCAATTACCAATAACTTGTACTTACAAAAATACCTACACCGCTGCAAAATACATAGAACTAGCTTTTCGTTGATATCTCGTTTGCAGAATTTTGATACTCTAGCAGAAAGTTATGGTAAAATGAAAAAAGGCCTATTTGGGGCACTTGCAGGCTAAACAAGGGCAAAAAGTTAGCTCCTGGGGGCTAATGGGTGGTCACCCATGTGACCTCAAGTTGCACGGGAAAAAAAAAAGAGCCTACCACCCTGAGCGGCAATGGGGTGGCACTGTAATGGCGGTTGCTAATGGCGCACCACTCCTCCAAGCGAAACCCCTATATGCCTATGTAACCAAGGTGAATGAGCTAAAGGGGCCTACAAATTACAATCTAACTAGGGTGTTGGCGATAGGATCGGTGGCCAACACAAGCCTCCAATAGGCTGATAAAATCCTATTGTCGGCAGACTTTGTCACCACAAAATAATATATAAAAAAATGTTGATCACTATATTTTTAACCCCAAAACTTTAATATTAATCTACCACAATTTTTTTATAAATGCCTTGTAAGGGCATGAATTTTCACCCTTGTAAAATTCCCTATTCATTTTACCTTTTATTTTAGAAAATATAATTTCATTGATGCAACCCCGCCAGCATCAACTTCCTCTATCCGCGTGGCCTTGTCTTTTTGTGTTGGTGGAGGAATCTCTATCAAGGATGTCTGCACTGTGCTAGCATCTTGACAGGATTCCTACCCCTAGAATCTGTAGAACTGTTACATCTTCGATTGGTACAAAGTTAATGGCTCCTGTGCTTCTTTGACTGATGAGAATCGCCCCTTTTGCCTCCATTATTGCATTCAAACTCTAATTCTTTCACTTCTTCACACTCTACTTACTCTCTCTTCATTCTACACTCTTGGTTCTTGCTTCTACACCATTTTTTTTGCTGGTACAAGCTTTTCTCTTGGCTTCAACAATGCATTCTTGTTGCAGCACCATTGCCATTGTTGGATTGTCAAGCTTCATCTTCTCTATGTGGTGGTGTCACTCTCTTCCTTCCACTATTGGCCTTGAGTGCTCGTATTTGGGAAGGTAATATTGTATCTTATTTTTTGGTTGCATCATCATGCTTTTAGAGTAGCCTTCTATTTTTTTGTGCTCTCTATTTGGTTGTATCATTTCCTTTCTATTTTACATCAATTTCTCTATCTTGTTGCTTTTTGGTTGTCCATGGAGGTGGGAACACCAAAACAGGGGTCTGACTGAGGCAGGCCTCAAATACAACCCCAAAATTTTCTTGTTCCTTTGTGTGTAGGTGCAAGCTCATTGCTTGGAATTAGCTAGAAGAATGGATTGCGTGTGAAAGATACATTTTTTAAGTCTTCTCTATCATTTTCACATTATAATAGCTTAAAGTATTCTTCTTGTTGTACTCTTTGCTTTCTATACTTTCTTTGTAAAACCATGAAAACTCTATTAGTTGGGTCATTAATAGGCCCTTGGCATTTTCTATCTATTTGCTAGACCCCTATCTGTACAGGATGCCAACACATCCCTAAGACGCCAATGTGCCATGTTGGAGTCTAATTCTCATGCTACCTTCCTTAGATAGTGTGTTTTTTGGTCAGCAGTCATAAACCTTTGAGGTTGGCTCATCTGGTTTCTGAGACACTTGTTTTTAGTAGAAGAAAAGTGGTGCACTGCTTGCCCTTCCTTTTCAGCCTCTCTATCCCAACTTATTAAACTACTTGAGGTAGTTTAGGGAAGTTCGTTCCTTGGGATATTTGTGACTTGGAGTGCTAGGAGTGATGAATCCTCCTACTCTACATGCCTGAAATCAAAATATTTTAACCTGCAAATGTAAAATTATACCACAAAATTTATTTTTTAAAAATATTTTAATCTGCAAGCTGCTTCTTTTGGCCAACAAAAGGGGAAGGAGAATCTTGCTTGTGCTCAAGGGCCTTCTTCTTCTTTCATATCATCTACTCCCACTTCTGCTTCTCACCCTGTTGTGGCCTCTTCAACTCCTGCTCCCATACCTCGCATGGGAAGTCCAATGTTGCCCGCATGGAGAAAATCAAAGTGATAGGTCTTTTAACTTCTTATCTTGCCCATGGTTCCTATGCCCATTGTCTATGGAAAGGGGAAAGGTCCTCATGGGTCCGCTCCTATGTCTTGGCCTTCATGACCTCCTACTACTTCTCTACTTGCCCCTAAGGTAGAGAACGAGAAGAGGCCCACTGTCGAGGCACTAATTTTTGTTTCTCTTCCTGTAGTTGTTTCTGCCCTTGCGCTTACTCCTCTCGCTCTTTCCCAGAAGCCTACCCTTCCACCAGTCATGGTTGCAAAGGATACTCTTGTGATTGGGCAACAGCCTCTGGCCTCTTCTCAAGCCACATCTTCTAGCACCCATAGCTGATGTAATTGGCTTGCACGTGAGTGCAAGCACCAATGAAAGGCTCTCACTGCTGAACACACAGCCTCACAAAAGACCAAGGGGGAGCCAGTGGCTCCTATTTATGTGTCTTCTCCTTCTATTTTGTCTTCCTATATTGTGCCTGCCTCGGTTCTGCTTATGATCCTCACCCCAAAAGGGTGCAAGTCTTCATCACACCTTCTGTGGAGCCTCCTCTTTTGATGTCCCTCCTGGACATCCCTCTCTTTTCCCAGTTTGTAGACATGTTGAAAACCATGGTGGTGTCTGTTGTGGCTTTGTCTTCTTCCTCCTTTCCTTCTACTTCTTCTATGGGAATTTCACATTCTCCATTGAAGTGTAAGTTGGATGAAGACCTCACCTCCAGTGGAGGTCAAAATAAGGGGTCAACTTCTTTGGCAGTGAGTTTTGTCTTGGCTTGCGTCATCCTTGTGACAGAGGCAGCCCATGCATCCCTTGAGTTTGTCATTGCCCCTCTTGATGAGGTTGGCAATGGATCTTGGGTGCCTCCTTATTCTCCCACCTGATTAACACATGGAACTTTGATGAAGTTCATGTTTAACTTAGTGGATGATATCTTGGTTCTATCCTTAATCTTTGTAAGATCGATGACCTTTATCTCACAATATCTCAGTGAAGAAGACCTTGAGGGGCCTTCTTCCTTTGCCCTTGTCATAGGAGAGTTAGAGGGTACTGCCCTTTCTATCCCACCCTTGCAGGATCATCCTCCCTCCCCATATAATGATCTAGATTGGGATAAGGACAACCTGTTGGTTGATGAGGAGTAGGGTGGTACCTCTTCTTTATTTGTAGATTAGATTGTTTGTGTGTTTGTGTTCCCCTGTACTTTTTTTTATGTGTTTTTTACCTTGCTTGGAGGACCCTTGTAACCCTTGTAGATACTTGGATACATGCCTAGAAAATTTTTCGTGAAATTCTTCTATATGTAATCATCATTCTTCTATATGTTGTAATTTTTTTTTCGACAATTGGGGATGATGCAAAGTGTTGGGTGTATTTAGGCCCTCTTCCATGTTGACCCAATTCTTTATTTTTATTTTTTCTTCATGTTCTCTTCTTCAAGATTTGAGTATTTCAAGGATTGATAACCATTCATCATACAATGTATTATATCTATTTGTATTTATGAACAAATATGACCCTGAACTCTCATATCCCCTTGTCTCTCTTGATATATTCGTCTCTATCTGCTTCTTGATGTTGTGGTTCTTATGTGGTGTCCCTCGTGTGTGTGTGAAAACATACCATGAAATACATCTCATCATGTGTTGTGTGCCACAACATCTCTACCTCTCTTTTCTTTCCTTAGGATGCCATGTGCTCCTTTGTGTAGCACACACCATCCTAAGGGGGGCTACCATGATGTTTCAATTTTGGTGAATTCTTTCAAAAAGCATTCCTTGGAGTTAAAATTTTCTTTTAAAATGAATTCCTTGATGAAAGAATCCCTAATTGAAACCTGTCATTTCAAAATTTTGAATTCTCTCAAGACTTCTGGATGAAATTATTTTGAAAAGGGTCTTGTATGTGAAAGAATCTAAAAAAAAATCTTTTGAAAAAGGAGTACTTTTTCTAAAACGAAAGAGTTTGAAAACTTTCATTTGAAAAGGAGCATTCTTTCCAACGAATTCCTTGACAAAAGGATCTTTCAAAAGGATTCCTTGATGACAAAATAACTTGCAAAAAATGTGGTGTCTTTCAATCAGAGTGTTCCTTTGAATGGTCCCCTTGGTGTCTTGAAGGGTTTCTGAAGGGACCCCTTTGAAAAATTCTCCTTTAATTGCATTCTCTAGTGTTTTACGAAATTTGAGTGTATTGTATTTTGATATTCTATGTTGCTATGTTTGACATAGTATATCCTTGTGTCTAGCTTGGGGCAGCCTGACTAGACCCACCTTTTATGTGACTATCCTGCAGCAGAGTTTGCAACAGTCACAACCTCACCTAACCAGTGTATCTGATCAGGCTATGTTTAATATGTCGGCTTGTGTGTGTGTTATGATTTTTTCACTTTACATGTTTTTTCTGCAGCCTAACATGTTTTTGGTGAGATCGTAGCTTGCTTTGTAGGATCGAGAACCTATGGAGCCCCCTTTTTGTTTCCATAGCTTTGCAGAACCAAGAACCTATGGAGCCATCTCTCTCTCTCTTCATGTCTAGGTGCACCAAATCGAGGATCTACTTCCTCAACCTTATTGGTATAATATCTTCAATCTTTTTCTACTTTAGCTTGCATTCACACTAATATGTATGCTCGCTAAAGTGGGGGAAAAATGTAATGGCGTGAATTTTCACCCTTGGCAAATTCCTTATTCATTTTACCTTTTACTTTAGAAAATATAAGTGCGTTGATGTAACACTACCCCCATCAGCTTCCCCCATCTATGTCTCCTTGTCTTTTTGCATTAGTAGAGGAATCTCTGTCAGGGACACATGCATGCCATGCAAATGTCTGCATGAATTGCTAGCTTCCTGATAGGATTCCTATCCCTAGAATTTGAAAAACTATTATGTCTTTGGTTGGCTGCATAGGTAACAACTCTTGTTCTTCTTTGATTGATGAGAATCACCCCTTTTTCCTCCATTTCTTGCATTCAAACTCTAACTCTTTCACTTATTCGCACTCTACTCACTCTCTCTTCATTATACACACTTGGTTCTTGCTTCTACACCATTTTTCTTGTTGGTACAAGCTTTTCTCTTGGCTTCAATAATGCATTCTTTTTGCAACACCATTTCCATTGCTAGATTTCCAAGCTTCATCTTCTCTATGTGGTGGTGTCACTCTCTTCCTTCCACTATTGGCCTTGAGTGAGCTTGTAGTTGGGAAGGTAATATTGTATCTTGTTGTTTGGTTGCATCATCGTGCTTTTAGAGTAGCATTTTGTTTGTTTGTGCTCTCTATTTGGTTGTATCATTTCCTTTCTATTCTACATTGATTTCTCTATCTATGGATTTTTGGCTATCCATGGAGGTGGGAACACCTAAACGAAGGTTTGATTGAGGCAAACCTCAAATAAAACCCCAACATTTTCTCGTTCCGTTGTGCTTAGGTGCAGGCTCGTTGCTTGGAATCAACTAGAAGACTGGATTACATGTGAAAGGTACATTTTCTAAGTCTTCTCTATCATTTTTGCATTAGAATAGCTTAAAGTATTCTTGTTGTTTAAACCCTTATCTGTATAGGACACCAGCGTATCCCTCAGATGCCAACGTTGGATTCCAGTTCCCATGTTTTCATCCTCAGATAGTGTGTTGTCTGGTCAGCAGTCTAAAACCTTTAAGTCTAGCTCACCTAGTTTCCAAAACACTTTTTTTTAGCAGAAGGAAAGTGATGTGTTGCTTGCCCTTCCTTTTTAGCCTCTCTATCCCAACTTGTTAAACTGTCTGAGGTAGTTTAGGGCAGTTCGTTCCTTGGGGATCTCTATGACCTGGAGTCCCGAGGGTGAATCTACATGCTCAAATCCAAAATATTTTAACCTGCAAATGTAAAATAATACTACAAAAAATATTTTTAAAAAATATTTTTTTCTACGAAATAATTAAATTGTGCCACCTATACCCAAGGGGGTTGTATGGCTTGTCCGAGTAAAAAATAAAATCCTTAAAAAACAACTGGTGTTGAATATAGGCATATTTTATATCAATATTCATCTCTCAGGCCTTTTGAAGATGATGGCAGGGTCAATTTAGGTTGAAAATGTACCAGAAGCTCAGCTACCTCTAGATCTTGAAAATATTCAAACCCTCATAAGTTTGGAAAAAAATGTTAGATTTAGGTGAAACAAAAGCTGATCTTAACTTTCTCAGTTTCGCTGAACTTGAATTTGAGCTCAAATTTCCTACAACATGAGCCAAAAGTGACCTACCATAAAAACCCTCATATCTAGTATTTTTTCAAGTTTTTATGATTCCTAGGTTCACCATATGATGCAAGGGAAGAGCATACTCAACCTTACTAAAAATAACCTAGATCTCTCACTAGCAATAGCTCAACCCTCGGATCTGAGAAGGTTTTTGTAAGGTTTGGATCTAATACCATGTAAGAGCTGAAGATTAACTCAATACCCAAGACCACTTGCAAAAACAATGAAAATCTTCTACAAGAGGGTATGCAAGAATACGAGCTTGCTTGATATTAAGATCTATCAAAATGATGATGATGTATGAAGTATATTACATATGAGTACAATAAACTTCCTTAAATAGGAAAGGTGAGGAATAGGATTGAACATGATTGTGACATGTGTCTTGATCCTATGACATGTGACAACTAACAACCTAACTACCTAGGAATCAATAATTACAAGCTAGAAAAGATAAGTTCTAGAAAAGCCAACTAAAACTTCTACAAAGAATCTTATATCCTAAGTAAACTTGACATGTGAATAAGTCCCCTAAGTCCATAGTAAGATAAATTAATAGGTACAAGACATATATTCACACCAACAATTATAAGGTCACACCATAGGAAAATCATGGACTCTAATCCTAGTAGTTCAAATGCCACAACACGTATGGGTGTTACTGAACCAAAATTTGGAATGCTTAGTCATTTATTTGATCCTAATGAATACCACACTCCACAACCACAACAAAAACTTCAATATCCAAAAATCATCATAGAATAAATTAAAAATGGATATGTGGAATCTAAGGAATCAATTGAAAATCTTTTGAAAATGCAACAAGATCCCTCCATAGCTAGGTCACTTGATGCCCTCATTGTTTTGGATCCCAACACATACTTTCTTATACATGCACCAAGCGGTGATAAGCTACCTTCTAATTTCAACATTGCTACACTTAGGGAACAAGCCCTCACACATATCGTGTCATCTAATGTTCCCTCACATGAAAACATACCTATAGTTTAAGCTATTAACAAAGATATATCACAACCTTCAATGTCAACAATGATTAGTCAACCAACTATGTCATCATATGACACATATTCAATACCATTTTATAGATAATTTATAAATTTGTTGTATCAAAACCCAAGCATGACCAATAAAAAATTACACACATCCTGAATCCAAAAACATCATCGTAACCATCTCACATCTCACATCTCACAAGTACCTCCACCCAACTTGCATACAAACACAAACACCATCCAAAATTAAAACAATATCACCAATTTGTTATGTCAACAAAACATTCCATTCAACAACTCTAATATTTACACTCCAATGACAAACACACAAAAACCTCTACACACATCCCCTATCTCCTAACTATTTACATATAACATCCATACTCACATACCCAACAATCATAACACCACCCACCAAAACTGCAACCCCATACCACAATCTTCTCATGCTATCACCTCAAAATCTTAATCAACACATAAACCCATCTAATAAAAACATCCATCAACATAACCCCCATAAAATAATTATGACTTCTCAACAAAATATCATCCAACCAAAATACCTTCATCAAAATCACCACATAATCCCATCTAATCAAAAACTCCATCAACATTACCCCCCTCAAAACATCATGACTTCTCAAAAACACATCATCCAACCAAACTACCTTCCTCAAAATCATGACGTAAACCCATCTAATGAAAAACATCCATTAACATAATCCCCCTCAAAACATCATGGCTTTTCAACAACACATCATCCAACCAAACTACCTTCATCAAAATTACAACGTAAACCCATCTAACCAAAACATCCATCAACATTACCCAACTCAGAACATCATAAAAACTTAAAAACAATTCACCACTTCAAACACCTTTAATAACTCCAACATATCCACTCATACCTACATTCCAAAAACTATTCACACATTCACCAAAACAATCCATCACCAAATTTCCCCCAGGGTCAATCATCTACACATGATAGCTCCATATATAATCCCACCAACACGTCCACTCTCACACAACCAAATTACTTAGCTCAACAAATCCATGATTTACAACAATAAATATCGAGTATTAAAATGGGATCAACTAAAAGGAGTTATAAACTAGATGATATATGTCCCTAGCCTTTTGATAGGACCATACTAATTCCACCTTTCTCACATAATTTTGAGAAACCGAAATTGGAAAAATACGAAGGAAAGGGAGATCCTCGTGAATACATTAGAGAATTTTATGTTGCTTACTTAGAGTTTTTTCTTAATGATACTTATCTTATGGGACTCTTCTCAATAAGTTTAAGAGGAATGAGCATGGCATGGTTCTGTCGACTCCCATCTGGCATTGTAACTTTCAATGAACTAACAAAAAATTCATCTCACATTTCTCATACAACATCAAACATGAGATCTCCATGAAGAATCTATACAACAAAAAACAAAACAATGGAGAAACTTTTTCCTCCTTACAAAAATGTGGAATCTTAGGTAGTAAATATCCTTGTCATATACTTGATAAGCAATTGGTTTAAATATTTATTCAAAATTGGAATACAAAGATAGGATTTCAGCTAAAGGTTCAATTCTCTAACACTTTTATGAGGTCATAGAAAAAGGGCTTACCATTGATAAATCCCTTATAGCCAAAGGACAAGTGAAGATATTCAAATACAAACAAGATAATGCAAGTTCTTCGAATGACAAACCCTGTTTCTCAAATAAAAATAAAAATGTGATCAACAACGGTGTGGTTGACACCAACTTTCCCTCTACATTCAGACACAAAACCAACTAGGGTTGATGATTGGATTACTATCACAAGGGAGATCCAATCTCCTAGGCTTTGGTCCTTTTGAGTTACAAAGATGGAAAATTTTATGTGTGTTTTAACAAGCCTATTTGACATAAACCCTGGATCTGAAAATGTAATTTATCACACAGAAAAAAAAAACTATCAAAACAATTAAAAATATGGGGAGACATAAAGAGGAACCTATGACTGAAAATTGGGCCTAAATTGGTCAGTCAACGATGGTACCAGCCCTATCTAGAGAAATTATTTTTTCAAGATCTGAAAACTTTGAAAGGTAGATTATAGTCTGATGTGTGTTTGTTGTGACTTGCTCCTAACAAAACTTTTGATTTTTTCTTGCACACATGAAAAGAGGGGAAAGTTTATGATGTATAGGGGCTTACCTAAGTCAAATCCTATTTTGGTGTTTCCAACTCCATGTATACCAAATGATGATGATCAAGAGGGCATGTCCTAGGTCGGGCAAAGGCCAAATGGACAATAATTGACTAAAATGATAAATGATAAATGACAATGTTACCTTGGTATGAAATCTTCGTTGAAGTGATGTCCACACCATGTGTTGCCACCAAAGGTTGTTTGATGGATGCTTAAATGACTTAAATACCTATGATAGGTTAGTCTACAAAACACAATAGATTAATGTATCTAGCATGTAGAGGATGACTCAATACACCTTCACAATTTTATCATAATAGCCCCTTATTCATAATCATCTCTTTTCTCATGTTCAAATGAGAATAAAGCTTGTTTATATATGTGTTCCAATTGATATTTTTGGTTATAGGCCAATCTAGGATCTTTTTAATCCTCCAAATACTGACACCAAAACATTTAATTTGATAGGACCCCTTTAACAATAAGGGTGCTACCACCCTTGATCGAGTGATTCTTCCCCAAATTTGTCAAGTTATTGAGGAATTTAATGTATTTTTATGATCTATCCCCGAAATGAATAAATTATTATTATAATTAATGTTATAGGAAAAATAGGGTGTCAAGGTAGTGTGAAATTGTCAGGGGCGACAATTTACGATGCTACATTTAGCCGCCACTTTAGTGAGATTATGATCTTATGTTCATACTCACACTAAAGGAATAAATTATTTTATCAAAATGTTGAAGAGACAAGATGACACCAAATGAGGGGTGTGTAAGCCCCCAACTTAGGATCTCATCAATCCACAATGTTAAGGCAATCATAAAGTAGATATATTGCATGCAAGACAAGGAAAAATAGAGTAATCAATGAACAATCAATGGAGTACACATAAATAATACACAAAGCATACATAAAGAAAACACAATGCATACAAAGAATATGTGAAGCAAACACATGGAATACATGGAGAAAACGTACCAAGTACTCAAAGAAAGCATGCAAAAGACACAAGGAAAAAACATAATCAACACAATACGCACACAATATGCATAAATAAAACATAAACACAAGGTTAGTACACTAAAAAGGATTTGAGTCAGTAAGGTAAAGAGACCTTAGTTTGAAAATGTTGGAAATATTGCATCATATGATGCATAAAATAATAATTTAGTAGGGTTGTTATAGTTTTTTATATAATTTATTGTATTAGAGGTACGAATATGTTGAGTTGTAAACAACTCAATATATTTAGAAAAGTTATTTATGGAGTTTCCTACAAAATAGGATATGAGCATCCTATATATATGTAATATGTATTGAATGAAAAATAAGGAAGCACGTATTATTTTGTATTTTATTATTGTAGCTTCTATTTTTCTGTGCTTGTATTTTCTCATATGGTATCAGAGCATTCATGATGTGAGGTCTGTAAGGAAGCAGCGAAGCTGCTAGCAAAGAAAAATGGTTTTTCGATATTTATTGTTTTATTTTTTTTAATGTCATTTTTACATTATTTTAACACAGTCACAGTAAAACTGCCATATCTTTCTCATTTGTGAATGAAATTTAAAGATTCAAAGTGATTCGAAAAGAAGACGAAGAGAGAAATAAAACCCAAAAATTGTTTGAAAGCATTTTCAATATTGCATGAGCAGCTTGAAGCAGAAGTTTGACGTGATTTGCTATTTAACAACAAATTTAGGAGTTTTGAAGGATTCATTAGCCTCAACTATCCCTGCTTAATAGAGGATGCTTTTTTATGAAAATACACTCAGCTT
This sequence comes from Sequoia sempervirens, assembly GCA_007258455.2. NCBI lineage: Eukaryota > Viridiplantae > Streptophyta > Pinopsida > Cupressales > Cupressaceae > Sequoia > Sequoia sempervirens. Next base: position 762,898,160 of record VDFB02281492.1, on the reverse strand, counting down.
TGGAACCGTGGAGTGACCCGCATCAACAATAGCTGCCCTCATTCTTGGACATGGGAGTTATATATGAAATTTGGACATTCAATTATAGTTGCCTTGCATAGCAAAATACCTATGGCCTTGTCTACAAAATTCATATGATAATAGAGGTGTTGTTAAAGATTTTTTGTTCAATTCTAAGCAAGGATAATATAGTCATTAAAGGATGGTTGTTGGTTCATCTCTTGGCGTTGAAGCTCTGCAACCTAGCACAAGTCTATGAGAAGGAAATAAGGATTCAGGTTGCTATAGATTACATTTCAGAGCCGTTTGAAAGCCTTTTCTGTCTGAACACACTATTCTTCATTCTATCATGGGCATCATATTGGATTGCTTGGATCTAATTCTCTATTGCAATTGGTGTGAGTAATGGTTGAGCTCAGCGTGAGGAAATGGACCTATTCTAAGGAATTTGATTCATCTATTTGCTGCAGATTTATGTATTGCACAACAAATCTATTTATATTGAGGTGTGGGATCAAGCAACATTATTGGCATGTTTATCTTGGCTGGAAATTTACTGCGCCGAAGCCATTATAATTTCTTAATTTTTATTAAGCCAGCATTCCATGAAGCTTCCAGTTAAAAGAAAAGTGGGGTAATAGATTCTAATGAATTTTTTAATAGTTTTCGTTTGTTATTGTCTAGTGTCCCAAAATGTTTTATTGGTTTTGTATAGAGATATTTGTGTTATAGTCCAAAAGTTCTATAAAGATGTAGTGTGTTATCAAAGTCAAGGTATATCATTTTGTTTATAATAGAGTCTATTTCTCAAGTTTTTTATTAAAAATTAAAAAGTGTCAAAAAATATCAAAAAAAATTGAAATTGGGTGCATTATCCCTTGCATGCGACATCCATCTTGTGGGCAGGAGGATATATTCTTTCCTCACAACTATGAAATGTGTCTCAAAAGAAAAAATCTCTAAGTAGCACATGACCTAGAAAATGGAGGCACAAGAGGTTGGAGGACATTCAGTGACCTCTCGTTAGTCACTAGAGACGGGACCACACAATTGCATTAGTGACAAAATTATTTGTGCCAAAATGACTAAATCCAAGATTGGTTTCCAAGTGGTAGTGGCAACTATCTCATATCATTTGTGATTAGAGTGGAAATGATCTACAATGGTGGCTACATACGTGACAAGGACTTGGTTGACAAGCTATGTAAGTTGTGTCGGATGTGTATGTCCCCAATCACATTTTTTTATTGTTAGTGAATGGATGTGTTTGTCCCCATTCACGAGGTAGTGAATTAATTGGAAGAGTTTGTCCCCAATCACACGAGTTGGTGATTATGATTGGATGTGTTTGTATCCAATCATAATTGTTGTGAGTAGATGTGTGTGTCCCTATTCATGACTTTGATGTTAGATATATGTGTTTGTCCCTATCCAAACTTGTTGTAAAATGATGGGTAGATGTGTTATTCCCTATCTTTGGTTCCATGGGTAGATGTGTTTGTCCCTATCCTTGTATGAAGCTATACTGAGCATAGTGAGGCTAGTTCCACTATTACTTGTCATGAGTAGACGTGTATGCCCCTACTCATACCTTATGATGAACTACTAAAATGTGGTCATCAAGTATTGTTGGTCCACTATCCCCATTTGGAGAATGATGCAATATGGGGGGTGTTGGAAATATTGCATCATAGGATGCATAAAATAATAATTTAGTAGGGTTGTTATAGTTTGTTATATAAGCTATTTTATTAGAGGTACGAATATGTTGTTAAAACAACTCAATATATTTAGGAAAGTTGTCTATGGAGTTTCCTACAAAAAATGACATGAGCATCCTATTTATATGTAATATGTATTGAATGGAAAATAAGGAAGCGCGTATTATTTTGTATTTTATTATTGTAGCTTCTATTTTTCTATGCACTCATATTTTCTCATAGAAATTTTTTCTCAAATACCAAACTTCATCCATCAAACGTACAACATACATAAGCTAAAATGACGAGATACATAGATCTAGTGGCTAGCAAGTTGTTTTATTCGAGTTGTTCATGCAATATGATGGGTTTCACAAGGCTGGTAGGTTTTGTTATGCTATTTGACTCATGAAACACATGGCTCCACTGGCAAGCAAGTTGTGTTATGCTAGGTCTATGAAAATCACGCTTCATGGAGTGCATAAAAGTTTAACATCGCGGGGAATGAATCAATGCTTAAACTCACAAGGTACAAATTGATAACCACGCCTTAGGGGGTTTTATAAATAACACCACCACCAAGGGGGTATGTCAATAAGTCAAATCTCACAAGATGCCAATGAAATGGATAGGTCGACTAGGGATTTTTTAATCCTCTAAGGACCAACACCAAAACATTTAATTTTAATTAGGACCCCTTTAAGGATAGGGGCGCTACCACCTTGACTTGGTGATTTTCCCCAAATTTTTCGGGGTATTAGTTAATTTAATGTATTTTTATGACCTAGCCCCAAAATGAACAAATTATTATAATTAATGTTGTAGACAAAACACGGTGTCAAGGTAGTGTGAGATTGTTAGAGGTGACAATTTACAATGCTACATTTAGCCCCCACTTTAGTGAGAGTATGATCTTATGTTCATACTCACATTAAAGGAATAAATTATTTTATCAAAACATTGAAGAGACAAGATGACACCAAATTGAGGGGTGTGCAAGCCCCCAACTTAGGATCTCATTAATCCACAATGTTAAGACAATCATAAAGTAGATATATCACATGCAAGACAAGGAAAAATAGAGTAATCAATGAACAATCGATGGAGTACACACAAAATAATACAAAAAGCTTACATAAAGAAAACAAAAAGCATACAAAGAATACATGAAGCAAACACATGAAATACATGGAGCAAACATACCAAGTACACAAAGAAAACACATAAAAGACACAAGGAAAACACATAATCAACACAATACACACACAATATGCATAAATAAAACATAAACACAAGGTTAGTATGTTAAAAAGGATTTGAGTCAGTAAGGTAAAGAGACCTTATTCTAAAAATTGGTCTCAAATATCAAACTTCATCCATCGAATGTACAACATACACAATCTAAAATGATGAGATACATATATCTACTAGCTAGCAAGATGTTTTATGCTAGGTTTCCATGCAATGTGATGGGATCCACAAGATTAGAAAGTTGTGTTATGCTAGCTGACTCATAAAACACATGGCTCCACTGGAAAGCAAGTTGTGTTATACTAGGTGGTCATGTAAAAATTCTCAAGTTCATAGATCAACAATCCCCATTATGCTCTATCTATGCAAATCATGCTTCAAGGAGCACATAAAATTTTAATGTCATGGAGGGCGAATCAATGCTTAACATCATAGGGGATGAATTAATAACCACGCCTTAGGGAAGTTATAAATAACACCACCACCAAGGGGGTATGTCAATAATTCAAAGATCACAAGATGCCAATGAAATGGATAGGGTGATATGCCCCCCATTAAGATTGCAATATACTTGCTATTTTGATATTTTAAGGAAAATAAGGGGAAGAGGGGATCCTTAAAAAATTTGCACACCTCCAAACTAGTTATCCTTACCCCCCAAGTGTAAAGGCAAGGAAAACCATGCTATAGAATATCATATTGCTACCATAGATAAAATAAGGTTACATGCAAGATTGTACCACCATGAATGACAATGAGAAAACACATGGAGCTACAAATGCTACATAGTGAGGAGCAACACCATAGAAGAGAGATTATCATTTAGAATGATTAGGTGCATTAACACATGGAAGAGCACCACAATCAATAAGTATTTTATTACCCAAGGTCTGACATTCATTGGTGGAATGACCATGCACCTGATGATATGCACAAAAAGTGATTTTTATGAAACTTATTATGTGTTGGAGTAGGAAAAGTAATCAAGGTGGGATTTGAGAAGCCTCAAAAAAATATTCTCTTACTCTGATAGAGGATAAGGAGTAGGAGACAAATTTTTCTCTTGTGAAGAAAATCTTGCTCACATACCACCAGAGGTTATAAATATAGTAGATGATGGAGTATGAAATGTAGATGAAGGAGAAGGTTGGAAACCTAAACCCATTTTAGAAAGGTACAATGTAGAATCCACATGATCCTTAACTCCTTGTTTCATGGTTTTATTATATCTACTTTTAGAAATAATTTTAAATCAAATCTTATAACACCTTTCCAACTCAAATGGAAAAGTATTGTATAAATGATTGAGAAGAATTTATTCTTTTGCAAGAATGCAAATCATTTTTGTGTTGCAATGTTAAGTTTAGACATTGCCAATACACAAGGGATGAAATCTAAAGAGTCCCCTGTTGATGGTCAAAACGACACAACAACATTAAACAAAATATCACTATTTTATTTCTCCTGAAAGAGAAAGACAACATATAGTAATCTAACTCCCAAGGTCCTGGTAGTTGGTTCTCAACTGCACTGATATTTCTCAATGGTCAATGTAGTTGTAATATGCAAGGGTCCTTTGCTGCTAATGAGGAACAAAACTGCTTTTAAATCAACTAACCTAAGTTTGGGGGGGGGGGGTTTAAATAAAGATAAAAAGATAGATCAGAGCTTTGAAACAGAAGAACATGAACAAAACTTCTTAATATCTAGACATGCATATCAATAATGAGTGTTTCTTTACCTAATCAAAACCACAACATGATGCAATCCATAGAATAATCTACACCATTGCACACATTTATAGTGCTAATTCACAATCACAACCATTCATTAAACTTTTACTTCAAAACTTAAAATAGATCAAATAGATATAATAGCAATCTCATTCACAGATAATTTAATGAGATAATCTTGAATCCAGTTTCCTCTATTGATTCTCATCAAATAGAAAAAATTTAGGCACAACAAATCACTAGCATACATATTGATTACGATTCATTAACTTTATCCAAAAGGTCCAAACTTAACATGTAAAATGTATAAAACTGTAAAATGTAACCAAGTTCAACTGAACTTTTCAAAGTATCTTGCTAACAACTATGAAATTCTAAGACTATGATTCTTATTGCTATCATTAGGTGGCTAATCTTTCTTCAATGAGCTGACCTTTGCAAAATAGAGCTCAAAAGTACATATAGAGGTGCTATGCACAAGTTTCTCTCAATCAAAATTCAGATCCACAAATTAAGGAACTGAGACTAGATGAAGAAATTGGACTGCTGATCTTCAATTACATCAAGGCTTGACTGCTCTGTTACACAAAATTCTGATGTCCAAAAGAGAAGGTGAAACTGAGGAATGGGAACTGGAGTCCAACTTGTGTCAAATCCTGCAAAATAGGAGAAGAGAGGATGTGGTGTCAAGAGGAGAATGTTATGTTGCCAGCTTACTTTTGCGTTGCTTGGTCCATGATATACTCAGCATAACTTGAGAACACTTGTTGAAGGATATCTTAATCAAGCCCATCTAACCAACTATCCTCAAATTTTATCCTCTTAAATTCTGCTAAGGAAAATTCTTGCATATCCTTCAATTTCATTAGTTCCTTTCTGGCAGTTTTTACTTCCTCCTTGATATCCATAAATCTATCCAACAACAATTCTTCTCCATCATCTCCTTTTTGCATTACCTCTTCAAATCTACTACTCCACCTCTCCCTGAACTTATCCAAAGGAAGACTTTCTTTGACTAGGATATCCACGTTGGCCAAAATGGCAACTACTGCCTCCAATTCATCAATCTGCTCACTCAAGTCTTTGCTTGCTTCTTGAACCTCATTCTTATGTTGATGGATGAACTTGGATTTGAATTATATTATGCTCACAATCTTTTCAATAAAATCTACATTATCTTCTTCAAGAATTGACTGCTCTAGGAGATTTGACTTGGGAACTTTGTTGATGTCTTTAAGCTTCTTAATATATTCTTTGTATTCTTCATCTTGCTTTTCAAGATCTTCAACATGTTGATACATAATTTCTACTAACTCAAGAGTTGTTTCATGAACCCTGAAACTATCAATTATCACCTCAACAACCTCCTGATTAAGTCTATCAATCAATCTTTCAAGCATCCCCACCTTACTCCTCATTTGCACCAAGTCATCAACTTCCTTCTTTGTTAGTAAGATTGGGGATTCGGGAGCAGCAACTTGTTGAGAAATTGGAGTGGAAACATCCTTTAGAAACTTGTGTATCTAATCCAATTGGGCTTTAAGATCATCTTTCTTTTGCTTGTCTGTAATCATTCTAGATTTGGTGGAGGAAGCTACAATATCAATTAAATTCATTTGTTGGTTTCTTGTAGGTCTCCCGAAATTCATAGTACCCAATTGGTAATCAGTCATTTGGATATCATCCTTGTTCTTATCCACCACTGGAATTGCACATTCAACAATAATTTCCCATGTATTAGTGAGCTTGGTGGAGTGAAGAATTCGAGCCTTCTTTTTGGGTCTTTCCTTCTCAATTTCCTTCATCATCTCATCCCAATTGAGAGGCTTTGGTTGAACTATCTGTTTCTTCTCTAAGTCAAGCTTCAACCATGTAGGAGCAGTAGGAGTAGTGACTATTTGTGTTGAAGAAGAAGAAGCGACAGTGGCAGAAGATAAAGGTTGCAATATTGTGTTCTTAGGCTGAGAGTCAACCTCTTGCACATTTTGCTGCTCTCTTTGTGCCTCTTCCTTATCTTTTTTCTCTTGCAATATTTTAGCTTCCAACTCCTATTGCAAATGTTCTTCCAACTTCTTTTCCTCTAGCATCTGGTCCCTTTGTCTTTTCAATTCCTCAACATAGTCCCATGCTTCTTTGGACTTCTTCTCATATTGAGAAAGTTCCTCAACCTCTTTCTCTTTTTGTAGGTGTTCTTGCCTTTCTTTCCTTATGTGGGCCTCTTCCATAGCCTTGAATTTAGCCTCAAGGGCTTCTTTCTCTCTTCTTTGAGCAACCTTCTCTTCCTTAAGGTCATGAATTTTTTGCTACAAAGCCAATTTATCCCTTTCCTCTTTCATCTTGAGCTCCTGCTCCTTTTTTTGCTGCTGCTTAGCCAATTCATCAACCTTGACTTTAGCTTCCAATTCTTTCTAGTTGGCTAATGCATCAGATTGTGCCTTAGCATCAATCTCCTATTGTTTAGCTAGTGCCCCAGCTTGTGCCTTGGCATCTGCTTCCCTTTTGGCTTCCTCAAAAAGCTTCCATTGGTCCTCTTCAGTTAAGATATATTCAGTCCCTACATCCTTAGTCTCATCTAGAGATGCCACCACATGAGTTTCTTTGTCGGATGGGGTAGCCTGAGAGTCTGTACCAACATCGTGAATTTCTATTTTAGGCTCCTTCTCCTTTAATAACTCAACTTCCTTATTGAGGGTTCCTATGGGCATCTCCTCACTTGGTTTCTCTGTAACAAGAGGTTGAGTGGATGCTTTTGCTACAATAGATGTTGAAGCACCCGGTTTTGCTGTAATTTCTTCCCCATGTGTCTCAGGAGGATCTTGAGCAAGAATTTCAATTTCCACTTCAACATTAGGAGGGAAGAACTCTAGGGGCTCCTTAGGATCCATTCTTCTCTTAGTCCTCTTGTACCCTTGATTGGTACCTGCAACCTTTCTTTTCTTGGAATTTTGAGCCTCTGGCTCCTTAATCCTCATGACAACCCATTGAATGCTCCGATCCAAAATTGGTCTTGCAATCTATTTTATGTCAATAGAATCTTTTGCATTCCAGTCCACTAGATCAAGATCTTTGGTACCTACATTCTCTTCCTCGTATTAGGGATCCAAAGTTACCCCATCATCTAATAATGTCTCAGGAATGTCTTCTTTTATCCCATACTCAACCATGAGCGGGATAGGTAGTCTTTCATAATTTCTTCTCCTAAGATCATATTCATCCTACAAATTCATCCAGAAGTCCTCCAACAAATTGAAGTGTTTGTCAAAGACAGTGGGTAGCAAACCCTACATCTTGTGTTTAGGATCAAAATGCTTCCTGGAAGTATACAAACCCAAATTCACTTGAATCAATTCATCACAAACTACCTTAGCTTCCACAAGGTGTGGACAACTATATTCACCCAACTTCATGTGGAACTTATGACAGCCAGTTTTGTGTTTATTACCAAACTTTACATTGACTGCTAGAGCTTGATAAATGAATTCCATTAAAATAATTTTATCACTGCAACACCTTGGGATTAAATGAGGGTGGCCATAAAAACCTCCCAACCTGAAGTAAGTAAACCTAGGGTATTGAATAAACCAGTGTCCCCATTCATTGATGAAGGCCATGGCCTCTCTACTCAATCTATAACCAGCATCTCTTGTTAGCCAGTTAATGATGACATATAGAAATGCATCATTAATCCTTCTGTAGTGTGCCTCTGAGGTCTACCAGGTAAGTTGATCATATTGATCCCATACATTCTTTTGTCCTTGAGCCTCTCCCAATACACCTACTGCATTTAGTCCAGGAAAGATTCCTCTTCTAGAAGTTGCATAGATTACATAAGAGGTCATGAAGAAACTCTCAGTTTCTCTCACTCTAAGCATCTGATTATGTATACAATCTGAAACAATCATGGGCCAATCAAACTATTGCCTACCATCAAGAATGGTTTGGATAAATGGAAACATCCACTCCTTGAACTAGGAAGCATCCCTCTTCCCAAACACCCTAGAGAGCATCATTATTATGTCTAAAATTTCCTTGTAGAAGTCTGCCCTTTTAGGCTAGTCAGGAAGCTTAGCCAAAGAATTTTTATCCACTCTCATCCAACTCTTGTTCATATGAGTTATATTAGTCTCCTTCTTATCACTGTATAATTTAAGAGCTTCTGCTTCATTGAGTTGCTTGGGATTTTGTGGAGTAGGCGCATTGAACATAAATCTAATCATTTGGGGTGTTGTGTCAATAATAACATTCCCCTATAAATCCACACATTTCTTGGTGGCAAGATTGTATGCTCTAGCTGCAGTCATTATCAATTCAGGACATTGGACCAATAGGGGAAAGATGGCAACTTGTGCCAATCTAGATTGAACAATTCTCTGTGTCCTTCCTATTACATCTTCACCAAATGTCTCCAAGAGAAACTCCTCATAACTTAATGCAAGCAAGTTGGTATCAGTGATGTCTGCCCAATCAAAATCAACCTTGCTAGTAGTCAAAGTAGCTTCCCTGTGTTTGTATCTCAGAGTGTAAGGGAGCTACTCCACTTTGATCTTCTTTGGCCTAGTTCCTTGTCTTGAAGTTTATGTTGGTTGGCCCCATTGAGAAGCCTCTTCTGATGCTCCTGACATCTTCTAAACTCTCTAATAAACTCATGTATTAGAAGAACAAAAGCATAAAAATTCAATACATCAACCAACATCCTTCCTTTACCTCTTTAGGAAAACTTCCATACTTAGCTAAATTTCAAACTTCATCGGAGGCGGAGCCATAGAAGAATAAGGAACAGGGAACTATTTTAGTACAAAGCGGGACCAGGACCAGAACTAGGATGAGATCGGGACTAGAATCAAAACATAAACTGAACCTAGAACTGATCGCTAGTTCCAAGTTCGACCTCCGCTTCAGTTCTGATTCCGCCTAAAGATAAGTATGAAGACCAAAAACCACAATAATCGGAAGCAGGATCATTTTAGGAATGAACCTCAATGGAAAACATCCTCGGGACGAGTTCATTCCTGAATCCACTTCCGCCAGTTTAATATGAAAAATGAAGCACATTTTATGAATACATGGTCACATGAATCTAAGGACTTGGGTCACATGTGTTTACCAAGGAATCCAAATATAGGGGCTTAACCTCACCTCTTAACTATACAAAGACCAATTTAAATCCTAAGGCCAAAATATTTTGCAAAGGTTGTCGAGCAAACCCTAGTTTGCAAGAGACGTTGACTCAGAAAATTAGGGCATCACAAACCCAACATGGAAATCTCAGAAGCAACAAGGAAGAATGATTAGAAAGGGTCTCCAAACAAAACCAAAAGCATTTAACATGTGGAGGACCCAACCAAATGAAACCCTAGTTAGAAACTAGGGCATGACAAAACGCACCTGTCACGAAAGTGACAACAAACGGAGAGAAAGAAAACAGAACAAGGAAAAAGAAAAAAGAAAACAAAGCAAAAGAAACAAAGAAACAAGTGAAGACTCACAGAAAAAGATTCTACGAATGTGCTGAAACATGATGAGCAAAAACACGAGAAAGAAACAACAAATCACAATGGGAAAAGAAAGGAAAAGAAAACCCTACCTCGAAATGCCCACAAGGAGAGATCGAAACTTGATGAAGATTCACTCACTGACACGCCCCCGCAATCAAATCGCCTCTCATGAATTTTTCCTAGCTCTGGTTCGCTTAAACAACTTGGATAACAAAGATAATGAGCCATTTAAATACAATTAAGATTTTAAAATTACTTCGCGCGTGTGAGGAGGCTGCAATTAATGCCATAAATGTGGTAGGTTAGAGGTGGAGCAATCAATGCTAATGCACAGTTAACCAGAGTGAACACCAAAAGCAGGGCAGATGCGAACGCGGATCCAGAACAGAACAAGAAATTTCTTAACAAGCCTCTTATCAAACTTTGAACCCAGCTCCGGTCCCACGACAAAGACAAACAACAAAAAGAAACGGGGGCGAGATCGGGACCAAAACTGGAACTGGATCTTTTGCAAAGTTCCAAGTTTGGTTTTGGTTCTTGTTCCACTCCTAACAAAGGAAAAAGAAATGAAACAAAAACAACAAACACAACGGGAATTGGGACCGGAAAAAAAACCAGACCCGGCCCAAACACCAATGGAAACAACAACAACAAGCAAATGAGCGGAGTCAGAATCAAGGCAAGAGTAGAATCTGGAAATTTTACAAAGTTCCAAGTTTGCTTCCAACTTCGGTCTTGCTTCTGCTCAGGAAAAACAACACCCAAAGAAAACGACAAACAACTCAAGGGAGAAACAAACCTGAGAGTGAAAGACACACTGACAAATAGAAAAAAGAACAAAGAAGGAAGGCGGATACGGAACCAAAATCAAATCTGGACTTGGAACCAAAACAAAAGTTTCAAGTCCAGTTTCCATCCCGACTCCGCTTCTGGAAAACAAAAAGAAACAAGGACTTAGGAGAAAAACGAACAACTCCTAAGACCCAAACAAAACCAAAGGACAAAAAAAAAACACAAGGGGGACCCATTTTGTTCCAAAATAAAATGGGCTGGTTATGCAAGGCATAACATCCCTAGCTCCTTTGGGGAACTTCTATCCATTGATGCAATGACTTCATCCAGAAAGAGGCTGGTTTTTGCTGGAATATGTGTGGGGATTACCCAGTCCTTAGATCTACCCTCATCGATTGAAATAGTATAAAAACTTGGAAAATGGACTCAGAATGTTGAATTTGAGACTCTACCCTTTGTGTGCTTTACTTGTAAAAAAGTTGGGCACTGGGCGAAGAAATACCTAAATAATAAGCCTAAACCCATTGAGAAGGTGGTCCCTAAGGAGACTAAGATGTGGAAGGTTAAAATGATGGAGAAGCCTCAGGAGGAGGAGAATAGTGTAGATATATTTGAGGAAGGCCAGAAAGATAGTGGAGAGCATAACCCCAGTCCGAAAAAAAAGAAAGATGAGGATTCTCGCAAAGGAACTGATAATATTGCAAATTTTGAAAGCAAGGTTAAAGACCCTAACAGAGCAGAGGTAGACTTGAGAACTAAGGATTCCCAGGAGGAGGATAAAAAATTAGAAGGAAGGATTGCTGAAAAGTAGAATGAGAGCCTAAATATAATCCTAGATTTAGTGACTGATAGTTTGGAGGAAACATCCCGTTCACATTAGAGCAAGGAAAGAGGGGCAGAGGATTCTGAGAGGTCTGGGGAGTCTCACTCTCCTAGTCATGTTGAGCCTCAAAGCTCTCTAAAGATTGTGAAATCTACATTTGGGAATTCAGTTGGATCTCCCAGGGGGGGAATGATGTTAGCCACTCCCTACTAAATAGAGTTGTTGCAACAGATGGCATTATGGATGGGCAAGAGTTTATGGGTCTAGAGGATCTAGATCTTGAAGAAGAGAACCTTACACCAAAGTTAAGAAGAAGAAGAGTAAAAAGGGGAATAATATAGTGGGGGTTTCGACAAGATATAGGGCTAAAGCGGATGTGGGAATTCCAAAAGGTTCAGGCAGAAAATCAACTAAATGGAATAGAGAGCAGGAATTTTTCAAAACATTGTGGATGGAACTCAAAAAACCATCTTGGATCTATGCAAAAATCTATCCAAAAAATGAAAGTTATGTCATGGAACATTCGGGGACTAAACAGTTCCCATAAATAGGAAATTTTGCACATTTTTGCTAGGGACCACAAGCTTGATATTCTAATTATTTAGGAGTCCAAAATGCCCAAAGATCGAGTGGAGAAGATTATAATTTTTAAGAATGGTGGTGTGCAGGGCAGTAGTTTGGATGGTGCTTCTGGGGTCTTGGTGACTTTTTGGAACCAGGAGCGTATTCAAGGAACTTTCATTTTAGAAGATGTTAATCATGTGGCCACTAGATTTAAGCATATCATAGATGATTTTAGTTGGATCTTGCCTAATATCTATGTGCCCAATAGTAAGACTGCTAGAAGGAGTTTTTAGAAAAAACTAGAGTTTTTTAGATCCTGTTTTTTGAATGAGAACTGGATTATCATGGGGGGTTTTAATACACCTTTGCTGGGGTTTACAAAATTTGGTGGATCTCAAATTTAGTTGAATAATAAGATGGATTTGATGTATTTTATCAATTCTCAATGTTTGCATGATGTGGACCTTAAGGGGGCTACCTACATCTGGTCTAACAGGAGGGCTGGGAATGATCTTATTCAAGTTCGGCTTGACATGGCTTTAATTATCGGATAACTAGTTGAAGGACTATTGTTGCTCATTAAATGCTCTCTCCAAAATTGGCTTGGACCATTTCCCTATAAGTTTTGTGGCTGAATCTGTGTCAGGTAAGAGAAATTTTCCTTTCAGATTTGAAAAAATGTAGTTGTCTCATCCTAATATATTTAATTGCATTCAAGATTGGTGGGATATAAATGTCAGTGGTACTGCCATGTTTAGAGTGGCTAAGAAGCTTGGAATAAGGAAGTCTTTGGGGATATTTTTGAGAGTAAAGCTACTATCCAACAGGATTTAAGGGACATTCAGGACTATATCCAGAAAGAAGGTTATGTGGGAGATTTCCTTCTTAAGGAAAATGAAATCCTTTCTAAATATCATGATATTATCTCTAAAGAAGAGGATTACTGGAAACAGAGATCTAGATGTGCTTGTCTTTCTGGTGGGGATAAGAACACCAAGTTTTTCCATTTGACCACCATGAAACATAGGGCCTCCAATCAAATTGCCTATATAATGAAGGATGGGGTCAAAATTGAGGAGGAAGAGATTAGAAGTGAGGCCAGTCAGTTCTTTGCTAGCCTTCTCTCTTTTGGAGAGGAGTTGAATGTGGATGCTCAGAAGACTCTTATTGAGGCCATTCCTAATGTCTTGGATGATCATCAAAATAAGCTTCTGACTGTGATCCCTTCACAGGATGAGGTTAGGAAGGTGGTTTTTTCTTTCGAAGGGAATAAGACCACTAGCCTAGATGGTTTCCCCATGTTCTTTATTCAAGTGTTATGGAAAATTGTTGTTGATGATGTTACTAGTGCTGTTAAAGAGTTTTTTGGAGCTAGGAAACTACTAAAAGAGCTTAATGCTACCTTTATTGTTCTCATACCTAAATTCCCTGGTGCTAATTCTTTTGATTCTTTCCATCCTATTATCCTATGCAATTATTTTTACAAGATCATCTCTAAAGTGATAACTTCTAGGCTTCTAGGGGTTCTTCCGATGTTGATCTCTCCTCAACAGAGTGGTTTTGTTCTAGGTAGAAATATTTTGGACTCTATTATTACGGTTCATGAGAATATCCACTCCCTCGAAGTTTCAAAAAACCAAGGTTTCTTGTTCAAGTTGGATATGGCTAAGGCCTATGATAGGGTGGACTGGAAGTTCTTGATTAAAGTATTAAAAGCTTTTGGGTTTTCTAAAATATTTTTACATTTGATATGGGAACTGATCTCTACCACCAGCGCCTCGGTGATCATAAACGACTCTCCTTCCCATTTTTTTAAGGTGTCAAGAGGAGTCAGACAAGGGAATCATGTCTCTCCTATTATTTTTACTCTCATGGTGGAAAGTCTAGTGAGGCTTATGCATAAAAGAGTAATGGAAGGTAGCCTGAAAGGTTTAAAACCTTCTTCGGCAAATCTGGCCTATTCGCACTAGCAATTTGTGAACGATACGATGCTTATGGGAAGTGCTACTATTGGTGAAGCTGGAGCTATAAAGATTTGTCTTGTTCATTATGAGGAAGGCTCAAGGAAAAAAATTAATAGAGCCAAAATTTCCCTCTATTTTTTCAATACCCCTGAGCATAGACAGAGGAAGATTGCAAATATCTTAGGTTGTGGTGTTAATTCCCTTACTTCAACTTACTTGGGTCTTCCTTTAGGGTCCAAACCTCCAAAATCTTTTTGGATCTCTCTTGTTGATATGTTTAACAGGAAATTGGTTGGCTGGAAAGGGGTCCTCTTAAGTCAAGCTAGTAAAGTTTTGTTACTTAAGGCTTCTCTTCAAAATTTATCTGTTTACGCCCTTAGTTTGTTTAAGATCCCTGCTAAGTTTGCTGATATTATTGAAAATATCCATAAATTTTCTCTTTGGTCGGGGGTTGAGGAGAAGAAGAGGATTTTCTTGGTGGCCTGGGAGAGTGTGTGCAGACCCAAGAAGTTTGGAGGCCTTGGCTTGAGGAATATCAGAGTGTTTAATAAAGCCCTTCTTGCGAAGCAGGTTTGGAGAATTTTTGCCGATACTCGCGAATGTAATACTATTTGGTGTAGTAAATACTTGCAGGAGGTTGACTCCTTTCAAGATTTTCTCAACTCTCAGAACCTTCCCATTGGTTCTTCTCTATGGAACAATACCATTAAAGCCAGGGACTTGGCTGGTAAAGAAGCTTGTTGGAAGGTGGGTGATGGTAAGAAAATTTGGTTCTGGGAAGATAAGTGGATTGGTAATGAGTGTCTTTGCAATATTTTGACCTTTGGAAATCATATGGAGGATTGCAAATCTAGGTTTGGCTGTTTGGTCAAGGATTATTGGAGGAATAATCAGTGGGTTGATATTTCTTCAATTATTCAGGATCTTCAACCTCTGCAGGCCCTTCTTAATTCGGTTAGGCTTAGTTCGCACGGGCGGGAGGACACTATGGTCTGAAAGCTATCTTCCTCTGGAATCTACTCTATCTCTTCTGTGGTGGCATCCTATTACTCTTTCCTCCACTGCCTTGTCTGGGCTAAGGTGTGGGTGCACAACCTCACTTTGAAAGTCAATTTGTTTGTTTGGATTCTCCTTCAGAACAAATAGTTGACCAATGATAATCTTTATAAGAGGGGGTTCTCTTTTCCTATAGGTGTTACTTGTGTTGTACTGAGGTTGAGACTTCCTCACATTTATTTCTCCTTTTTCCTTTTGCTTATGCCATATGGTGTAGGATTTTGCGAATGTGGGATCTTAGCTAGGTTTTCCCTGGAACTATTGTGGATTTTTATAATCAATGGAAGGCCCCCTCAAAAAATTGGGCATTGAATTTGCTTTTGAACTACATCTTTCCTCACCTTGCCTGGGGTATCTAGAAATAACACAATAACAGAATCTTCAGGGATGTGGCTCTCTCAGAGGAAGTGGTCTATGGTAAGATAACTAGAGCAGTGGTTGAAAACTTTAATTTTCTCAATAACAGGTATAAAGGTAAAGGTAAGGTCAATATGTAGGAGTATAAATGTAGAATGGTGGGAGCCTGGAAAATTAATGTTGATTTGTTCAATATGTCCAAAATTACCAAGGATCCTAGAGATGGCATATTTTGGAGTCTCCCTCCCCCTAGTTGGGTTAAAATCAAATTTGATGGCGTGACCAAGGGAAATCCTGGGCCTGTCGGGAGTGGAGGGCTGATATGGGATGAGAATGGTTGCTTTATTGCAGCTGTGGTGGTCCCCTTAGGCACTCAGACTAACCATGTTGTTGAAGCCTCTGGTGTTTTTCAGACCTTGAAGCTAGCTAGCCAATTGAAGTTTAAAAATGTGTGGATTGAAGGGGATTCGAACAATATAATGCAATGCCTAAAGGGCCTTCAGAAACCTTCATGGTCTATACAGAATTGGATAGACCTTTCTAAGTAGATTATTAATAATTTTGAGAAAAGTTATAGTTCGCATGCTTATCAGGAAATAAATACGGTGGCGGATTTCTTCACCAACAAAGGTGTCAAAGCTCAGAAAAAGATGAAGTGGCAGGGGTATGATGAGTTGGAGGCTGACGTTAAGGCCCTGATGACGTATGATCATGTTCACGGGAAGGTGCAATTTCCCATTCCATTGAATGATGACTAAGTGTCCTCCCCTATAGTCTCGGGACTACGAGTTAATGATTATTCCTAGTTGGCCAAGGAGTAATTACTTTATTTCCCGTTTGCATGTGACTAGTCTCACACGCTTTCTGGGCATTTTAGGAGCTTGTTTTTGCAAGTTTCTGGACTATTCTATTCTTGTCAGCAATACGATGGGTGGTGAAAGTCGCAGGGTGGAGCCGATAAGTAGTGCACAGTTAAGGAGCAATCCAAAGCTCTGGAAGAAGTTGGATAATGGTGGCATTATTTTCTTCCTTGAGAAACTCCATGGTTGGGACCCAGAGGTTACTAGGGTTTTTGTGAAAGATTGGTAGGATGGTGATTTAAACTTGTTTGGTAGACAAGTGGTCATCAACGAACAGTTAATTGTTGTTATGGGCCTCTCAACGAAGGGTATCAAATTCTACAGGGACAGGAAGCAATCTGACGAAGCGGTCAACAAATTTCCTAAGCCAGATGCTGAGAGGGAGGAGTTACTAAGGACTTCCAGAAGTTACTATGATTTGGATAGAATTGTCTCACACTGGAGGAGGGTATTGAATGTGCTGATGGAGTACGCCACTTTGAATGGTTGTTATACCAGAGTCTTTGGGTATCATTTCATCCTTCTTGGTCATTTCAGGCACCAAGTCGGGATTTCTTTTCCTTTTTACCTTGTGTCTTCTCTGAATGCCAATTTGAAAAGCCATAGATAGAACCCTACCAAGTACTCTATTCTTCATGAAGGATTGCTTGTCCTTGTTTATGATCATTTTAAATAAATTTTTGCTCTGCCATACTAGACACCGTCGTCTAAGGATAGGGTTGCTGACAAGGGAAAAGGAAAATCTAGGGATTCTCCTTAGAAGAAGGGTAAGAGAAAGGTGTCAGAGGACCCCTCCTATGATGTGAATGATGATGATTCATAGTTGGTTTCATTGTCTGAGTATTACAACCATCCTATGACTGATAGAGATGAGAGACCCCATTTCCCTATGGACCTCAAGGCGGGGGATCATTATTTTAAGGAGGAACAAGAATTTCCCACTGATGTTCTTGCTATATCCCACAATGGGGCGGTGGATAATTTTAGGTTAATGAGATTGGTGTTCTTTGAAATTAAGGAGATTAAGTTGAACCAGAGAGCCATGAATAGTAAAATGGGGAAAGTTGATGATGATAATAGCAGAGGCAGTGGTAGTGGTTGGGCTACTGAATTATGGACTGAGGAAGAGAAGAAGTATATGGTTTAGTGCCTTAAGAAAATAGTGGATGAATTACAGGATTTTAAAAGCAATCATGATGGCAAGCAAGCGGATATGGAGGAGCAGCTGAGGAACATCAAAAAATATCTCCACAAAGTGTTGGTTATGAACCATAAGATTTTAAAATCCACTGCACAGACCATGAATACCATGGAGGAGAACCTGGAAAAATCCCATCAGGTAAAAACTGTTGTGTTTCTTGATTCAGAAAAAGAGGAAGGGCATCCGGATAGTGGGGTGCTGAGTAATAGGACTAGAGAAAATTTGAAAAGGAAGGCAGACCAAGCTTTAGTAAACATCCAGGATATCAAGAAGTCTGCACTTAATATGAACAGGTTGGAGCAGGAAGCGATAGAGATCCTCAGGAACCTGGCCTGGGGGCTGGTTGTTTTGTTGTTTTTTGTCAATTTTTTGGCTGTGCTGCCCTAGTTTCTATTGTTTTCTTCTTAGTGGGCAACTTTTTTCTTTTGTTTGTGCTTTGTTAATGTTATATCCTTTGCTATCTGACTGTTAAGGGTTTTGGGATCCCTTTAAAACTTGTTTGTTCCTTAATAAAAAACATCCCCATCACCATCATGAGATGATGTTTTTGGATTTGTTGATGTAGAATAAGATTGAGCAAATGAAACATAAGACTCCTTAGGTCAATATTGTGAGATTTTGTACTCTCCCACAAAACAAGGGGTAAAATTTAATGAACCCCAATCATCACCAAAGCATGTACTTGAAGATGAAGCATTATTTTAATCATTATTTGTAATAAATTGTGTTGATGTGACTAAAACAACCTTCATCTCTTTGTGATTTTATGGTCAGATTTTAGACTCCCCAATGAAAATGGGTGTAAAATATAACAATCCCCAATCATCACCAAAGGGTATTCATGGTATCATTACCATTGGAAGGTGATAATTAAAATTTTGAAGATGGAATCAAAGTACTAAGAGAGTTGGAAATGTTATGCTCACCTTCAACTTGTAAATTATAACTTTTTGCATCCAATTTAACTATATGTACCTTGTTATTATAGTCATACTTCATCACATGGTGAAGAGTAGATGGGACTCCCTTTATGGCATGAATTTGTGGTCTACCAAGAATATTGTATGATTTAGAGTATTTTGCATGACATGGATAAGGGTAGGAAAAGTCATGGTTCCTACCCTAATGGGTAGTGTGATTGTCCCCAATAGTTTCCTACCAACATTATTGAAGCCATAAATATAAAGATTATTAGGTTTTATGAGATTATTATCCATGCCAAGCTTATCTAGAATATCAATGCTACAAACATTAAGACCTTATCCATTATCAATAAGAATACGTCTAATCCTAGTTTTATTAATGATTACATATAGCATGAGAGCATCATTTTAATTTTGAACCTTAGAAGGAGGTAACTCAATTTGATGGAAAATAGTATCTATGTTTGTTGTATTCATACCATCCAACAAGGTTGCTACATCATTTAGTTTAATAGAAGGTTATACAACAATCTTCTGCAAAGCCTCTTGGAGCATACCATTGTAGGTAGGTGAAGTTTGAATTAAGTCTTAAAGAGAGATCTTGGCTGGAGTATTACAAATTTTCTCAACAATACCATACTCTTTGCCACTATGCTGAGGAAGAAGAGTTGTGAGGGGAAGAATAGGTTGAGGAAATAGAATGGAGGTTGGCATTTTCTTTGGTTTCTTATTAATTTAAGTGTTATATGCGTGAGCAACTACATGATAACTTGGTTGTTGCAACACATTTTGGTGTGTATATCTATTTTGAGTGAGTTTCTTTGCAAAGTTTAGTATATGGACAAGAGGTTTATATTGGTTTGTAGGAGGTCCTATATTGAGAGTAGGTCCAATAATCAATTATGGGTTTACAATTTCAACTGAGTTAACTATTTGTTGATGATCCTCTATCGATGGGTATCTAATGTCAATTTTGAATCTTCATCTATGCAAACCACGCTACTATCATTTAAAGGAGAAATTGTATCAATGATTACATCCACTTGCACCAAGATATCCTCCCAAGTAGGAGAGATATTGGGAGGGAAAAAATGAGTTCCATGATTACTTAAAAAATAAATATGAGGTAGAGTACCAATAATTGCATCCTCTTGCACCAAGATACCCTCATAGGTAGGAGACATATTGGGAGATGGATCAAAGAAAAATAACAAGAAAGGAGAGAGAAACTCATTTTCATATGCTTGTAAGAAAATTTATTGAAGTTCCTTACCAAATTTTGACAATAAGACATTGATTATGAAAAATCAAGATTTTTGTAAAGAATTTTTTTTTCTATGTCCCTTGGATCAAACTAGTAATGCACAAAAGAAAAGGATAGGCATCCATAAATAGGAATTGGATCTAAACAAAGACCATAGATAAGGTTTCACATAGAAAATTTAACACCAAGCTGACTGGACAAGGGCATGGGCACCCTAGATCAAAGAAGTAAGATTTTACCAATTTCAAATTCTAGAAACCAACTACAATGTCCAAGGGTTATATGTTGCATAAGTTCAAATATGAAAGAAAACAAATTTTTGGAAATGCATGAAAACATAATTTGTCTATGTGATGAACACACATGCATAAAATTTTATGTTTTTAAGGCAATTTAATATGTTCAAATGACAATTTTTAGAGCTTAGAATATTGTAACTAACTAAATTTATCTTGAAAATGATGAAAAATAACACCTTTTGATCTTTTGAAATGAAAAACAATATGCAAATCTTTACTTTTTTAATTTTTTTCAATAAAATATGTATGCATTTTGACAAATGAAAACAACCTAAGATTATACTCAGACCTCTCAATGAAATAACTCAGATCTAAGCCCTAATTGGATATGAAATTATGCAATTAAATTCATAATATTTTTCATTTTTTATTTTAATGTATAATGAACAAATAATGCAAATACATAATTTTTTGTTGGAATTGTTGTCATTGATGTCAAAAATTTGTTGTGTTGGTCATTGATGACAGAGGATTGGCTCAGGAGGTTTGTTTAAAGTGGCAAAGCAAACCTTGAAGTGTTGCAAAAGTTTGGGCCTCGAGCATTAGACTTACCTTATACTTCTTGTAAGAAGAATGAAAAGAGGTAGAGATTTTGTGCAAAGTCTGAAAGGTTTTGGACATCAGGCTTCAGTCATACCTCATACCGAGTCTCCCAGAGAAATGAAATAAAAATGTGTTAAGTCTAAAAGGTTTCAGGCTAAGGGCCTTGTCTATACTTTATACTAAATGCACTAAGAAAAAGAAGCTATAATGGTGGTGTATACACTTAAAATCGGTCATCACATTTAATTAATTAAATACTAGCTATTTAATTAATATTTCGACTATGTATAAATAAATTCTCAATTTATTTATATTGTTCATTTTCTAAATTCTCCAAATCTAAAAACATATTCTTCTAAATTAATTAAATAAAAAAATTTCCACAGGCTTGTTTTATTTAATTAATCTTCACTAATCTCGATTGGGAATTTGAGCACATGTCTACAACTTTTTGTGCCACCTCACCTAGGTCACATGAAATTAAATAACTCTAATTTTTAATTAGAATTATCTTCAACCAATCTTTAAAAGCACATGGTTTATTCCTGACACACTTCCACCAATTTTGTTGCACATGGTCTTCTCTTCCCACACTTGAGTCTTCCATCCATTTGGCATGTTGCCCATTGGTCAAGAGATTCCTCCATCCAAATGGCATGTTGTCTTTGGTCAAGGGGACAACATCTTGATTCTCCCCATCTCCACCATCCATTCTTCTTGTTCGAATCTAGACCATCGATTATTGCCACCTCACTATATGCTTGGAAAAGGCTATAAATACAACCCTTGGGCATTGTATTTGGAATCCACATTTGAAGTAAAGTTATCATTCAGGAACATCGTTTGAGCTTGGGAGCACTTTGGAGTCTTATATTTACTTTTTACATCATGTTTTGCATCATAGTTAGATCTTAGACTAACACTTTGCTTCATAGTTGCATTTTATGTCCTCCATTGCATCATAGTTGCATTTTAGATTAGCATTTTCATAGTTAGCATTTGAGCATATGGAGTATCATTTTAGTTATCCATAGTTTGAATTTGAGCATATGTAGAATCATATAGATCACTACCATTGTATCCACCACCGTTTGTCCATTCATCATAAACACTATCATCCATTCATCATGGCATCCATTATCCTTTCCATCGTATAGTTGCATGTAGGAATTTAGTTGGCTTGCATGTTGAATACTAATCTTGTTTCTTAAGTGTCATTCTAATAGCCTTTGTGCACATAGAAATCTGAGGGCCAAAGGGTTACAAGATTCATTAAGAATAGAGGACAATGAGATGTTCTCAAAAGATTTATTTTGTTGCAAATTAGAGTAACTTGTTTTCTTTGAATCTTTGATATAATTCGTTTCATTAAGGTTTGTGTTGATACTAACTTTACACATTTCACACACACACAAAATGGCACCCACCGTGGGGCTTTGCCCCATTTTTTTTAACATTCTGGAAAATTTATGTTCATAGGTTCAGACGTGAGACTTCTGGCGCATCTTACACCCGTTCTGGCGCATCTTGCACCCATTTTGGTGCTTCTTGCATTTGTTTTGGTGCTTCTTGCATATTTTGTGGTGCTTCTTACACGTTTTGTGGCACTTCTTGCACATTCTATGGCACTTCTTGCACTTTTTGTGGTGCTTTTTGCAAGTTTCCAGAAAGGCTCACCAAGGTCCAAAACATTGTTTTTGAGTTTCAGCGCTTCTTGCATGAGTTTTAGCACTTATTGCATGTTCTGTGGCACTTTTTGCACTTTCTATGGAACTTTTTGCACTTTTTGTGGCACTTTTTGTCTTTGTTCTAGTGCTTTTTGTAGTTTCCCTATTTTTCACTAAATCCGAAGGCTAATACTCTATGTTTATTTTGCAGGTTTCCCAGATTCATTGTCAAATACTCAAACATAAACTACTGACATATTACAGGGGCTAGAAGTGATTTACTTGTTTTCTTTTGGTTAAGTTAGGAACATAGCTTAATTAAAAGGTTAATGAACACCATGTCTTTTGTGTTTGATGGATGGTAGGCATATGCTCTCCCCTTAATTGGGTGACCAAAAAGCCAGACCCATTCACTTTTTCTGTGCGAGTGTGAGTTGAGTATATCACATGTGTTCTCTCTTTGTTTACATGAAATAAAGATTGATCAAACTATGGGTATACTTGCTTACTTTTTTTTATCTTAGAGGGCTTGCCTTGTGGGAAAAAGTAATCACCCAAGGGAATGACCCAACCGGTAACACGCTAAAGCCAAGTGACTTCCAACCAAGATCTAAATGTGGGTACTTGAACAAAGGCAAGTATCACGAGGATAGTTCCGACAAGAAGGGAAACAATATACTCTCGCTGCATGAATTATCCCCCATGAATGGAATTTTTGTACTACAACCCTTGTTATAGTTTGGCCAAAAACCTTTATCTATTCTTTGGTACAGCAATAGTCATTGCAAAGGCATCCACATTCTCATAGTTTTTAGTAGAGATGAGAAATATGCCATGGGAGATTCATGGGTATTGATTCTTGGCTGCCCCATAGAAGTGAGTGGTGTGGAGGGGAGCCAATGGGGTCAAGCATCTAGTCATCTGCTAAGAATAAGTGTGGTTGGGGTAAAACCCACGTGGAATCCAAAAGAATATAGTCTTTCATAGCCTTAGGAGTGTACATTGCTTGATGTGTCTTTATCAAAATGTTTTCAAAATAAATTTCAAAACAAAACATCACATGTCGAAAGTGAAAACCCTGATTCAGAATTACATTCATTAAAACAACCAAGTCTCCAACTAGAAAAACCAAAAAAATCAAACAAACCTCCAAGAAACACTGTTATTCTTCCAATTTGGTGCCTCTTGTATTCCTTATGGTGCTTCTTGCACCTGTTTTGGCGCTTCTTGCACATTCTGTGGCAATTCTTGCACTTTCTATGGCACTTTTTGCAAACTAGAAAATAGTGACCTAGATTCATCTCTTGTCTGACAGTTAGTCTCATCCTAGGAATCCTTAGCAATGTTCAACCGTTCCTTAGGTAAAAGAGTTTGAACATGTCTTTTATCAAATGATTTCATGAAGATTAAAATACGGAAACCCAAGTCCAAAGTTCTTAGTACAAGAGAACATCAAAAATGTCTCACAACACTCTATGAATTTAGAGAGAGGTTGGTCTTCAATTTTTACAAAAGAGCTTCAAAGAACAATCCTAACTTGTAGTCATTTTACTATTGTCAAAATCCAAGACTTTTCCAAAGATTTGAGTACGTCGTTTAGGAAGAAAATTTGCCTCCGGTTTCACAGTTTGAACCAAAATTTCAAAACTTTCTCAAAGTCCAAAATCATTCCTTAAGTACCTTAGAATCTAAACTTGTTAAAATTGACCTCTACAAGTGGAATTTTCCAACCTAAACCAAGATCTAACATCTCAAAGTACCAAAATCATCAAATTTATCACACCCTTGATTATTAAGCCTAGTTTCATCATCAAGATTTATCATCCTCTCATCATGAAACAAAGCTCTATAGTCAAATCAAACTTAGTCTCATTAGAATTTGTCATTCTATTTGACTTAGTTGTAATCCTTGGTACTTTTCCAAAACTTATATCAAAGTTTAGTCAAAACTATAACACTTGTATGCCTGTTCAAACAAGGTTACAAAAACAAAAGCTCAAGGAAAAAGGACTTGAAAATCAAAACATTGAAGAGCCAAACATTGAAACCCCAACCATTGGAACTCTAAACATTGAAATTCCAACCATTGAAACTCCAATCATTGAGACTCAAAACACCAAAACTCAAAACAGTGAAACACAAAACACCATGGTGGAGACTGAGGAGAATCCTCTCCATAGACTCAACAACACTATAGGGGAAGAAATAACCGAAGAAGATATCCAACATGTTGAACAAGACCCCAACTTCCACAAATGTTTAGAAAATATTTTTGAAAGAAATGGGGAAAAATACCTCCTTATGCTAGCCAAACAAGGTGCCAAATTTTCGGATGACTTTGATGTGAATCAATTGAAAGCACCACCCAAAAAGCATGAAAATGATCTCGAACAAGTGGTTTCTCTAACTCACCAAATGAAGAACCTTCAACAACAAATTCTTGATATGCAAAGAGGAACCTCAAAACGATACTTGATCCAAGACATTTTTCCTTATCCATTTGATCAAAGTATTCACATGATACGCTTTCCCAAACATTGCAAATTCCCAAAGTACGACAAATGCAATGGCAAAGCTGATCCGATAGACCATGTGAGGGAATTTAGGACTATGAGTCTTGAATTTGCATATGAGGAAATGTATTTGATGAGATTATTCCCGAGAAGCTTAGGTGGACATTGTCTTGAATGGTTCTCCAAACTCACCCCACTAATTAACACCTTTGAGGAATTAGACAACAAGTTCATCACCCAATTTTCTTACAACATCCAACATGACATCACCATGAAAGATCTTTGTAACTTGAAACAAAAGAAGGGTGAATCGTTCCTTGTGTTCTTGCAAAAATAGAGAAGGTTATTTGCATGATATTCTTGTCTCGTACCTGAAAAGGAAAAGATAGAAATATTTATTGACAACCTCAATGACGAGATGAGTTATAGATTGGAATTGCAATGTCCCCCAACCTTTGAAAAATTGATTGAAAACGGGATTAAAATTGAAGAGGCCTTAGTCAAGAGAGGAGTCATCAAGATATACAATAAAAACAACTCATCAAACTCCTCCAATGATTACAATAGTGGTGACAAACCCAAGTTATGGAAATGAAAAAAGAATGTTGGAAACAACGATCGTCCAGTTGAAATTCAAAATGCGAAACCTGTATTCAACCTAACTGCAACCATCGCCAAAACTAATCAAAATAATAATCCCCCCAACAACCAAAGCAACAACCAAAGCAACAACCAAGGAAACAACCAAAATGTTAACCAAAGCAACAATCAAGGTAATGTTGGATCTAGAACACCATCATATCAAACATCCACAAATCGAAGGAGGTTCACCCCTTTGGGACAATCGTTAGAATCAACATTAAAGGAACTTATCGAAGCTAAAGTCATAACGTTACCAGAGGTGAGAAATTGGGAATCACAAATTAAGCCTCCATGGTGGAATGACGCTCACTTCTGTGACTTTCACCACAACAAGGGACATAAAACCAATGACTGCATGTAGTTGAAACACTTGCTACAAGATCTAATTGACAACAGGACAATATTTGTAGAAGGTCCACATAAACAATGATCATGGGGTGTTCAAGAACCCTCTACCAAACTATGAGAAAGGAGAGTCCTCGTCATCAAATAACAGGTGCAAAAACATAAACTATGTCTATGACACCACCATTTTGCATATTGAGGTAGTTGATGAGCCAACCCATGACAAATCAGATCTTATTGCAAATGATGACTCAACCAACGATAACACCATTGAACATGAACAAAAGATCATTGTAATTGAAAATCATCACCATAATGTTGACATTTCCGCACATCAAATCAATGTTATCAAAATTAGAAAGCCACAAGACAACACACCCGTTAATGCAATCACACGAGGACAAGCCAAGGTAACATTGAAAGGAGCTACCCCTTCCACGTCCAAATCAATTACTATCCCTGCAGCTCAATATAACATAGTGGATCAGTTGCAAAAGATGCCCACACAAATATCTATATTAGAACTTCTCAATATGTCACCTGCTCACAAGGAAATCTTGGAACAAGCTCTAGTTTCCACCACGGTACCAAACAATCTAGAGGTTTTCCAATTCTAGACTATGGTGGGACATTTGATTGCACCGCACTGCTTATCCTTTTTTGAACATGATGATGTGTCTATCAATCATCCCCACAATGATTCCCTACACATTGAGGTCCTAATCCATAAACATTGCATTAAATGTGTCCTAATAGATGGAGGAGCTGGCCTGAATATCTGTACTTTGAAAATTGTTCATGCACTAGGCTATTTAGAAAATGCTATTGATCCCAGGAGGAAAATCATAATAAAAGCATATGATGACGAGGAGAGATCTTCACAAGGATTGATAGTGCTACCTATTCAAGTGGGACCATTTGTTAGAGATATAGTATGCTAGGTGTTAGAAAAAGAGTTAACCTACACCATACTCTTGGGAAGACCTTGGATTCATGGCATGCAAGCAGTACCATCCACATATCATCAGTGTTTGAAGTTCCTGTTCAATGGGAAAGAATTCACTATTGCAGCTGACTCAAACAACCCCCAATATTGTAACACCCTCAAGACTACCCAAGATACTTTTGTACCACACAACATGGAAGCTCCAACTCAGGGTTTATCCAATGATGGGAAACAACTAAATGCCTTGTTAAATTGGGTTGAGAAAAAGGACCAGTTAAAGGATAAGGATATCAGTGATGCCAATCCCTCAAGTAAAGAAAGTACATCAAATCCTACTCCACAAAATTAGGAAGGTCAATTTGAATCCTTATCAAAACAATTTTCCAAGATCCAATTGAAAGATAAAGGCATGGGGGAATACTCATTTCAGCAATCCTTATGTTTATCACAACTTTCATCTTCTCCAAAATCATATGGACAACCATCAACATCAAGGAAAAAATCATCACAACCCACCACACTGTTTGATGGAACCTTTGTAAGAGTCGTCACATTAGTGGATGAGTCAGATGACAAGGAGGTTTTAAACTGGTTGTACAAGGATGAAGAATCATCACCAACATCCACCTCAAGTGTACAGAAAAAGCAGTATGGAAAAGGAAAGACAATCATGGAAAAGATGGGATACGAGGGAAAAGGTCCTATCGGTAAAAGGAAAGAAGGCATCACAAAACCAATACAACCTGTCACAATGCAAGCCAAAGATAAAACAGGATTGGGATACAAAGAAGAATCTAGAGAAGAAACCAAACAACGAGTTGTTGAAAGAATCCTACAACTACAAGCTAGTGACACTCATGAAACTGATTCAAATGAGTATAAGTGGGATTTGTTATCTGAAGAGTAGATTTTCATGATAAGGAAATTGATGTAGTCCAAAAGTATACACCTATACATGAGGAGGGTCAAATTTTGGGATATAGACCGCTTGAAATAGGATCACTACACATTGATGATTCCAATGAAGACGATCAAACTCAGAGTGAAACAAATAATTCGGAGGAGAGTTACCTTATAGACATCAATTTCACTATTGGAAAATCTAAAGACATTACCATCAGGACTCTTACTGCATCTGACTTTAGCCAATCTAATGAATCCTTACCCCTGGTACATCCTGAACTAATAGAATGGGATCAAACTGAGCCATCTGATATCCCCTTCTTTTCAAATGATGAAGCCATTGTCAAATTCCTCTGTTCCGCCAATCCCGAAATAGATTCCACCATTGAAAATCATAACAAAGCTTCCAACTAGGAGAGTGTCAAATTTTCTAACTGCAAAATGAATAATACAAGGAATAGATTTGATGGTGAAAACCATTCAATGGCAGTATCAGATCTAGAAAAAGTAAAAACAAAGAGCGTATCCAACAGTGAAAACCTTTTTGAGGTGTTGAAGGATGGAAGATTTGACACACTCCCTGAACACTTTTAGGAAAGATCAAAAGTATTGGTCGAACCCACCCAATCTATCAATATTGGCAATGAAGAAACAGTGAAGACTATCCATCTAGCAGAATCCTTGACAGATCAAGAAAAATAGAACTTCATCAAATTCTTCACAGAAAGGAAAATCAAATTTGCTTGGTCTTATGCTGACATGCCAGGGATTGATCCAAAACTCATCATGCATCACCTATCTCTACCAGCAGGAGTAAAACCGGTCAAACAAAAATTAAGGAAAATGCATCCCCACATTGCCATATTGATCAAAGTAGAACTGAAGAAGTTATTGGATGTAGGATTTATCAGACCTATCGACTATGCAAAGTGGATTTCTAATATCGTACCTATTTCCAAACCAGATAAAAGCATAAAAATTTGCACATATTTCAGAGATCTAAATAAAGCTTTCCCAAAAGATGACTTTCCCCTGCCTAATATTGACAACATTGTGGACTTGACTACTGGACATGAAATTCTCTCGCTTATGGATGGATTTTCAGGGTATAATCAAATCAAAATTGCTCCTAAAGATCAAGATAAAACTTCCTTCACATGTCCTTGGGGCACTTTCTGCTAGAATTTCATGCCATTCAGGTTGAAAAATGTTGGAGCCACATATCAAAGAGAAATGACCACCATCTTTCATGATATGATGCACACTTTTATGGAAGACTATGAAGAGGATATGTTGGAAAAATCCTACACCAGAGAAGGACACCTAGAAATGTTAGATAAAATCTTCACCAGACTGGAGAAGTTCAATGTGAGACTAAATCCCAAGAAATGTGTATTCAGTGTAACATTAGCTAAACTTTTGGGGTACATTGTGTTAGCAAAAGGCATTCAGGTAGACCCTGCAAAGGTTAAAGCCATCATAGAAATTCCTCCTCCTAAAAAAATTAGCTAGCTCAGATCCTTGCAAAGAAGGTTTCAATCTATCAAAAGGTTTATTGCACAACTGGTAGACAAGACCCATCCTTTCAACCACTTGCTCCACAAGAATGTATCTTTCTGATGGGATGAGAAATGTGAAGGATCCTTTAATCAATTGAAACAATATCTAATGAGTCCACCTATCTTGATACCACTAGCAGAAGGAAAGCCACTGTTATTGTACATAGCAACAACCGAGATATCATTGGGAGCCTTGTTAGCACAAGAGGATTCAACGGGAAAAGAAAGGGAAATCTATTATATCAGTAGAACCTTAAATGGCTATGAGATCAATTACACCTTCATTGAAAAGGCTTGTCTGGTAGTAGTGTTCGCTACCCAACAATTGTGACATTACATTCTCACCCATACCATCAATTTAATAGCCAAGATAGATCCACTGAAATACCTTCTAAGCAAAGCTAATCTAACTGGAAGACTAGCTAAGTGGGTCATGATGTTGAGTGAATTTGACATCCGATATGTTAACAGGAAGGAAATCAAAGGACAAGCAATTGCAGATCAGTTAGCTAGAGCACCATTACAAGACAATCATCCAATGAACATTGAATTTCCAAATGTTGATGTCCTGACAATATCCACACAACAATGGGTCTTGTACTTTGATGGTTCTTATACACAACATGGATCAGGAGCTGGAATATTTTTTATCTCATCACAAGGACACACCATTCCCAAGTCTTACAAATTGATATTCTCGTGCACCAACAACACAATCGAATGTGAAGCCTTGATCATTGGAATCAAAGTAGCAGTTGAGTGGAAGATCACAGAGTTACATGTCTATGGGGATTCACAACTAGTCATTAATTAGGTAAATGGTGACTATCAAACAAAGGATGACAAGCTGATGCCCTACAAGAGAATGGTTGATGACTTCAAAAAGTACTTTGTAGAAATAAGATTTGAGAATATTCCTTGAAGCGACAACAAAGCCATTGATGTCATGGCAACCATTGCTTCTCTCTTGCAGATTCTGGAGAAACAAGCCCATTACGAGTTCATGGTGGAACAACTGTTCAACCCATCTTATGAAAACCATGAGTCCCAAGTTATCTACCATCTAGCTAAGGCTGACACTTCCCTCTATAGGAAGATCTATACATACCTAAAAGATAACACCCTCCCTCCTGACCTATCCCGCAATAAAAAAAAATGAAACTTCATTCACCAAACCACTCAACACACCCTTATCACGGATGTCCTTTATTGACAAGGTCTTGATGGAACTCTCCTCCGATGTCTAGAATGTGACGAGTCTAAAATGGCTTTACAAGAAGTACATGAAGGCGTTTGTGGAACTCATTTGAGTGGTTTAACCCTAGCTAAGAAACTCCTCTGTCTGGGATATCACTGGCCAACTGTGGAGAAGGATTCTTTTCAGTTTGTCAAGAAATGCCAAAAGTACTAGATTCATGGCTATCTCATCCACACACCAATGCAGGAACTTCACCTTTTTGTATCAACATGGCCCTTTTGTCAATGGGGATTGGACCTCGTAGGCAAGATTCATCCATCTTCATCCAATGGACACAAGTTCATTATAACAACCACTAAGTATTTCATGAAATGGATTGAAGCTTTCCCTCTAACCACCATCACAGGAAAACAAATCATGTCCTTCATCCTGAAATATATCATCTATAGATATGGAATCCCAGAGTCCATCATTATAGAAAATGATAGACCTTTCAAAAATTAGGACATTGAAGAACTTTGTGGGAAATTTCACATCTAGCATCGGTTTTCTACACCATATTATCCTCAAGGAAATTTCCAAGCTGAGGCCTCAAACAAGACTATCCTAATTTTTTTAAAGAAAATTATCAATGATGTTGAATGTGACTGGCATGTGCAACTGAACCCTGCTCTATGGGCTTACATAACTAGTATTTGTACCCTGATGGGAGCTACACCCTATGCTCTAGTCTACGGATTAGAAGCCATTATACCTATTGAGGTTGAAGTACCATCACTACGTGTGTCACTAAAAGGGATGATTCATATGAGAATCACAGAGTGTCTAGGTTACAGGAATTGGAACTCTTGGATGAGCATCGTCAAGATGAAGTGGATCACCTAAAAGCATATCAACAGAGGATATCTAGAAGCTACAACCACAGAGTCAAGCCTACAACATTTCAAGTTGGTGATTTAGTCTTGAAAGAGAATCCCCGCAATCAACAAGATTGAGAGAAGGGGAAATTTGAACCAAACTGGCTAGGTCCCTTTATCATTGTGTCAGCCTCTGGATCAAGAGCATATTAGTTGTCCACACCAGAAGGGGATTTGTTTGATGAACCCCTCAATAGCCTGCATCTCAAGAAGTTCTACACTTGAATCATCCAGTGCATCAGAAAAAGGTCCTGAAAAATACCAAAAACATTAGAAAATGTCTTGCAAAAATGGTTTCCTTGATGAAAATCTGGCAAATAGGCATCTTGGTGATAACAAAAAAAATAAAAAAAGATCAAAAATACAAAAAAATCAGAAAAAGAGGAAAAATACAAAAAAAAAGGTGAAAAATTAAAAAAAAAACAAAAAAATCATAAAATTTGAAAAAATGCAATAAAAACAACTAGTGAAAACCTGGCAACAAGCGCTATTTGTGATAGGTTAGCTTTTCCATCTATTTGAGCATGTCGACCATTCGCTTTTGCCATTCACTTTTTCCATCCATCTACCTATCCTCGGAAAGCACCATGTACATATCCTGGCATCGTGATCGTGTCTCACCCTAGACTAGGGGAAAAATCCTAAACTCATTGGGGGCAATAAACTTTGAGCTTGAACCAACAAAAAAATAGCAATGGGGCAAACACAACCCAAAACTATGATCATGGTGCAATTCAACATTCAACATCAACATGAACACATCAACCATCAAAATAAAAACACCAAATCAATCAAACCAAAAAAAACTTCAAATGGATGATATTCTTTCTAAATCATGGGTTTATCACATTAAACACAAATGTTCAATTGTTGTACTTTGATTTTTGTTATCATATCTCTAGAGCACCTCGATGATGTATCGAACTAGAGGAGCTAGGAAGGAGTATGATTTTTCTTTGTCTATTATATGTGAGTTGATCATTATTACTATGCAAATTGTCACGGGACGTGCTCTACAAAGTATCACTAATGACATTTCGAATTTGCATCTTGTCTGTTTACACAAGCAATACTCAGGTCATCTCGGTTTAATTATACTTAGATGCTTGTGTTAACTTGCACTATCAAACATCATGGAAGTAGTGCTTAGGTCATCATGGTCTAAATATACCATCGATGCTTGTACTCACTTTCAACATTTTAAAGGCCCAATGATGATAAAAAGCATGAAAAATCGGTTGTTACGAATGACTTATTTTGCATACGAGATTTGCATGGTTAGAGTAGATTGCATCCATGTTAGTTGGCATCTATATTTATGGGATTTCCAAAGCTGCAACAATGATGTTATCTCTTGCATTAAGGGATTGAGTACACTTGACATTGCCAAAAACACATCATTTTCATATAGCTTGCATTATCATTAATTAGAAAACATTCTCATTTAGTTGCATATCACTTGCATCATCATTTTCATGCATTAGAAAACATTACAAACATCATTCATCCATACATGCATCGCATCATAATATTTGCATCAGAAAACACAAAAAAATGTGCATTGCATCTCATTTACATAATCAAATCATTTCATATAGTGGTGTTAGGAAAGTGGTTCACTAAGCTTAAATGAGTGAGTCTCTTCAGATTTCCAAAAGAATTGGGAAATATGTCAGGTTTTGTGAAAGCTTAATTTAACAAAGAATCAACTGACGACAACCTTCCCACAACTCTTGGAAGGTGGATAGATTCACTCATTTAAGCTTAAAGACCCTAGAACACAATCATCTACATAATCATAATTCATCATTACAAAACACCACATATCATTTGCATCGCATCCATACATAATCAATATAAACATCACATTTCATCACATATCATTATTGCATAATCAAATCCATTTCACATAGCATAAAACATCATTTGCACAAATCCATAAAACATATAGAATCATCCATCATTGCATACATTCTCATAGAATTAGGTACCATCACACAATCATTTCATCCATCATATATACACCCATTGCATCATTTATTTGCATCGGAAAAGTACAAAAATAACATCCACCACATGACATATCATCAAAATCATAACATAGAAATTAAATGCATATCATAATCATCATCATAACATGGAAATTAAATGCATCATAAACATCTATCATCATATCAACACATAGATCATCATCATCGCTACATATCATATAACCTCAAAACAAAATCATAATGTCAAAGTGTACGAGGATATCCAAAAGTATGACAAGATACATCAACATAAAAAGTGGCCCTGTATCGTAAAGTTTGAACACAAGAAGTACATCATCAATTTCACAACAGTGTATACATCATGTCCAACATACATCAAAATATGCTATCCTAATCAGAGCTATGTCGAGCTCCCCCCAGACGATGCTAGCATCATAGAACCGGTACCTCCTCCACCTGACGGACCTGCACCAGGATCTCTCCTATCTCCAGGTAATGGCTGTGTAACACCCATGCTAACAGTCGAAGATCGAGACCTACCAGATCGAGACTATACGAAGCTCTCTCGCTGCTCGGAGGAAGCAACTCATGATATTTACCCCTGTAAACCTGAGCCTCTTGAGGAGTGTGCCGAAAATCTCTAAAATAATCAGATGTACTGGAATTTGTTGCAGCCTGCTGTAATCTCTTAGTAATGGCCTTGGCCTGCTCTGCTCATTGTCTCACGACATCCCTCTCTGTAGTAAGTATGACAACCTGTGCCTGTACCTATTGTACCTGCTGCCTATTTGCATCTCTCTCAGCTGTTAGTATTTGAACCTATGCCTGAGCCTGCACTAACTGAACCTAAAGAGTCTAAACTTGTGCCTATACTTGTTGTACCTGTTGCCTATTTGCATCTATCTTAGTCCTCAGTGTCTGAACCTATGCCCAAGCTTGCACTAACTCACCCTGAAGAGTTTGAATTTGTGCCTATAATGCCTCTATCTGCACCTATTGCTAATGAGAGGGGACTCCAATCCAAATCCTCAGAATCACAGACTAAGGTATGATAGTACTCCTCCTACGTCTAGGAATTGAAAAATATAGAATGTGACTACCAACCACACCCGATAGCCCTGCACCTAAGCTACCACCATCATCGCCTTCCCCACCATCATCACCACCACCGCCACCATCGTCACCACCTCCACCACCACCCTCAACACCATCGTCATCCCCTCCATCCCCAATATCACTCTCCTCCTCCTCTCCATCCCCCCTTTGTCTCGGTGCCTAAGGCGTGCCCTATCATCATCATCAACTGGCAGAACTGGCTCATCAAGACTAGATAAGCTCAGAAAGGGATGTGTAGAAATACTCAGAATAATCCTTTGTCATCCCTGCATCTACAACCTATGGAGCATAATCCCACACACATGGCACCAATGTATAATACTCGGTACAAGCAGCATCATAAGATAAGCACGGCCCCCACTCTGTAACATCCTATCGTTGCTAGGAATAATGGGCAACCCCCTGAGGCATCACTTGAACTTGTCCAAACTGACGACAAACCTGAAGATACAAATATCTCTCGAGTATAGAACGTGTCTATCCCATCAAGTATCACAATAGTAGCATGTATGTCATCTCCACCTAATCCTCTGGCCACACCTCACAATCCAAGTAAGGGCGCCATGTCACGGTCTCCATATCATCTAAGACACATCTCTAATAATCTAATTTTCCAATCTTATGCTAAACACATGAACCATTGTATTTGAACACATAAGGTCTACCCGTCGGTCACTGTTTATCTCCCACTGGCCGAGTGATCGCTATATGCTCCCACGCCCATATCTGCAACAACGTAACTTTGGAAGAGAGGCTCATCACCCCACAATAAACAACCTAGTGCAAATCATGATACAAATGGGCTAACATACAAGAAACCCATGCATATCTAGTCCCCTCCAACATCATACGCTCCAATACTGGACCCTAGCCCACAATAATCCCTTTGACCTATAGTCAGGACAAAGGAATCCTCCAATGAACCAGGACAGAACACATGGTAGAGGATCATATCTCCTGATCATCTCATGCTAGGGGACCCAACAACCTGAAACATGATCATCTCAAAAAATCCTATGCAAGGCATTGGTCCTTCCATGCTCTACTTTGTCATACACAACTATCTCTCCAACCACTAGAATCTGCAAGATACGATACACATCCTCAAGCGTAACTTTCATCTCCCCAATAGCTAGATGAAAGGTGCTATGGTCACTATGCCACCTCTCCACCAAAGTAGTCAACAAACCCCTATTAATCCTATACTGGGGTATATCTAACAATGATGTCAAACCACAACGTGCGATAATATCTAAATCAACCTGTGTCAATTGACGAATCATATCCCACGTCTTCAGGAAACACTCTTGAGACTAAAGAACATCAATGTGCTCCTAATCATATCATGAAAAATAAATCAACATTACATCAATCAAATCATGTTCAATCAAGATCATCAGTCAATCAAATCGGGTTCAATCAAGATCATCAATCAATTCAGGTTCAATCAAGATCATTAGTTAATCTATCAAATCAATCATCAAATCAATCAATCAGGGCAATCATCAGTGAACCTATCATCGATCCTCCCTTATCTTTAGGTTGATACATCATCAATCCTACCATCGATTCTCACCTATCATGAGGTTGATACATCATCAATCCTACCATTGATTCTCACCTATCATGAGGTCGATACATCATCAATCCTATCATCTATCCTCACCTATCATGAGGTCGAAACATCATCAATCCTATCATCGATCCTCACGTATCATGAGGTCGAAACATCATCAAGTTATCCTATCATTTGACTCTCACCTATCATGTGATCAAATCATCAACTATCTTGTTAAACATCAATCAAGCAATGAACATCACACAATCTAATTGAAATCAATCAAAAGCATCACTGAACATCACAACGCAATGACTAACATGATTCATGAACATTATACAAGCCTCAACGAACATCCACAATCAATCACATCGTTAGAGAGGCAAAACAAAAAGGAAAATCATTAGGAATCATCAAATACAAACCCTAAAAAAACCCTGCCAACACCCCTAAGACAGCAAAAGGCACCACAAAATTAGCAAAAAGTGCCATAGAATCAACAAAAAGGCCACAGAATCAACAAAAAGCACTGAAATAGGCCAAAACATGAAATCAGGGTTGTAAAAGGTGCCACAGAACAAGAAAAAGTGTCATTTGGGACCCAAAAAGTGCCACAAAATGAGAAAAAGGTGACACAGAATGGACAAAGAGCACCATTTCAGGCACAAGAAGCGCCAAAACTCCCAAAATCACCCAAAAATGACTCCAAAACAACAAAAATACCCCCCAAAAGTGCAAAAATGACTTTAAATGGTCTACAACACCTATCTACCAAGTTTAAAACATCAATAAAAGGTAGGAAAATGACTAAAGGAGGTTTCTTGTAATGCGTATCGGAGGTCTAGCTGCAACAAGGCGACCATGGCGACAAACACGCTCGAAACGATGCCTGTGATACGAAATCACCATCTTCCTCTAGCTCTCCACTCTCCAAATTCTCCAAAATCACAATGTGCAAATGAATTCACTTTTCCCACTTTTTACCTTTTTAAAGGTTAATGGAGGGAATTATGGTGGGATTTATTACCAAAAATGGGCTTTAACTAATCAAAACTATTCAAGGAGCAAGCGTAGAATCAAATTTCGAGACATAAATCATGTTTGATATCAAAGTATCATTGGTTTAATGTTGGATCATCATCACATCATTGCAACATCATCACACAATCGTCAATTCATCGAAAAATCATCAAAATTCCAAACTTCACCGATTTATCTCTCGAGGGGGCATATATTTGTCAGTACCTAAAAATCAACATCTAGGGCATCGTCTGGGGCATTGGAAAATTTTCTGAGCATCGGTATCAAATTTTTCTTTGAAGCAATGTGTAAACACATTACTTCAAAGAGGGTTAAAATGTATACACTTAAAATTGGTCATCACGTTTAATTAATTAAATACTAGCTATTTAATTAATATTTTGACTTTGTATAAATAAATTCTCAATTTATTTATATTGTTCATTTTCTAAATTTGCCAAATCTAAAAACATATTCTTCTAAATTAATTAAATAAAAAAATTTCCACAAGCTTGTTTATTTAATTAATCTTCACTAATCTCGATTGGGAATTTGAGCACATGTCTACAACTTTTTGTGCCACCTCACCAAGGTCACATGAAATTAAATAACTCTAATTTTTAATTAGAATTATCTTCAACCAATCTTTAAAAGCACATGGTTTATTCCTCACACACTTCCACCAATTTTGGAGCACATGGTCTTCGCTTCCCACACTTGAGTCTTCCATCCATTTGGCATGTTTCCCATTGGTCAAGAGATTCCTCCATCCAAATGGCATGTTGTCTTTGGTCAAGGGGGCAACATCTTTATTCTCTCCATCTTCATCATCCATTCTTCTTGTTCGAATCTAGACCGTTGATTATTGCCACCTCACTATATGCTTGGAAAAGGCTATAAATACAACCCTTGGGCATTGTATTTGGAATCCACATTTGAAGTAAAGTTATCATTCAGGAACATCGTTTGAGCTTGGGAGCACTTTGGAGTTTTATAGTTACTTTTTACATCATGTTTTGCATCATAGTTAGATCTTAGACTAACACTTTGCTTCATAGTTGCATTTTAGATTATCATTTGAGAATATGGATTATCATTTTAGTTATCCATAGTTTTCATTTGAGCATATGTAGAATCATATAGATCACTACCATAGTATCCACCACCGTTTGTCCATTCATCATAAACACCATCATCCATTCATCATGGCATCCATTATCCTTTCCATCATATAGTTGCATGTAGGAATATAGTTGGCTTGCATGTTGAATACTAATCTCATTTCTTAAGTGTCATTCTAATAGCCTTTGTGCACATAGAAATCTTAGGGCCAAAGGGTTAAAAGAATCATTAAGAATAGAGGACAATGAGACGTTCTCAAAAAATTTATTTTGTTGCAAATTAGAGTAACTTGTTTTCTTTGAATATTTGATATAATTTGTTTCATTAAGGTTTGTGTTGATACTAACTTTATACATTTCACACACACATAGGTGGATGTATGAAAGGGTTTCAGGCTTTAGGGTCAAGTCTTATTGCTTACCCAGTTGGGTGTCGCAGGTCGGAGTTAAGGCTTTCACCTTGACTATTTGTAAAGTATGCACTGATTCACCCCCTCTCTTAGTGTATTGGTGTTCTTTCAACAATCTTGAAAATGAAACAAATGCAAATCAACAACAAGATCTTCAAAAATATGTTTTGAATCAATTTTAAGAATTTATGCTATAAAAATCATAAAATTGCAAGTGTAAGATATGTTGGATTCACCAAAATGTGGAGTAGGAAAAGTGATCCTAGATCCAACTAGGATTAGCTTCTTTTCACTTTCCCTCTACATTGGGACACAAAACCAACTAGGCTTTATGATTGGATTACTTCCACAAGGGAGAACCAATACCCTAGGGTTTGGTCCTTTTGAGTTGCAAAGATGATTTTTTTTGTGTTTTAACAAGCCTGTTTGACATAAACCCTAGATCTAAAAAAAGTAATTTATCACACATATAAAAATGGAAATTGTCAAAACATTTGCAAATATAAGGAGATATAGAGAGGAAATTATGATTGAAAATTGGTCCTAAATTGGTTGGTAAAGGGCGGTACCACCCCTTTCCAGAGAAGATTCCTTTTCAAGATCTAAAAACTCTGAAAGGTAGATTACAGCTTGCTTCGTGTTTCTTGTGACCCACTCTTGTTAAAAATTTTGAATCTATCTCACACACATGAAAAGAGGGGGAAAGCTTGTGTTGTATAAGGTATTTCCTAATTCAAACCCTATTTTGGTGTTTCCACCTCCACGTACAACAAATGATAATGATCTAGAGGGAATTCCCTAGGTCAAGTAGAGGCCAAATGGACAATAATTAACTGAAATGATAAATGATAAATGACAATGTTACCTTGATATGAAATCTCTATCGAAGTGATTTCCACACCATGCATTGCCACCAAAGGTTATTCTATGGATTCTTGAATTACTTGAAGACTTGCAATAGGGTAGTCCACAAAACAAAATATATTGTTGTAGCTAGCATGTAGAGGATAACTCAATACATCTTCACAATTTGATCATAATAACTCCTTATTCATAATAATCTATTTTCTCATGTTCAAATGAGAATAAAACTTGTTTATATACGTGTTCCAATTGATATTTTTGATTATAGGCCAACCTAGGATATTTTTAATCCTCTAAGGACCAAAACCAAAATATTTAATTTGAATTAGGACCCCTTTAAGGACAAGGGTTCTACCACCCTTGACTAGGTGATTTTTCCCCAAATTTGTTGGGGCATTGATGAATTTAATGTATTTTTATGAGATGGACTCGAAATGAATAAATTATTATAATTAATGTTGTAGGAAAAATAGGGTGTCAAGGTAGTGTGAAATTGTCAAGGTGGCAATTTATGATGCTACACCAATAAAAATTAGTCACACTCCTAGAGATCAGACAGTATGAGCCTCAAGTCAAATCCACATGGTGGAAGGACACTAACTTCTATGAATATCATAGGGATAGAGTACATAAGACCATTGATTACATAAAACTGAAAATCCTCATGATTCAAGATTTTATTGATCAAGGTGACATTACTGTTGAAGATAATCATAAAAATTTATCTCAAAATAATCACATCCATAATATCAATAGCTCACATAATGAGATATTAGGCATATATAAGATACTTTTCCCAAGTTGATCAAAGCCATCCACCTATATTTAGAGTAATGGCTCATCCTAAAATAATTGCACTAGTCATGGCCATAACATATCCATCTCATTTGACTTCATAATAGGTCATCTTGAAGAAGCTTTCCCACTAAAAGCCCCCATCTCTCCTTCCATTCCTTCATCCTCAACACCTTTGCAAAATAAATCCACATCATTCCCATCAAATAACTCATTCAATAATAACACCTTTTAGGATTTTTCCCAAGGGATATCCATGATAGATAATCCATTATTTGATATGAGTCCAATATATAATTAAGAAATCCTAGATCAAACACCATCATGCATCCCCACTCCAAAGAGTCTTCTCCAAAATACATTACCATCATTCCAATATATTATAGCCATATGAGATTCCCTTATTTATACCCCATTTTTTGAATCATATCTATGTCAAAAACACAATCCAAATCACAAAGAAGCAAGCCTTGAAATGCATCAAGATCAAGATACTAAAATCCTCCAATCTTATCCTATCATTGAATGATATCCTATTCCTCTCGACTTTCATGATGATCCCATCATCCATCTCCCTTCCATCCATGTTACCCAAACTAAATTTGACCCCATCCATAATCAAATAAATTATACTTCCGCAAATGAGAAACTTGCTTGTCCTAGACACATAGATGATGAAGTTATAGTTGAATTCACAAGAATCTATGAGGAATATCACAAAATGATGAAGAAACAAGCCTAAAGATGGAGAAAGCACCAACATATTATGAGCTCTAATCACTCCCTTTTTTCAAATAAATCCTTCTTACTAATGAGAAGATAATCACTATTGATGATTCCCAACAACATAAAGATGAGTTGGCATCTTATTACCAGAACAATACATATCATATTGCAAAAAAATTTTATACATGGATGCAGCATCAAGGAAAATGATTAGGCCTACATGAACAAGGTATTATAGAACCAATACATTCTGTTGACAATCCTAAATATCAAGGACTTGGTTATTCATCAACCAAGAAATTTCATAATGTTAGTGGCACCTCCATGATACCGGGGGCAACTTCATCTAATGCAAACATCAAAATAGGAGCCATTAATAGTCCTTACAATAAGGTTGTTTCCAACACTCCTCCAATACAAATCATAAACCATCATTCTTGAATCCTTCATTCCATTAATTGGGACCAACAAAATAAAAATCCTTATAAAGAAAAAGATCAAAGTCATGCTTTTGAAGCTAATAAATCTAAAAGTCAAAATGGATATACTAATTCAGAATGGATCACAAAGAAAATTGGATCATATAAGACATCCAATCCACATACAAATATAAAAGTCAATGAAATTATGGAGCCACCTCAAACAAGGTATTCTATCAATCAAAAGTGTCCACTTTTTGTTGAACACCCAAAATACTAGGGGGAGTGAATTAGTATTCTATTAAACCATTCAGTTGTTAACCATCCAATAATTAAAAAAAATTAACTGTAACTGTAAACAAAGACATGAAAGAAATCATAACACCACATGACACATAAACACCAATATT
The DNA here is from genome assembly GCA_007258455.2 of Sequoia sempervirens. Classification (NCBI taxonomy): domain Eukaryota; kingdom Viridiplantae; phylum Streptophyta; class Pinopsida; order Cupressales; family Cupressaceae; genus Sequoia; species Sequoia sempervirens. The sequence continues at coordinate 762,856,215 of VDFB02281492.1, read as the reverse complement.
TTTACGTGGAAAACCTAAAAAGGGAAAAACCACGATGAGGATTAGCTCACAATATATTATAACCGGTTAAAAGATATTACAGAGGCACACTGCCATGACACATTATCCTTGAAAGGCCCACAACCTGAAATGATTACAAAATGGAGTGTGGCTCACTGCCAAAAAGTGAACTGATAGAATACACCTTTCATGTGTTGAATTTAGTTCCAATTAAGCTTTGAAAGAAAAAACCCGCTCTGCCTTATTGTCGCTCAACATACATAGAAATTTTTCCTTGATACTAATCTCAAACATTCATATTTACTTGTTCACATACTATCATGCATCTCCTCATATCACATCACATCTTCAATATAAAAATGTTTCATATATATATATGCTATTACATCCACATACATTAGTTAGGTTAGCCTAATTGGATATCTATATACTTAATTCAAAAATAGCTTGTTGGCTCAAAACTTGAAACAAAAATCCTTTCATGCTCAAACCAAAATGTGCAAGGCATAACTGAGGTCGGCCCAAACCTAAGAAATAACTCTTTGAAATTTGCAAAAGCATATTAATCTCCATTCCACTTATTCAAGTATAGAGTCGGCCAAAAAGGACTTGATCACAAAAATAGACCAAACTGACTAACACCAATCAACCATATGATCATATGAGCATGCACCATTTGCAATACATGTAGATTCAATACCTGTGAATCATCTCCCAAAGCCATAAAGACTAGATCAAAGTACCAAAGAAATCCATACCAAATAACTCATACCACTATGCACAACTCTTAGTAGAAAACTATATGTCGAACTTTTGTCATTTGTATCTTTTAGCCCATTCAACCAAAATTTCTTAAAACTTGTTTAGGGATGCATTTAATAATCCCAAATAACATATTAAAACTACATAGGTCGATCTCCTAATATGAGCAATTTCGGACCAAATTACTAGATCAAGGTAACACAAACACTATTCACTAGATAGACAAAAATGTCACCAAACAATGTTGGCATCAATGACAACACACCAAAGGGTTTTCATCTTCATTCTTCCAATAATCTCCCCCTTTGTCATTTATGGCAACATGTTCCAAAAATGGATCTTCAAAATTGTGAGCCCAAACTGAGTGTACTCCCCCTTTCAAATATAAATCACAACTTCTTTGAAACTTCAAAAAACTTTCTCCCCTTTATTGTACCTAAACTTCTCCAAATTCATCCCCCCCTTTGACATCAAGGACAAAGGGTGTTCCAGTGATAAACTTGCAAAAATAAACTAAAATACCATAAAGAAAAAAAAGTGTAAGGAACATTTAACCAGAACTGGGGGCACCATCTAATTCCTCGAGCATGGCTTCCCAAGTAGGTTTTCCATTATCCTAGATTCCCTTCGCTCTAACAAGTGCTTTATGCAATTATTCTAGCTCTACTAAGCACTCTTCTCCTTCTTTTGGAGTGGATGGATTAAGATTTATCTTTTCAAGTTTCTTTGCATCTGCCAAGGCACTTAATACTGGAATGTGTTTGGACTTCACCAAATCTCCAAGTTGTCCAAACCACCTTATTGCATCTTCTTTTTTCCTTTGTAATGTGAAAAACTTGCTTTGCAGGTCTAAAATGGAAGTACAAGAAGTATAATCTCTATCATCTACAACATTGTAGGCTACAGAGGCATTAGCAAGTTATGACTCGATCGAGTCCATTAAGTCTTTAATGCCTCGAGTGACATCTGACCACCACATGCAATACACAAACGGTATTTGGGCTTCCTCTTCACATTCCTTTACCTCTTTCAAACATTGCAACACCTTGTTGTGTGTGGTTGCACATTTATCCTATAGTATCAGTAACCTTTTCTCCAAAAGTCTTTATTTTACCTCTTTTTTAGTTTGCTCCTTTAGGCTAGAGGTGTATTCTTTGAGTGAATCAACTAAGAACTTTAAGTTCTCAATGGGTGTTAAGGAGTCATCAATTGTGGCATCAGGAGTTGTATCATACAAAGCCTTAATGGCATCATTTATCAGTTGAGTCCCCTTCTGATGGGTTTCAATAATTTCCTTTTTACCGGAGTTAAGAAAGATACCACAAAGCTTTATCCTTTGAATCAGTGAGATCTTACTTAGATCCACATAGCCTAGATGAGATGGAAGTTGGATCAACTGTGGTGGAATCACATGTTGAATCCTTATTTGTCTTGACAAAAGACCCTTAAGAGTATTTCCAGATGATTCACCGGATGGATTTGATGGCTAAATGGTCTTTAAAGATTCTTCTTCACTTCTTCCAATCTCTTATTCTTCCTTATTTTCTTCTTTCTTTTCCTCTTCTTCCTCTTCGAAGGGATTTTCTGATGGTTTGTCTTTTTTTTCTTCCTCCTTGTCCTCATCATCTTTTCTATCATCACTCTTTTCATTTTTTCTTTCTTCTTCATTTTTATCTTCATCACCACCGTTTTTGGTATTCTCATGGTGTTCTTCAAGATTGTTACCGGTATCATTATGATACTGATCTTCAGTATGTTCACTGGTTGTATTCTTTGTGTCTTCTAGAGGAGAAAATGTCTCCTCAATAAGATGATCCTTTACTTTTTCACAAACAGGTAAACTCGTAGTGGAGGGAATCATTTCTTCTATGTCAATACCCTTGTCTTTAGCAAGCTCCTATACTTGAGCTATATGAGATGAAGAAACAACACTCATCCCAATTCTCTTTGACATTTTCCTTACTATATCAAAAGTCTCTTGCCTTATATTTTTTGATTTGTCCTTTTCCCTTGCCATGTGAATAGTGATTCTTTGTTTGACTCTAAACCTTTTAGTATATTCTTCTAGCAAAGTAGCCTAATCAACCTCAGATAAAGAGGATCCAAACTTATTCATGGCATCGGTTTTAATCTTATCTTCAACATTCACAGCTTCATGCCTTCTTTGTAGCAAGGCTTCCCATACATTATCAGTTACCTTTTTCTTCATATCCTCCATACTTTTATCAAAGATAATCATATATTGAATAAAATAATTTATAATTGTTTCCTTATCCTCTTCACTAGCCTCGTCAAACAATTTAGCAGTAGCTAGAAAATATTATATTCTATCATATTATTTACCAATGGTTCTAGCTTCATGAGTGAGTGGTCACTTATCGAAGGATACTTAGGATTTTCCTCCTTAGGCTTTGATGTGCTTTCTTCACCCTTCTTCTCATGCACATGAATTGTGAAAGAATTCTTTTCTTTCTTTGTCTCATCTTCATCAAATGAGTCCACAACATTTTTTGTTCTATTCGCTTGTGAGATACCTTCATTGTTGGTGGAGACACTACTTCTTCTATTCCTTTTCAACTGAGTTTCTTCTTGCAGGCCAAGGTCAATCTCCTCTTGTACCGCATCACTCATGTTCCTTTTTTTGCTTTCCTTTTGTTCTATTCTTTTTTTGAAGGTGTCAAAGGGTGCAATAGGGGGTACATTTTTCCTCTTGGAAGCTCTAGTGTTAGGTCTGGAGGAAGCAGTTACATTAACTGTTGCTAGAGTATTGTGTTCTATCTTCTTTTCTTTCACTGTTGCAGCTACACCGAGTGTTGTTGGAAATGTAGAGGTAGTGGTGGAAGGTGATCTTCCTAATCTTCTAGGTCTAGAGGGAACTTCAACTGTTTTGGCCCTCTTCTCTGCTGCAACTTCCCTTAACCTATCAACATCATCCTTTGAAAGTGTATGCAATTTAAAATATTCCTCAACATTTGTATTCACCATTTTAGCTCTTTGAGGTGTTGAAGTTTCCAAATACACTTCATTTTACTTCTCTTCATATGTACCATGTCGGGACTGAGAGGGATCCTTGGGGTTGTTTAGTAATATTTCAATGAGACCCTCAACCATTTGCTCATCAATCTTATATCCTAAAGGCTCTATCCATAGAGTTCTAGGTTCTACTGCCTCTATAATACACTCATTGGTGGATACCAGGAAAGTTACATCATTTGCATATTTAGCCAAAAAACTCTTTAAAATTTTGTCTCTATCATGCATGTTATTCTAAAAGAATGTGAAAAATGCAGTCAGAGCATCACCCTGTGCCTTGAAATCCCCAATGTTATGCAAATAATCAAATATTTGATGTGCTACTAGTCTGCTAGTATCGCATATAATGTCTTTCATTCCAAGTAGCTCCCTCAAAAAGTAAAGTAGCAAACAGATTGCCAATGTTCCAAACTTGAAAGGATATTTCTTTGACTTGGTCTAGCTCAAGTTGTCCATAAGTTGCTACCAGAGTAACTCACATAAATCATAGTCTCTTACATTCACCACCATGTCATGTGCAACATAGATTGCAGTTGTAGAGACTGGATTTCCTTTGTTGGTGAAGTAGATATTCTAGCCTATCATGATTTTTGCATACCTCATAGTAGGGTTTGTAATAGGTTTGGTTTTCAATTCTCTCCCATCATATGTGGCACTAGTTAATCTTATAACCACATCATTTTTCACAGCTTTTAGCATTAGTACAGGTCTAGTGTCATAGAGTGTAGTCACAACTTTGATCACCTCTTTGGTAGTTAATCCAGGAACACTTGTCCATACAAATTTATCGTGCACTCTACTAAGTTCTATCCTCATAAACTTCAAATCCATTCCACTGCAAAAATCAGGGAACCTGTTCCACACATCTAGCTTCTTTTGCACAAGGTTTTCATACTTTGGCTTCACTGAGAAATTATCTCTAGTTAACTACTTTAGCCATTGATTCTTGAGTTCTTGATGATAAAATTCTTCCAATTTACCATGAATGTAGGTTCTAGTATCCTCGATGGGCAAGACATTATTTGAAATTTGTGAAAATGTACCGACAGGGTCAATGTTGAAAACCTTCCATGAAAACCTTTTGAATTTCAGTCTAGGTCTCTCAAAATTCTCAACCATGGTTGGTGTGGCCATTTCTCCCTCAATTATTTTGTATATGCTTATGGAAATTACTTCTAATGCAAACCCACAAAGTATAGATAGTTGTAAATACCTTTTTCATGCTTCGACGGAAACTAGGGTTTGATGCCAAATACTTAGAATCACCTTCAAATCTCCTTCAATTCACTTTGCTTTATTTAAATGTATAAAAGTGATTTAACTCGACTTATATTTTCACTTTATACCTTACCGATCTGCCCTAATTTTGCATTTATTTCATTCGATCTCCAAAAAAATGATAAACACCTCATGAGTACACTATAAACCCTAAAATGTTCCACAAATCTTCAAATTTGCATATTTTCTGCCATAATCTTTTTCAACATCTTCAGAATATCATTTTACATCACATATCTTTGTGTCACTACTTGACACCTCATATATCAGGGGTTTATTGGATCTCTCTATAATTGCTCCCCCTAAACCTAGTATTGGATTTAGTTTTTAGAAGAATTATATGTACCAAATGGAGGTATAGATGTGTTAGGTTCACCCTTGTTCTCAAGTTCTTTCTTTTTCTTCCAGATCTCTATTTCTTTCTTAACTTCAGTAGGATCAATTTTCTTTACTAGATTATTCCTTTGTTCCGGATTATATTTCCTCTCATTTTTACTTCTACAGAATCTTGAAATATGTCCAGGCTTGTTATAGGTGTAGCACACAACATTTTTCTAACCAAACTAATTTGAATTCATCCTTGATCTGCACTGGTTAGCCTTATGACCAAATTTATTACATGTGTAATAATAACCATGAAATGATTAAATCATTCTACCAGTATTGAATCTATTCATCATCATCTAATTTCTGTACTCAGTAGCTCTATGTCTTAATTTCTTGCATTCAAAGCATTTTCCAGAAAAGAATCCAACATTCTGATTCATTCTACTTCTACATGATTTTGCCTTATGACCAAATTTATTACATGAAAAATAAATGCCATTGAAAGATGAGTACCTTTGAGCATTAGGTTGTCTGTTAGGAGGCCTTCTAGAGTTGCTTCTTTGATTCTTTAACTGTCTACTATTTACTCGAGTTTTCTTTTGATTGTCAACCTTGTTAGATGTCTAATTTATTTTTGAACTTTTTCCTTCAATTCCTAAACCACCTTTATTCTTAGAGGGTTTATGAATTGCAATTAACTCATCAAGCATTATAGTACTTGTTTTGAAGTTCTCCTCATGGGCTCTTGCTTTCTCCAAATCTAATCTTAGGGTCACCACTTCTTGTTCAAGCTTGATGCATTCATCAACCTTACTTTGAATTACAGCATTTTGACAGTCCCCAATTCTCTTCTTTTCTTATAATTTTAATTTTAGTCTGGTAACATCCTCATTTGCTTTCTTCAACTAATCACTAACTTCTTTGTGCCTTTCCTTGAACTTCTTGATTTTCTCTCTTAATTTTTTGATACATTCATTTTCTTCTTTTAGGTTCTCCTTCAAAATTTATTTCTCACTTTCAAGTCTATCCAGATCTTCAAGAGCAACATTGAGTTCTTTTTTGTCAAATGTGTAGTCATCTTCTATGCATTCAATTGCAGAGATTTATTCTAGAGGAATAGGACACCTTTTGTTAGCCATGTGTTCAAACTCCAAGATCTTCCTCAAGTTGTTAAGCTTTTCTAAAGGAACCAAGCTCTTATACTAACTGTTGAACACCTAGAATACTGAGAGGGGGTGAATCAATATTCTATTAAACCATTCAACTTTTAACCATCCAATAATTAAAAAAAATCTAATTGCAACTATAAATAGAGACATGAAAGAAATCATAGCCCCACATGACACATAAACACTGATATTTTTACGTGGAAAACCCAAAAAAGGGAAAAACAATGGTGAGGATTAGCTCACAATATATTATAACTAGATATAAGATATTACAGGGGCACACTACTAGGACACACTTTCCTTGAAAGGCTCACAACCTAAAATGATTGCAAAATGGAGTGTGGCTCACTGCCAAAAATTGAACTAATAGAATACACCTTTCATGTGTTGAATTCAGTTCCAATTAAGCTCTAAAAGCAAAAACCCACTCTTCCTTGGTGTCGCTCAACATACACAAAAATTTTTCCTTGGTACTGATCTCAAACATTTAGATTTACTTGTTTGCCTACTATCACACATCTCCTCATATCACATGTCACATATTCAATACAAAAATGTTTCATATATATGTTATTACATCCACATACATCAATTAGGTTGGCCTAATTAAATGTACATATACTTAATTCAAAAATAGCTTGTCGGCTCAAAACTTGAAACAAAACTCCTTTTGCACTCAAACCAAAACATGTAAGGCATAACTTAGGTCGGCTTGGACCTAAGAAAGATCTGTTTGAAATTCGTAAAAGCATATTAATCTCCATTCCACTTATTCAAGTATGGAGTCAGCCAGAAAAGGACTTGATCACAAAAATAGACCAAATTGACTAACACCAATCAACCATATGATCATATGATTATGTACCATTTGGAATACATGTAGATTCAACACCTATGAATCATCTCACAAAGCCATTAAGACTAGATCAAAGTACCAGATAAATCTGGACCAAATAATTCATACCACTATTCACAACTCTAAGTAGAAAATTGTATGTCAAACTTCTATCATTTGTACCTTTCAACCCATTCAACCAAAATTGTTGAAAACTTGTTCAAGGATGCATTTAATAATCCTAAGTAACATATTAAAACCACATATTCCAATCTCCTAATATGAGCAATTCTAAACTAAATTACCGGATCAGGGTAACACAAACACTGTTTACCAGATAGAAAAAAATGTCACCAAACAATGTTGGCATCAATGACAACACACCAAAGGGTTCTCTTCTTCATTCTTCCAAAACTTTCTTCAAAATAACCTTCAATACCAACACACAAGGTGTATAAAACCATGGTCTCAAACACACTCAAAATCACACATCCACACTCCAACATCCACAATCCCAAGTTTTGAAAAATAAAAAAATCCTAAATCCAAACGACCAAATAATTCATCCACATCTTATAATTCATCCACATCTTACATCCCCCATAAAAATCTAACATCCATATAAAATCTAAAAATCCTAAATCCCACATTCATCGTGTCTTGGCAACAACACTTTATCATAAGGACTCTAATGGCACTCTATCACAATGTGCACATGAAGTTAAATCCAACTCTAGTATCAATAAGGATCAAAATAACATCCATGGGCTATATACGTGTTTTTATCTTGACAAAGAAACTCCTCAAGGCATGATATTATTGGCACATTATGACAATGACATCTATATCAACACCACTAGTTGATCCCACATAGTTGTTGATCATTCAAAAATAAAAGAAAATGATAAATAAAATTAAAGAGAAATAATTTGTCCAATAGTAAAAACCATTCTTATGGTGCTTTGGATAAGTACCATGATGAAAACCCATTTGTGGGTGTCATGTGTGAAATCGTTTATCTATGTGTACCATTCCATTTGGGAGAATTTTACCTCATACATCATGTTAGTTTATCCCAACACCACTATCCATTCAATCCATTCTATTTTCATCCATCTTCCATAGCCAGGTGCTTGATCAAAACATGCTTTTTGAAAACTCTTGATATGGTCATTTCCTTTGGCCATATACTATCCAATGTCATACCATCACCTACATAGCACTATCCAAACATTTAGCTTGTGTCAAACATGTTATCCTATTATGAGATAGTCCTTAGAAGCAATACCTTATCCTAGATCTATTTGCATAATGACTATCCTTCACATATTCATTTCCATCGCACTAGTCCATTCATCCATTGATAGTGTTCCATACATTGCTAGACACGGGGGTAGGTGATTACATTGTGATTTATAAAAAATCTTCATATATACCTTCTAGATCGCTTAGTGATCAGGACACCTTCCAAAAATCTAAAAAAAATCAAATATCTTGAAAAAAAACAAAAAAACACTTTCAAGCATTTTCCACCATTCCATGAATACATTTTCTCCATCAAAATCTCCTCCATCACCTACAATCTAGACAATCCTCATCAATCTCATTGCTCTTATGCTTTAGCATGATGTCAAACCATATAATAGATTCCATTCCTATCTTGGCTACAAATCTTGATCCATCTTATCCAATCAATCATCATCGGTATGTATCCTTCTCAATCATTGTGTTTATCCTAAACACTGTCCTTGTATTTTTTTTATCGTCAACAACATTATCACCATCATCAAACAATCAATTGAATCAATCAACTTTAGCTTGGATAGTGACAAGATCTCAAAAACCTATCTTCGATATCCCTACCCATCCATATATCTTCATCATTCATCACCATCATTATCATTACCATCAAAAAAATCCAAAAACACTAAATATTCCAAAAAATCCAAAATACATTAAAACATCCAAAAACATTAAAAAATCCAAATAATCCAAAAATATCAAATATTCCAATAAACCCCCAAAAAATTAACAAATCACACCATCTACCATACACATAATAAATTTCCATTACCTAGACATGACACTTAAGTAAGAACAAACTATGCATTACCTACAAACATTGAGCTTTCAAAAGACTACTGCCAAATTAGCCTACTACCTACTGATCAATTGTCTAACCAGCTTTAGCCACCTTTATCAAAACTATCATGCCTTAACAGATGCATCCTTCCTACAATAGGCATTACCCAATTTGAACACATATTTTGGCAAGAAAATATAATGGTTGTTGATTTGTTTGGACAGTGTGTCTTTCTATTGCTTGATTTATCATACTACCCCATTCCTATGCTACTCAAGGATATATTAAAATGATTAGAGGATAATGAATGGGGCATGGTCATGGTTTTCATATTTCATGTTTGTGGAATGTTCTTGTTGCATTATTTGGGTATATACATTCCTTGTGTGTGTTGGAATGGCCTCTAGCATTGAAAAAATTCAGTTGCATATAAGGTCATGTAATACCTTTTTGCACCAGGGATATCATGCTATAAGATCATTTACCTCACATATTTCAACAAGGTTATATTATGTTTGATATGGATGATGACAATCCTTCTTGTTTGTAGAGCCAAGTTCCATGAAAAGGATACCAAAGTCACCTTAGTTTGTCATATTGTGGTGTACATATATCCATTTACCACAATAAGATCTATGATGATAAAAAAAAGCACAATATCTACCAATATCATATCAATCCACATCAATCTATTTCCATTCATCTATCTCATATCTATCTTTTTCATTTTATCCATCATCCATTTCATTATGTGATTTTCATCAACAACAACCAGTCCATCACTATCTCCACCATATTAACCCACAATCTCATTACCTCCTTCCTCCCCACCTTCCTCCTCATCCAAATATTTCTTATCCTCCTCTTTCCATTTTTTTCACCTCTAACACATCTATCCAACCCTTTTCAAGAGTTTGAACTAAAAAATTTATTTTTTCACCAACCTCTTGAGGGGGCATCCTACCTCCTTTTCTTTACTATGGCATGGCATCACAAATTCTTTCATACTTTCTTTGAAACAATGCCATAAAAACACATTCTCTCAAAGAGGGGCAAAATGTAGACACCTAAATCTGACTAATATATTTCTTCAAAAGCATCATCATTTTCCATCATTAGGTCTCACCAATATATCTTCTACATTTAATTAATTTCATTATTTATTTAAATTACCATTATATCCCCTTCATCCTAGATAATTAAATAATTTTTAATTATTTAATTATTTAAAATTCAAAATTTCTCTCCATTTCCACTATTAATTAAATAATTTTAAATTATTTAATTAATTCACTATATCATTACTTTTCCTCTATGTTAATTAAATAATTTTTATTATTTAATTAATTCACTAATTATTCCTCTTTTCTATACTAATTAAATGATTCACTATTATTTAATTCATTCATTTCCCACTTCTCAAATTAAATAATTATTTAATTAATGTTAATTATTCTTCTCAACACTATTCTCTTCTAAATAAATAAAATTATTTATTTCCCCTTTTGCACATGAAATTAATAATTTATTTATTTAATTATTTATTAATTACTCATGTATTTCCACCTTACCAGTTCACTCAGACTTACTTTCAATCCACTCATTAATCAAATCAGTCTTTTGTCCCATCTATCTTTTCTAACTCATAGTCACTTCCACTTCTCTAATCAATTAATCCACTTCACTACCTCTTACATTGAGTTCACTCAAATCATGCATCTAGTTAACTATCTAATCAATTCCTCTCAACTATTTTGGGCTATTGATCTGCTCAATCTCTTATCAGATCTCAACCATTGATCGATATCACTCAATCTATAAAATAAACCTATCATTCATCAATTATCACTCTCTCTAGAAATCAATTATATCTCTCTCTCTCATTGCAGGAAAAATATACACATATCTTAAGTGCTTTGTGCTACCAAATCTGAGAGAAACCATCACTACACCTTCTCTCCAAGGTGCAACATAGGAGGACAATGGAGTTAAGCTAATTTTGTTGTTTGTGCATGTAGGTTTGGATATCTTATTGTTATACAACATTCTTAATGCTTCATTGGTGTGATTTAGGAGTTATATTGTGAATTGTTTCATTTTATTCTATTGTTTTGCTTTCATAATCTTATCTCCATTTCTAGGTCATACACTTTTTACGAAGGTAAATAATAAACTCTTTCAAATCAAGCATAATAAATATTCCATAAGTACTCAAATCAATCATTTAAAAAAAATGCAATATCAATAAGAGCTAAGTAACACATGTAAAGAAACCACACACTTTCTATATTTATTCATGAAAAATGAATCTATAATTGACACTAATATAATCATGGTTTAACAAGGTTTCATAAGGATTCGTCTTGAAACTTGAATCAAGATAGGGAGTTAAAACATACATATTTTTTTAAGTTGACTACCTCCTTGTTCCTACACACTCAATTAAAATTTCAAGTACATATACACAACACAAGGATAGCTAAAAAATATGTAATCCAAAAAAAAATTCAATTATCTATATAAACTAAAATCATCTAAGGATAACATGATACAAATATCATAGGTGCAAAAATCAATAACCATAATAATTATAATTTCAAACTAGATAAATAATCACTAACCAATATATACATATATAGTGAAAATAATTGAGTTTAAATACAATTGTAGGTTCAAACATGAAATTGGAATATATTTATTCAAAACATATCATTTAATGCCTCTAAATCAATAAAAAACACCATCACTAAAGTATAATACTAGTATCAAAATCAAAATCAAAGAACAAGATAAGGCACAAACACTTGTGGGCCTTACATTTAATGTATCTACGTAAAATAATGTATGTCCTAATAAAATGATATAGAAACAATAATAGTGTTAATGCAAGAAAGAAAAATAATCAAGTGAGATAAGTACCTTCTAATTCTAATGACAAAATAGATATAGAAAACCTATGTTTTGATTATAGGGAAAAACAAGTTTTGAATGGACCCGAAACCATTAACAAACAGGTTTTGACGGGAACCCGAAACCCACCCAAAGAGGAACCAGCTGCACAACAATAAAACGCAGCCAACCAGTTGCATACCAACAGTAGAAAACCAACTGATCAACAAGACAACCCAGATCTACAAACAACAAGAAGGGTTTTAACGGGAACCTAGAACCCAAAACACACCCAAGTTTAACAAGGGAACTTGGACCCATAGCAAGTTTAAAGGGGAACCTGCAACCCACTCACAATCAGAAAATAGGGACCAGAGTCCCTCACATCATACTAGGTTTTACTAGGGACATTATACCCACAATTCACACAAATACCATCAAGAACCACCAGGCAGGAGGCCATCTTATTATACCAATGAGAAGAATCAAATCTCTTGTACCATCCCTGAACAGGAAGAGTTGAATCACACTCCACCTCAATAGGAGTTGGCTCCCCTCTATAGGAGTAGACATCATGAAAAACCTTAACACCACTACAGTCACACTAAAAAAAGAAACAACTCCACCTCCATAGGAGCGTTCACTGCCTCAATAGGTACTATACCAGCAATGACCAACAACAAGGAAAGCACCTCCTCAAATCCACAATCCCCAACTCTACCTATAGAAGAGAGGGCTCCACCTCAATAGGAGTAATCTTCACCTCAAAAGAAGACTCAGATTGAAGAAAAGGGAAGAGAGCTAACCAACCAGTAGCAAGGAAAAACATGATAACCACTAGCAACTTGAGCCAAAGGGGTAGCAAGAGAACCACCAGGATATACCCTACAAAAACATTGAAAAAACCAACATGGGAAAGAAAGAAGAACATGAAGAGCATCCCATCCAACCCATCCAAGACCGCCAACAGCCTTCCAATCTGGGTCCAGAAATAAAACATGGAAATCCACCCAGCCAAGAGAGCCTAGTAACAAAAAATGAACACCAAGAATCTTTCAAAGCCTTCCAGAAACACACTTTCAACCACAGTAGGGAGGGATAAGAACCACTCCACATCAGTCCCTAAAGTAAAATAAGCATTAAAGAACAACCTCTTAAGGCACACTCAGAACAAGCCTCGACATGGAACCAAAGAAAGCAGGGCACCAAAAGGCAGAAAAAACTCCTAGCAGGAGAACCAAAAACTCAAACCCATAGAGGGGTCAGACCAATACACCATCCCCCATATACTAAAGAATAACAATATCGAACAAGAGGGGAGAACAAGGAAAGAGAAACTCCCAACCCAAGTAGTAATGTCGCACCACAACAGGGGCTAAAGACCCACAATAGGTTCCAAACCAAGAAAATATGCATGAAAGCCTAGCTGCCATTTGGAAACCAAAAATTTCCTAGCAAAAATGGCCCCAAGATGGGAGAACTCCAAAGAGAAACCTAAAGAAACGACCACTCCAAATGCCAAGAGGAGCCAAGAAGAGGGCTTCAAAATAGAGGCTCTTTCTGAAAAAACATCCTCCTCCAAGCGCAGAAAGCAAGAGAGCACCTCCAAAGGACCCAGCAACAAACGCCATCGCAAGCAGCAGACAATCCCAACCGAGCACGAGCCAGCAATGCCTGGAGCAACACCAAAAAACCTCGCTAGTCCAACCCGAGCACACCAAATAGCCTCAACCTCCAACACCACACACCTAGTAGCTAACAAATGGTCTGCATAGTGTAGGAGGGACACACGCGGACTAGAGAAACCATTTGCATCATCCCCATCCTCTGAATCTACCTTGACCTCCCCCGCACAACCATCAGATTTCAAAAACCTTCACCTGCCATTCTCCCCCAATAATGATACAATGGCTAGATAGAAAAACTATGTTATTAAAGGTATTACAATGTTTATTCAATTAAAAAAGAAGCATGGTTCTTATTGTAAAATTTAGCAAGCGAAGATGAGAAAAAGTAATTGATGTTATTTTTATTTTTATATTTATATGGAAAGTGCAATAACATTGTAAGTTAGATTAGAAAAAATCTAAATTCTAAAAATTGTTCTCTATATACAACTAAGACTTAGAAATGTACTTTTAGATATGATACAAGTGAAAGTAAGAGTAACTAGAGTATTGTAAATCTAAAAATGAAGATACAAAGTGAAATCAACAATAATGTGCAATATGGATGGTGTTAGACAATACTATAGAGAGATCTTGAAAACCATATCATGCTCTATCAACACCACCAAGTGCTCTAGTTGTGACAAGTAGATTTCCTCCTCCAAATCACCACACAAATATTTATCTCAACATCTAACTATTCAAACCCAAGGCCAAACACAACATCAATAGATAAAAGAATCTAAAAATATGTAAGCTTCTCAATTGAAAGGAATTTCGTTCTAACATATATTCCCATGACTAGGGAATAATCTTGAAACCACTAACCATCCCTTGTACTCATCAAGCCTATTATAAAAATCCACTACATAGCTCAAGACCTATTCACATATGAAGACATAAAACTAAAATCATGTATTTTACTTCTTAAACTAGTCCTCATAACTACCATCCATTTCATAAGACTCGTTCACATATGAAGATAAAACACATATTAAAATGCATCTAAAAAACTCAGTGGGTAGTACCTATGTGCATAAATTTAGAATGAAATTAAAATTAAAAATTATATTTATATTTATATGCTAAAACCATCACGAACATCAAATCAATTTTTTTTTTTCTCATGCTTCAATGGTGGATTATGGTATCTCAACAAGATGTGTAATCTTTCTAGGAGTGTGATTACAATGTGATTCATAAATTAAAATATTATGAACAATTATTTTCCCTAGCTCTCCTCTCTCTCTAGAAAGGAAGATGATAAAATTTGTATATGTTTAGGTGAAGATATGAATGGCCAAGATTGATTGAATCAATCTTAAGGACTAAGTATGCAATTTAGAGTTAAATAGTTTGGTTGACTAGTGAACTCAATTGTTGAATAGTCAACTAACCTAACTAATGAATTAACTAGTCTAATTAATCAATTATTTTACTTGATTATTAAATTAACTAATTTATTGAGATTTAACTCGATCAACTAATTAGTTAACTTTATTTGATTGATGAGTGGAACGTGGAACTAACTAAATTAACATGAGTGAAACGGGGGACTGATTCATTAATTGATAGACTTTGATTGATTAGTGAAATTTGGGTGAGAATAATTAGATATGGGGTGATAAATGGGGAATGAAATTAATTAACTAATATAATATAATAATTTAATTGATAAGGTGAATTACCATGATGAAGTTGATAAATTAGTGGCATGATGAGATGATGAAAATAACTTGACACCAAAATTAGTTGATTTACAATATAATGATGATAGAATTAATTGGTTGGAAAATAAAGTTAGTCAACAACATGAATATTATAATTATGATGAAGTTAAGGTGGAAAAATTTAGGTTTCTACATTTGTCCCTATATGAAAGGGAATTGCATCTAAAGGAAGCAATGGCTTTTCAAAGAAAGTAGAAAAAAGGTGAAAGAATGGATAGAGGAAAATGCACCAAGTGGCATGATGTTTAGAGAGATGCCCCCTTGAGAGGGCATGTAGGGATGAAAGAGATAGTTGGACACTCAAAATTAAATGAAATAACTTGGGATAAAATGGATGTGATAGAATGAATGTTGTTTGCAAATAGTTAGTTGAGAAGAAATTAAGATGAGAGTGGATGATGTGATGATGAATACTACAAATCTTGCATAAAATTTGAAATATTTGATTAGCATGATTTATTATATCACATAACAAGATGCACCATGATATGAAATACCATGATGAAATAGTTTTTGTGTTGTACAAGAAAAACACCTAATTTTATGGATGAAAAAATATAGCATAATATGAAAGACCATGAAGATATCATTTTCATGGAATTCCCCAAGGATTGATACATAAATGTAATAAAAATAAGAAAAAGGTAAGCAAAAAGAAAGAAAAAATGATGAAAATATAAAACAAACAAGATTCTATTGTTCATCAAGCTAAAAATTGAATTGGGATGATGAGGATAATAGTGTTGTTGACTTGGGAACAACATATATAGAGAACAATGTAAGGATTGGTTGAAACTAAACAAAGATTAAAATTCTTGATAATACTAAGGAAAAAACATATATAGTTTGGATTCATAGGTGATATTTGTTGGATTTTTTTCTTTACTTCTAAGGTGGACCATGCTAAGATTTGGATGAGTTTCTTGCAACTATTGTGTATTGTTGGATGATATTGATGCATTGGATTGCCTTTGAATTATAATTGGGATTTTTTGTAACCAACAAGGGAAAACCAATTTGGGAGACAAGGATGAAAGGTATATTGGATTGAATTATTGAGGGATTGTAGATGGTGGATGGACTAGATGTGGGGTTCAGGATGTAATGGATTAGGGATGAATTGATGGAGGGATTTAGGATGGAATGGATGAAGGATGGATTGATGGAGGGATTTAGGATTTTATCTTTAAGGATTATGTTGCATTGGAATAAAATTACCCATTCTATATGTATTGTTCATGATGCTATATTGAAATCCTTATTGATATCACAATGTGGTTGAACTACTTAATTCATAACCTTTAATACTATACTAGACTATAAATTATGATATAATCTTAGAATACTAATTGAATAGTGGACATAGCAAGATATTTCAAAATCATGTTTCTAACACTTTTCCCATATCCTTTTAAATGTAAAAAAAGGTGATGGAGGATGGGTATGATGGGATGAATATGTATGATGGAATAGATAGGTATGATGAAATGGATCTACTCCTGAGTGTAAATTACATGTAAATAATTGATTCGTGCATGATTCCTAAAAATAGGTTTTCATCATGGCACTTGCCTAAGGAACCATAAGAATTATTTTCACCATTGGCCTATTTTATCTTTATTTTTTTCTTTTTTGATATTTGTGATTTTTTGAAATTTTTATATTTTTTTAATTGATTTTTTTTAGTTTTTTATCACTCAGATGACACTAATAGATTTAATTGTGAAATTACCTATGTTTCCTAACGTTAAAGGGTTCTTCAAGGTCTTATCCAGTTGATGTAGTAGACCTATAAACTCTTATCATGGTATGCCAATGGTAACCTATATGAGTAATTATTTTGCTAGGATCCTCCCACTTATGTACAACCCACAAATATTTTTATGATAATCTTCAATGAATACTTTGGATTTATTCGAATGTGAAAATTACAATAAGGTACCATCATTTCCCCTATGGTAGTGTTTATACTATGATATTATGGGAACTTGGGATTTTAGATGTTTGAATTTGGTTCTTGATTTGAAATTCTAGTCTAGGATTTTGACTTGGGGATTGAGATGTTTACACTCATATTTGGAGCTAAGATTGGGATTTAGATATTTGGATTTGGATTTTAAATTGTTGTATGTAATATCTTTTGTTATCTATAATTGGGATGTTGGGCATTTGGATTTGGATTTAGGATGTAGATTTTGATTAGGACTACCAAGTGCACATACTACATTGGATGTTGGAACCTCGTGTCCTAAAGTCAATAATGGTTGTAAAGATGGTACACACCTTTTGTATGAAAGGTGCTTATTTCAAGTGGGTGCTAAAATTTAATTTATTTAATTCATATTTATGCTTTTCTTCATTTGAATATTTTATTTGTTTTTATTTGCAACTTTTATTTGGATTTTTTAAAAAAATTTGCTTTGGGATCCACCTTTCTTTCATGCTTCTTTTTCATATGTAGACTCATGTACTTGCTCTTTAGATTCATTTTTATTTTTTTATTGATGTTAATTTGGTTTTTCATGATAATGATTCAGTTCCTTGTGATTTTTGGATTATTTGCTTCATATGCTAGGGCATCTAAATTAATTTCAAATTGTTTATGATGATCCCTTGGTGAGATTTTTTCTTGAAGTCCCATGAATTTTTGTGATTCCTTAATTATTTTGGAATGATTCAAATGATACATGGTCTTGTTGGTCTCACTCCATGGGTTTAGGATGTTATAGGTCATGTTTGATGGAAATAATATTTTTATAGGGACTATGGATGGACTTTATTTTAATGTTTACATTGGAAAAAGTTTCCCCAGTGATTGACAAAGTGCCACAAAAATTATTATATTTATTAGTATAATACTTGTATCAAATGTATTTATGTTCATGATTTTCATAAATTGATACAAATTCTAGGATTCCTTGCTCATGAATGTCAAAACCCTTCCCTTTGTAAATCATGATTTGACATATTTTCTTTGTGATAGGATATTTTTTCTATGGAAACATGATGCTAGCATGTCAATATACTATCAAGAACCAATATAATTTTTAATTTACACATATATAAGGAAACTAGAATTGATAAAGGTTATTGGACCAACTTGATAGGATGTTGGTTATTTCCATGATTGGTTTAACTTGACTATTAGTATGCTCAATGTTATCAATTATAACTTTCTTATCCATATGCTTAGTGTGATCAATATCAAGTACACGTTGATTGTGAATATTAAAAATATGATCAATATCAACTATAACTTGATTATTTATATGCACAATATGATCAATCTTCTAATCTACATGTACAATGGGAATAATATCTCATCATGTGAAGGGGGAATTTTTGGAAGGTAGATAGGATTGGTTTGGGTCTCTTGATCTTGGGGTTTTTTGTCTGATGTATGAGGTTAGAACTTAATTTTTGGTCTTGACTTATTTGTGAGTGTTAAAATAAATATTCGAACAGCTCCCTTCAGGTTTCTTTTTGTATTTTGTATGCTCCAGCCTGTACTCGCCGAATCTATTTGGCTTTCCATCAAGTTTTGATCTACCACTTTGTGCATCTCCTCTTCGCAACTTCGGGCAACGACTTCCCTTTTGGGTCTTGAGGAGCTGCGCTGGGCGTCCACATGTCGCACTTGCGGAAGGTTTTATTTCTTATTTCCTTAAAGTCTCTTCAAGTTGCGAAAGACTTCTGCAGGGCCATTATTTCTAAAGATTGTTAGAGGGTCAGACATCTACTACGTGGCAGTGGATCACAAGTTTTTCATGCGGGAATGAAATAAACAAATACGGGCTGCGAAATGCTTCCGCAGGGTTTCTTTTTATTTTCTAAAAGGTGTTGGTGGGCCCCACCTTCTGTTAGGTGGCAACCGTTCGCAGACCTTTCAACACAGTAGGGAAGTGAACAACCGCGGGCAGCGAAACGCTGCCACGTGTCTTTCGCACCCAGTTGATGCAGCTTTCTCTCCACTACGATAAGGACCTCAGACCATTGGACACGTGTTGCATCTTCACAATCTCTCGGCAGAAATGAGGGAAGTTTTCATACGGGCAGCGAGAGGCTACCACATGCCTTACGACTAATCTGTAGAGTGGGTGATAGGCTGGCTGAGAGAGATGATGCTATTGGGTGCCGCTCATCATGGTCGTTTGCAACGGTGGTTAACACTTGTCGCCTCGAGCCTGGCTGGGACCACTGCCATCATTACAAGGGATGCAGCTGCACCTGGATGACTGGATGCTGTGTTCTAGCTCGATGCCGTTGTAACGGCCTTGGGAATCTTCTGATTCAGGCATCATTACAAAAGATTGCGGGATCTTTTTTGTTGCAGTTCTCCAAGGCGGTGGGAGGCTTATTTTCCTGCTATATATACTCTCTCTGTCGTAGAGAGCAGGGTCGAAGATTTTTGAGAAAAACACGCTGGTTTTAGCAAAAGATACCAGGCCTCTTTTACTGTTTTTATTTGCAAGAAATTGTCAGCCTGTGCCCATTGTTCGGCCTTTCTATTTTTCATGCTTTGATTAAACTATAAACTATGCTCTATACTGTCTTAAGCATTTCATTTCAAAGACTTCTATATATGTTGAATACAAGCTTGCTTACCTAAATCATGTCTAATGACTCTTCTTAGTAGCGAGGATGTATGCAATATTATTTTATGTCAATAAATGAATTGTCTATGCTATAGTTTTAAATCTCTGACATTTTGGAACGCAACGACACCATTCAGGCCCTTAAATCTATGATTTATCGTGCCCATCAGTAATTTTGGCGCATCGCCTTAGATTAGACTTTGCTTCATTATATCTGCTTCCTTTTCCCTTTCCAAAACCCATTATAGAAGAAGTTGGCTTCTCTAAAAATCCAGAGGTCACTCAGTTTAGCACAAAAGGTCCCCCTTAAACTGAGTTTCCCATAAGACATTGTTACTTCGTCAATTTTTGGCATCAACAGTTTGTTCTTTTTCTGGCACGCCCGGTGGGACATTAACTTAACAAAATAGCCTTCTAGATGGGTGTATGAGCCATTGGCCTGTAACTAGATCCCAGACTGCAAATAACCCAGGTTTACTAGTACCTCCGCTAGGGACAGTCTAGGCCGCAAATCAGCTGGTAACCGTTCCATTTCCACCACCTTTTCCTCTCACCATGTTGTCAGCCCCAAATAGAAACTACGTAGCATGGGATGCTGGAAGTCCCCTGGTAGCCCCGGTAGCGCCCGCTGTTTGGGGCGCTATCCCAGTTTCTGCCCTGAAAGCTATTCCCAAATTTGCCGGAGACAACTCAAAAATGCTAGCAAAACATTTGCAGGATATAGCGGATGTTTGTCTGGTACATAGTATTACAGCGCAGAATGTAGCCCTGAGGCTCCTCGCCGTGTCCTTCAAAGGAAAGGCTCTGGATTGGTACCGAACGCTAACTCCTAATTTGATTCGCACTTGGGATGAGCTCGGAGATCCAATTTATGAAAGGTTTTTAAATGACAGAGATCGTTCTTCGTTATATTATCAGCTATCTGTCATAAGACGAGCCCCCCAGGAGGCTTTGACAGATTTCAATGCCTGATTTCACTCAAATTGGTAGAGGATCCCTGTGACTATCCGCCCAACTCCAGAGTTGGCATTCATATTTTATCTGAAGTCCATTAATCCTGACATTTCTATGATGATCAAGTCTTTGGGAGGTGCCACTCTACCAAATGCTTATGGTACCGCTGTCAAAGTCAAGAATCATTTGATAGATTGCGGAAAATTGCTTCATCGACCTATTATGCTGATATTTCCTAAAATATCAACCTCTGCACAAGAGGCCCCATCGACCAGTGCACCAGCAACTGCCCAACCAATGTACTCATATGCGACCGCTCCTGAAAACTTGGCTTCTACATCAGGATCTTCCAAAGATGAAATAAGCAGCCTCAAGGAGATGTTGTGAACCATGGCAAACGACATAACAACTCTCAAGCGAAACCAAGCAACGCCCGCATAGCCTGCATATCAAAACTATCAAGGTGGACGGTCTACTTATCAGCAAAATCAATATCAGGGTGCACCTCGCACTAATCCACCAACTTCAACTACAAATCAAATAGTATGAGTGCCTTCTCCATTAACGAGTGTGTCTTCAAGCTCAAGTAGGGAATTAACCGCTGGACAAAACAATCTTATTGATGACATCAATCTATGGTGCTTCCCCTGCAATGATGCACATATGCCCCGAAATTGTCCGCATGGCAACTTACAACAGAAGGTGGCAGAGCAATGTAGTCAAGGTACTACAGCAGAAAATGGAGGATACGCATATGCCTCGCCAATGGAGAGTGCGGTCCTTATCGCGCAAATGCAAGGAATGTCTTTAGAGCAAGAGTCCGATATTGTTCCTGATCATGCGCTCTTCTCCTGGATGGAAGATGAGGAAATGATGTTTGCTAATGACGCATTCATATCCAAAACACCGCAGGTGCAATCTGACTATAACACATGCTCAAAGAGGAGATTCACAAGTGAGCCGGTTGTTTCACATCCGGACAGTCGGCAATGCAAAGGCGTGTCTGATCAAATTCCCGGTGCTCAGACCGTCCCTTCATCTTCTCAACCACGGAAGGAGATTATTATAGCAAGAAACAAAGAGCAAAAGTCACCGAGTTTGCCACCTTTTAATGTGGTAGAGCAATTGAAGAAATCATCTGCTAACATGTCTTTATGGGACATCCTAGCTATCCCAGAACAAAAGACGCTATTACAAAGGGCGCTTCAAGAGGAGGTCAACCCAACATTAACAGAGCCTTCGGCCAGTGCAGAGGTCGGTTGCCACATACAGTCACCAAAGGTGCTTGCAAATGATACAAAGGAATCTCCTACCGATGATAGAGGTAGGTTGAAACCTCAACCCTTCTTCTTGACTCTCATTGTAGGGGAAAATCTATTACACAACGCTATGATTGATTCTAGCGCTAGTACGACGGTTATGCCTAAATAGATAGCCGAAGCTTTGGGCCTCACATATGAACCTATGAAAAGAAAGGTGATGCAGCTTCATGGAAATAAAGTTGAAACCATAGGTGTCATCAAAGCGCTTCCGTTAACTCTATTTGCCTGCCCAAGTATCACAGTTCCGTAGGACACAGTGATCATAGATATTCCTCCTATGTTTGGTCTTTGTCTATCCCGAGAATTTACTTCAAAGGTGGGCGGATATTTGTCTTTAGATTGGTCACATATGATACTTAGGACCAAGCATGGCGCAAAAATGAAGATAGAATCGGAGGCCCTACATTCTGAACATGTGGTGGATGAGGCCCTGATCAATTTTGAAGCGGCGCATACTTCTATCATTAAGCAGGAAATGTATAGTGTTGAATTGCTAGAGGAAGAGAAGGTGAGTGGAGATTAGAATGATAAAGAAGATGCTCGTTTGAGTGAGGACATAAGCAATGACCCTTTCAAGAATTATCATGCTATAGTATTGGGCACATATGTAATTTATGACGAAAACTAGGTGCTTCTGAAGGTCGCCAA
The DNA here is from genome assembly GCA_007258455.2 of Sequoia sempervirens. Classification (NCBI taxonomy): domain Eukaryota; kingdom Viridiplantae; phylum Streptophyta; class Pinopsida; order Cupressales; family Cupressaceae; genus Sequoia; species Sequoia sempervirens. Next base: position 762,832,923 of record VDFB02281492.1, on the reverse strand, counting down.
AGAATCCGACGGTAACCACACAAATGAGCTATGGATATTGTATTTTGACGGAGCAAGAAGCAAAGTAGGTGCTGGAGCAGGGATATGTCTAATATCCCCACAGGATGAAAATTTGTTGAGGTCTTTCCGCTTTCAATTCGCCTGTTCAAATAATGAGGTTGAATATGAAGGGTTAGTCCAAGGCCTAAGCCTTGCGGAATGAATGGGCATCAAGCAATTGATTGTGTTCGAAGATTCCGAACTGGTAGTTAACCAGGTCTGAGGAATTTCTGCAGCAAAAAATGTCTGCATGAGATCCTATTGGCATCGAGTATGGGACCTGATTGAGAGTATTGAAGCTTTCAACATTCAGACCATTCCCCAAAAACAAAATAGTGAGGTAGACCGTATGGTCGTGATTGGTGCTCAGTTTAATCCTGTCTCTGACTTGCTTCAGAACAAATATTCAGTACGGGTATTAATCCGACCAGCGGTCCCCGACAATGATCAGAGTTAGCAAGTCTTTGAGAGTGATGAACACATCGCTTCGTTTATCTAGCACTCAGGGGAATTTGCTGATCAGCTTCAACCAAAGATCACTGAGGCTTATGAAGGATGAATTATGCAGCTAAAATCAAATAAACTTCCAAAAGGGTTGGTTACTCTTGAAAACTTTTTTGATTGTAATGACGCCCAAAATGATAAGCGGAAGTTCGTGGCAAACAAAAGTGATTATGAGGAACTTCTGATCTCCGATGGTAAGAATCTCTAAGTCAGAAAAGATGTCCCACATCGTGATAAAGAGAGGCTCATCAGTTTCTGTGAAAAGTATGGAATAGTGGCTTGGTCCTATGATGATCTGGAGGGTTACGATCCTAGCATCATTTAGCACACTATTGAGCTAACATAAGGTGCGAAACCAATCCGATAGAAACAGAGGCCAGTCAACCCTAAAGTTGAGGCCCTAATGGCGCAAGAGGTAACCAAGCTCATTGAGTCACGCATTGTATTCCCAATCAAGCATAGTACTTGGGTATCGAATCTGGTACCAGTCTGAAAGAAAAATGGTGATATCCGCTTATGTGTGGACTTCTGAGACCTAAACAGAGCATCTCTGAAGGACCACTATCCGTTGCCTTCTATGGAGGCAATCCTACAAACTATGGTAGGATCAGAAATGTTCTCTCTGCTGGATGGTTTCTCTGGCTATAACCAGATTCGTGTTAAAGAAGAAGATCAGCACAAGACTACATTCACCACAAAGTGGGGAACATTTGCATATGCTAAAATGCCTTTTGGTTTATCCAATGCAGGGGCAACATTCCAGCGAGCGATGGACATCGCATTTGGCAAACTGATCAATAAGTTTATTCTAATCTATTTAGATGACCTTACGATGTTCTCTAAATCTAAAGATGATCATTTTGATCATTCAGAATTAGTTTTTCAAAAATGCCAGGAGTTCAGGGTTGCCCTGAATCCAAAGAAATGCGTATTCGGAGTACCGCAGGGTAAGTTGTTGGGGCATGTTGTGTCTAAAGAAGGTGTTTCAATTGACCCTGAACGAGTAAAGGCTATCAAAAAACTTCCCCTTCTGATAAATAAGAAAGGTGTTCAGTCTTTCCTGGGCAAAGTAAATTTCGTCAGCAAATTTATTTCTGATTTCGTGGGAATGATTAGGCCAATCACCCTAATGCTGAAAAAGGATCAAGCTTTCAAGTGGACAACGGAAGCTCGGGAGGCTTTTGAACAGGTCAAGGAAGCGATCTCCACAGCCCCGGTGCTGGTTAATCTGGATCAATGCAAGGATTTTATAATGTATGCTTTTAGTAGCGAGTCCAGTATTGCTACTGTTTTAACCCAAAGAGATAGTGAAGGAAAGGGAGAACATCCAGTGGCGTTCTATTCTCGGACCCTAAAAGAATATGAGGCGAATTATAACTTTGTCAAAAGACAGGCCTTTGTAATAGTGAAGGGACTTAAAAAATTCTGCCATCTAATTTCCTGCAACAAGGTTCTGGTATATGTCGCACATTCAAGTGTGCGTGAATATATCATGGAAGGAGAGATCACAGAAAAAAGGGCTAATTGGATCACCAAGATCCTTGAATACAACATCGAAGTCAGGCCTACTAAGACTATTAAAGGCAGAGGACTGTGCGAGTATATGGCACAGAACGAAGAGGTACCTGCCAAGGAGGAACAGCCAGAGCTCGTCTTGATAAATGAATCAGCATTGAATGGTAATTGGCTGACTGATAGGGTGAGATTCATGCAAACCGAAAGGTATCCGCCAGGCCTCCGATCCCAAAAAAGAAGGTATTACTGGCATCAGAATTATGGGTATACTTTGATATAAGGAGTCCTTTTCAAAAGGAATTTCAATGGTGTTCTCCTACGATGCGTTACTTCAGAGGAGGGTCGGAGGATCCTCGACGCATTCCACAATAGCAACGAAGGTGGGCATTTCTCCACCAAGACCACTGCAATTAAAATCATGCGCGTTGGCTATTACTTGCCTACACTTTTCAGCGACTCCCACTCGCTGGTAAGAGGTTGTAAAAAATGTCAGTTCTTCACTGACAGAAGGAAGAATTTAGCAATGCCCCTTAGACCTATAGTGGCAGACGAACCATTTGCGTAATGGGGCTTGGACTTCATCGGAATGATCAACCCAGTTTCTAGTGTCGGACATAAGTGGATTCTAACTGCTACGGATTACTTCATGAGGTGGACAGAAGTTGTTCCCCTTAAAGGTGCAACAGAAACAAAGATTGTAGACTTCCTCGAAGAACTGTTGACAAGGTTCGGCCCTCCGAAAATGATCATTTCGGACAATGCCAAAGCATTTCTAGGTACAAAGGTATGTCACTTTGCATTAAAGAATGGCATATTCCTTAAAACATCATCAAATTATTATCCACAAGGAAATGGTCTAGTCGAGTCAACAAACAAAAGTTTAGTTCGACTCCTTAAAAAGGTTGGCTCAAAGCACCAAAGGGAATGGCATAAGAATCTCTGAAAAGTGCTCTGGGCAAACCGCATAACTCCTAAGCAAGTCCTTAAGACTTCGCCTTATGAATTGGTATATGGGAATGAAGCACTGTTACCCATCTCCATAGAAATTCCGACAATACAATTGTTGAAATCTCTTGAGATAGAACAAAATGAAGCCATGGAGGTCTGGCTTGCCGAACTGCTGGAAGTGCAAGAAAAAAGGGAGAATTCCCTTATGGCAATGACAAATCGTCAACAGGTGGTCAAACGATGGTTTGACAAGAAGGCTTCCGACCAAGGTCTGAAAAGTGGAGACTTAGTGCTAAAATATGATAGCAAGGCTGCAAAGCCAGGTCAACATGGTAAGTTTGATAGCCTATGGGAGGGACCCTTTAAAATCATTCGGTGCAAGCAACACAACACTTTTGAGCTAGAAAATATGGAACACGAGCCATTAGAAATCCCGGTCAATGGGATTCATCTTAAGTTGTTCTATTAGGCATTAAGCTCTACTTTGTACATATGTAAATAGTGCTTTTATTTTCTTTCCTGTGTTTGGCCTGTTCTTTTTCTAAAATCAGTTGTCTTTCTGCGAATTACTCATTATCATTGGTGAGTGAAATATCGGGGGTCGCTTTACACAAAATGCATTCATGTACGGAGAAATAGCATATAAAACTTGCAAGCCCAGAAAAGTTTAAACACAGAAGCAGGAAAGAACAGGGATTTTCCTTAAAACGAGAGATATATATTTATATATATGTTCTTTGGTTACAAAATGGCTAGGGCGCCGTATTCCAAAATATACAAGCATATTGAGGTATATTATATATGATAGCCTTTTATCAGGCTTATATACAGCAAAGAGAGTTACATTTTGAACAACAGGCAAAGGGGTTGTCTATCCGAAGGCATGACTGGCAGCAATTGACACATTCACTGCAACGTCCACTTCTTCCTCGTCCATGGGCTCCTCAGCGGTGGAAACACCAGGTTCCTGAAGTCAGTATACCAGTCTACGTCATAGAAAGGTATCACGTTGTAGCTCCGAAACAGGAAGTGTAGGGCCTGAGTAACCCTCTGTTGGTGCTGGTCACGGGTCTGCAGGCAGAATCCGCTGAGAAATGGTAGCCAAATGACGACAGCTTCTTCTTCAATATAGAGACGCAGGTCGCTAGCTGTCGGTAGACCTATCCCATAGGCAGCATGCACAACAACCTCACCAAGACCATTCAGGTATTTCTTCAGGAAGATTTCTTTCACCAGCTTCAGGATCAGTGGTCAGGGAATGGAAATGTCCAGCATAGACACTACAAAGTAGGAGCATACGTCAGTATTCACCCGATACTTATCCTCGTATTTTATGCAATCTTTTCCTAACACCCACTTAATGGCTACCAAAACCAGATAATGCTTGTTCTTTGTCATCCTTTTCAGCCTCCTAGTTGAAATTTCACCTATGAATGCAGTCTGTGACTTATACGAGGTTAGACGAATGGGAGTATCCATTGTTCTGACATTGTTCCTAGGCTTCTGAGCTAATGCCGAATGTGTTTTACCACCTAACCTATGAAAAGACTTGTTAAATGCTCTACTACTGACCTATCACTTCTCAAATGTTAAGTATGTTTTGCTCACTATCTACTGGCCTATTTATAGAAAAATTGACAAGGCACATGCTAATCCGCCTCTAAAAAATGTGATGTTATGCTAGCTGCTATCTCGAAAGCTGAGTCTTCGTTTGCTCACATTTTCAGGCCAGTACATCCATGATAGCATGGCTCGATGCATGCTTAATTAAATGAAGCTGATTAATTAGTCTTAAAAAGGTGGCGCTTGTTGGTGAAGAGATGTATGGCCGTACGCTATTGTGTCATCTCTCAAGCGCGTCCTAGAGCCCAATACGATACTCATATCTTTTCAAGTGGTGATCGTTTGCTTGGCGTAATCATTCTGGCTGGGATATTAATTGCCAGCGCATGCTAACATAGGGGTTGGCAAGCCATTTGCAAGCTCAATTTCCAAGGAGATCAGGGCGTATCACACGATCGCCTAATGTAATAATGAAATCCGGCCGCTTCGGAATAGCAATCAGTTTATCTTGTACGAGTTGCAAGATTAACGGTACATGCCGAATTAAATGCAAAAGGCTTGCATTCCCCTACCACGTTGGGAAAGGTTGCTATTATTGCATGAAAAGGCTTAATATTTCAAAGTCTTTTACAAACGCAAGGAGAAGTGCAGAGTTGTTTTATGTCTGTCTATCTAGAGCAAGCATAGTCGCAGTTAACCAGGGACTTACAAAATCTTCAGAGAAGGAAAATGTCAGAATCTTCAGCTCAGCCAATGCAGGAGGAAATTAGCCAAGAGCTATTCATGGCTATTCGTTCTTCAGTAGAGGTATATATTTATGAGGATGTGGCATACGCCACACCTGGTATACCTAGCAAGATGAGAAGAGCCTACACGGAGGAGCTGGATAGACCTAAGATATGGAGTAACCAGAAAAGGGTTGAGGAAAAATGGGACAATATCTATGACCCAAGGCTTGAGAAGAACCCTAAGTCCCTTCGAGAGGCAGCTTGTGCAAGGTTATCGGCACCAAGGGCGGACCAATCCATGGCAAGTAGAGTCTAGTATAGTGGTCTCCCACAATACATGGTCCCATTGGTGCACTATTGCCTAGAAGTGGTCGATGCTGCTATTCAGCGCTATAATCCGGATACCCATTACATTGAAGGCTGCAACTTAAGAGTGCATATCAGCCCAGAGGCCATCTGGCATATGTTATGTATCCCGGATCCGAGTAAAAGGAAGGAGAACATCGAGCCCTTTCACCCAAGCAAGGGAGAGAAAATATGGAGGAAGATGAAAACCAGCTCGGAGTTCTTGATAGAAGAGACTAGTAAGAAAGGTATCGTGGCCGCTAAAGCGCCAAGTATCCCTTTGTCGCGTGGTGCATTCCACGATGATCTCCAAGATGCCATGTCCATGCTGGCATTTGTATGTGGCTGAGACTCTGATGAGAAGATAGAGGCTTTTCAGCTGGAATCGGCGATGCAATTTTGCAAGCAACACGAATTCTTCTGGTATGATTTTGCTGAGTTCATGGTTGAAGAAATGAAACAGCAAATTGAGAACTATCAGGCGAAGAAGAAGTTTAGGTTTCTTTCCTATCTGGTCCACATGTTTCTGCATCAGAATCCGAATTTCTTCACCCGTTTCTTTCCGCTATCAATTTTTGATGAGCAAAATAAAAGGAAGCCGGTGTCTACATGGACACCTTTCCTTTCTGCATCATATGACTATTATGCATTTGTGGACTATTTCATAGCCCCGGTTTTGAATGATTTAATTGAAGAAGGTGATATTGTCCGGCTCGATAAGGAGCAGACCGAATTTATGCAGAGCTACACCCCTGCTTGTGACTGGTTCTTAGACAGGGATTTTACAATCCTTTGAATGCGGGGTTTTACTGGCAAACCTTTCCTACTCCCAGCTTGCGTCACGGATAGAGTGCTCGTGCTGGAAATATTCTGGCAGGTGTGTGTCATTGATTTCACTTTCTGTAGCAGTGGAAGGGTCAAGAGGAAATGATTCTTCACTTGTCCGAAGAATTTCAAGTCAGTGACTCTTGTGAAAAAACAATCGCACCAGTTGTTAGAGGACAAGCTGACACATCCAGGGTTGGTACTGGTAAACGATAAGTGGGAATACAACCCTTTCAACGACCTTCCGGAGCCACATATAAAAGTTACCCATGTTTCCCGACCATACTGGGAGAAGCGGCTTAATCCATGAACGAATAGAGATGAGGATTTTGTTGAATTAGCGCAAATCCCTACGCCGAACACTAGAGGCTCATGGCACAAGTTCTATTTTCCGGTGGCTGTGGCCAAGGATAATGTTCCCATAGAACGCAGCATGTACAACAAGTTGAAGAAGGATGAGGGATGGAGTGATGAAAATATAAAATCTTTCTGGAAATATCGCTAGGAAGTAGCATAGTTGGATGCTCCTTACAATCAGCTAAAGGATGACCAAGAATTTGAAAGATGATGGAAGGAAGGACACCCCAGCTCGAGCTCTAGTGCTGATAGGAGCGAAGAAGGGGAGGAATCTGAGGAGCATGAAGAAGAAGCGGTGACATCGTCCTCCTCAACACAAAGGGGCAAGGTCTTTAGGCAGGCCACCTATGTGGCCACGAACATACGCTTTAATATATCAAGAGGCTTGCATACACTCACTTGGGCCGCTAAATCAGCCAGGCTAACGCCTCAGCAGAAGGATTCGACTGCCAAAGTTAGTGAGCATCCGCCTGCGAAAAAGGCAGTGCACGAAAAGTATTATCAGAGGGGTTTTGCAAGAACCTGTTGGAGGAGAAACACCCACTGCTAGCCAGATATCAAAGTTTGCGGGGGAGTCACAAATGATCCTGGAACCACTGTCGACCAGTCAACAGGTATATTTCGCTCCTTCTTCTCTTGCATCCCATTCCTTCATATCTGCCCCTGCTTCACTGGCAACTCCTGCCATAAGTCTGAGCCCTCTACCTTCTGCTTTTGGTCCAACTTATTCGGTTGGATTCACCCAGTTTTCGCAGGCCCACCCACTTATAATTACCCCTCCGAGTATGCTCACGCCTACCACTGCCGCTCAGACTTTCCTTTCCTCGCTTTTGGAAAACATTCCCCCTGTCGGCGCCCATTCTTTTTCTGCTATGCTTACTGATCCTCTTCCATTGCAACAAGCTGACACCCCGCTAGCAACTCCCCTATCCCGGCCAATAAGCCTTACGGCTAAATCTCTTATTCAACCGCCACAAATGCCTAGCCCTGCTGATAGTTCTCAAACCAAATTATGGAACGTGTCGCACTTTTCTCCACAAACAGTCACTCTCTAGAAGAAGCAAATGCATGCGCCTATGAAAGTTACCTATCTCTATGCCCTGCCATCTGGTGCTCCTTTTGTAGGTGGGCTAGTTTCATCACCAGCCGAATTCATAGCACAGATAGATTGTGGAAAAGAGGCATGTGCGAATAGAATGAGGAAATGCAAGGCAAAGGATGACAATGCTCCCGCCGAGCCGAGAGTACAAGCTTTGTATGATGAGGCCCGACAAGAATTAAAATTCGCAACCATGTACCCAAGGGTAAGCAAGTCTCAAGGAGAAATGCAACCCGAAGACTATGAGATCTATGCTGTCGAACTTGACATGAAGGTAGCCCGGCCACAAGATAAGGTCGAAATCATGGAGGAAACGCAACAGGTGGTCACTTCCGACTTCCTCAAAATTGGTCGCCAGTTAAAGAAGAAGGATGAGCAGCTCAAGGCAGCTAGGGAAAAGGTGAGTTTTCTGGAGACAAAGGAGAAATCCTTAGAGGCAGATATCGCCTGAATGACTAAAAGGGTGCTGACACCAGAGAATGAGAGGAACAAGCTTCAGGGAGAAATTGCAAAAACCCAGGTTGCTGACCGTGACATAATAAAAGAACTACAAAACAAGAACCAAGAGGCACGACAGAGCCTACAGTTAAAAGAGGAGGAGCTTGAACGCGTCCACCTTGAGCATAGTCAGGGGATGGCACAAAAGGGTGAAGAGTTGGAGTGCCTACAAGAGTAGTATGAGTAAAGAGTATAGGAGAAAGAGGCCGAATTTAAAGGCCTGAAGGCTAAACTAGAGGAAGAACTCTGAGAGACAAAGGCTTCTCTAGAAGAGCAATTAGCGAATCACTCCCGAGCTGAGCAGAATTGGAATAAAGAAATGAGTAGCTATACGGAGCAGCTGTCGTCCGAGAAAAGAAAAAAGGCAGAATTAGTTGAGGCCCTTATTTCAAGAGACATGGAGATTTCTTTGCTTAAATCCTCTCTGTTGCCTTCCCCTGCCCAGCCTGATGTCATTTCGCTGGTTAGGCAATTATACATTTCTCACTAGGAGAAAGTCAAGACCTTTTGCCTAACACTGCAACCTACCCTCCGATTTATCGACAAGGCATCAAGGCTCAATCAAAAGGCCCATGACACAATTGAGCAGTTTCCACATTTCATCCTGGAGAAGGTTCCCGAGGCGAAAGACCTGCTCAACAAGCTCTACTCCGTCTTGGATGAAATCCTTACTGGAACGGGGATTGAGGATCAGGACGCTGCTGCCCAAACGACAAATAAATTCATTCATTGTCACTCCGCTTTCTAGCGCACTAAGGCAGCTACGGCTTTTCTAAGCAAGGCATTAGATGGCATATAGGGAAGTTTTACCGAATTAGGTAAGATGGGGCTGCCGTCCTCATTCCTCGAGGATGGCTCTATTGCCACTACTACACAGATTGCTGAGGTTATTAAGCAGAAGGAAAATGACCCGAAGGCTTTCAGGGAGTTCACCAGCTCCCCAACGGCAGCCAATATTGAGGCAACCATTCATCCACTCTCGCAGCTACTTTTCCATATACAAGTAGGTGTCGGTCTACCTGATGTGCTACCTCACAAGGAAGCTATTGATCTACACGGAGCACAAGAAAATTTGCGCAGCATAGCAAAGCCCTCTGAAAATGAATGGTAGCCCTTGCAAGCGACTCTTTCCAAACTCTGACTCTATTAGCCCTATGCATAAAGCTCTGGTCTGCAGCACCAGAGAGATTTTTTTTGGGTTCTCCATTCCTTATTCGAAACGCCCCTGATAGTCGCCAAAAGCTGTTAAAATAAATATTCGAATAGCTCCCTTCGGGTTTCTTTTTGTATTTTGTGTGCTCCGGCCTGTGCTCGCCGAATCTATTTGGCTTTCCATCAAGTTTTGATCTACCACTTTGCGCATCTCCTCTTCGCAACTTCGGGCAATGACTTCCCTTTCGGGTCCTGAGGAGCTGCACTGGGCGTCCACGTGTCGCACTTGCAAAAGGTTTTATTTCTTATTTCCTTAAAGTCTCTTCAGGTTGCGAAAGACTTCTGCAGGGCCATTATTTCTAAAGATTGTTAGAGGGTCAGACATCTGCTACGTGGCGGCGGATCCCAAGTTTTTCATGCGGAAATGAAATAAACAAATACAGGCTGTGAAATGCTTCCGTAGGGTTTCTTTTTATTTTCTAAAAGGTGTTAGCGGGCCCCACCTTCTGCTAGGTTGCAACCGTTCGCAGATCTTTCAACACAGTAGGGAAGTGAACAACCACGGGCAATGAAATGCTGCCATGTGTCTTTCGCACACGGTTGATGCAACTTTCTCTCCACTACGATAAGGACCTTAGCCCATTGGACACGTGTTGCATCTTCACAATCTCTCAGCAACAATGAGGAAAATTTTCATACGGGCAGCGGGAGGCTGCCACGTGCCTTACGACTAATCTGTAGAGCGGGTGATAGGCTGGCTGGGAGAGATGATGCTATTGGGTGCCGCTCATCATGGTCGTTTGCAACGGTGGTTAACACTTGTCGCCTCGAGCCTGGCTGGGACCATTGCCATCATTACAAGGGATGCACCTGCACCTGGATGACTGGATGTTGTGTTCTAGCTCGATGCCATTGTAACGGCCTTAGGAATCTTCTGATTTAAGCATCATTGCAAAAGATTGTGGGATCTTTTCTGTTGCAGTTCTCCAAGGCAGTGGGAGGTTTATTTTCCTGCTATATATACTCTCTCTGTCACAGAGAGCAGGGTCGAAGATTTTTGAGAAAAACACGTTGGTTTTAGCAAAAGATACCAGGCCTCTTTTACTGTTTTTATTTGCAAGAAACTGTCAGACTGTGCCCATTGTTCGGCCTTTCTATTTTTCATGCTTTGATTAAACTGTAAACTGTGTTCTATACTATCTTAAGCATTTCATTTCAAAGACTTCTATATATGTTGAATACAAGCTTGCTTACCTAAATCATGTCTAATGACTCTTCTTAGTAGCGAGGATGTATGCAATATTATTTTATGTCAATAAATGAATTGTCTATGCTATAGTTTTAAATTTCTGACATTTTAGAACGCAACGACACCATTCAGGCCCTTAAATCTATGATTTATCGTGCCCATCAGTAATTTTGGCGCATCGCCTTAGATTAGACTTTGCTTCATTATATCTGCTTCCTTTTCCCTTTCCAAAACCCATTATAGAAGAAGCCAGCTTCTCTAAAAATTTGGAGGTCATTCAGTTTAGCGCAAAAGGTCCCCCTTAAACTGAGTTTCCCATAAGACACTGTTACTTTGTCAATTTTTGGCATCAACAATGAGCAAGGTTGATCATGATTTGGAATGAGCTCTTGAAATATCCTTAATTTCTCTATGGAAGAGATATATGCACATCATATTAATTGAATATCCTTTCAATTAATAAGATCTTAGATATAGTCATTTACCACTTTTGTTGATTAGTGCAACATCTTTGGATCTTATAGAGATTAGGGATCTTAGATCTTATAAGAAATAAATAGGTTCTTATACCAATTTATGGAAAATTCAATCTCTATCCAAATATGATTTCAATGGATGAGATTCAAGGCTTGGAATACTACAACATTAAAATATGAAACTTATATGCAAATCTGAAATTAATTTTCTTTAATATGAAATTACCATGATTAGATCTATCTTCTTTATGATGCTAAAAATTAGCCAACATATCATGCTTAATAACACCATCTTATGTAAAATTATAACAAAAATAAATAAATATTAACATCACTATAAGATAATAGAAATGAGGAACAAATCAAAAACACAAGAGCATCTCAAAACATAGGATTTACGTGGAGAAACCCTTGTGAGAAAAACTCCACCAAGAAGAGAGGCCAAGTATGCATTATCTTTGAATAAATGAGATTACAATACATTCACTCCCATTCTCCTCTTTGCCTCCACCATGGTAGCACCTATGCAGCTATTAAAAATCTCTTTATGCCTCAACCTATCTTTGTACCTACAATGAAACTCTACATTCAACTGTTTCTCATACTTTCTACATCCAAGAGGCTAAATTTATAGACTTTTGAAGACATATAATGCACCAAACATGGCGCCCAAATATGACCCTTCATTACAAATGTCTGGGGCTCTTTGAATACCTCCTCAAAATATGAAAGGAAATTAGTTTGGCCCTAATACTTTCCCTCTGACTTGGGATCCCAAACTTGGGAGATAAGCATTACATTAAATGCAATAAATGATGGATTTCCATGAGACACTTGTTTCCTCATTCCAAGCTCCCACTTGGAGAATCCCAATATTCATTCATTTATCCTTTTACTTATCATATATTATCCCATTCTAGGTGTCCACATGTGGGGAAAATAATATTAAATATTTATGTCCACAACTCACCTTTACTATTGGTAGTCGACCCATCAACCCTTATGAATATATTACAAACAATATTGAGAATTAATATTATAGAATATTTTCCCAAATCATCCTAAGTGCCTAGGGACACTTTCCAAGGATGTTGGATCCATGCAATATGGCATAGGATTTACAAGGTGGATGGCACCTTAATACTAACATTCTCCCACTTGACATCAACATTGTAAATACATGCATAGGAATCACAAAAAAGGGAAAAAACATTCCTTATCCAATCATGTACCATATGAATCTTCACCATCTCTCATGCTCCAAAAATATACCTACAAAAACAAACATGATAACCACCATCAATCAAAAAAATCCTCACATCCTCCAACATTCCACCTATGGACAAAAAAAGGAACATGTGAAGGTGAAACATATCAACTAACACTAAAACTCATACCAATCTTTACATGAACACAAGAATCAAATTCAAATGATAGAAAAGGATCTAGTAGTTTCCTTTCTCATACTAGCTATAATAGCAACCATAATAAATTGCAACTCATCCAAGCTAACAATACCTCAAACCAAGTTATACAAATCATATATATATAACTTCATGCCATCAAAATACCAACCGAAAATATAAAATAAAGTCTTTGTATATCCATCCTCGTATCTCATGCAACATACCAATGAATAGATGACCACATACAAGGCCAACCAACATAGTCTACATTAACACTAAAACAATTTTGTGGATATAGACAATCCACATTTGAGTCATTCCACTGCAAGAAAGTGGGTAGCTAATCCAAAACCTGCATAACTCATAGATCCAAATCCAATGAAACATGTGAACTCATCATCATATCAATAACCATCAAAGCAAGATATAAAAGAGGATAACCAAACATATATCCATAAACTGGAGGTCCAATGTATGAGTAATGTCAAATATGAAAACATATCAAATCATTTCATCTACCTGTAGTACTTCACATAGAGGATGCGGCTAACTCCTCTATTACATAGTGTTAAGGAAACATATAATGATATAAAAATATGACAAATAAATATGCTACAATACCTCTCTCACCACTAGTCTCCATAGTTCTCCCAAGTTCTTCACACTCAACCATGTGAAACAAAACACCCCAGGAAGAATACCATGACCAAAGAGAGACCCTGCAAATAAAACCTAATCCTTGTTCCACACTAACATGTACCAAGTTGTGTAATGTAAGATCTCCTTCACCATTCCCATATTGAAAGGATATCAACATATTAAAATCAAAATCAAATGAAAACATGGCAAAGTAGATGTAAACCTCTCATATTGAAGGTAGATCAAACCAACCAATCATTCCCATAAAAAAAGGGAATATTCCCAAAGCCACAAACCATTTCATTTACCTCTCCAAATAAGTCCTCGGAACTAGATCCATAGCTCAATACTAAAACAAGGAGAAAAATGAAAATCCATAAACCATGCATATTCTTCTTAACAAGTATTCAAAACTTTTATATTCAAGACTAACTCATATGAGAAGAAAAGATACAAAATAAAGGATGTATCTAATATTCAGGAAGCAATACCTCTTAGATCATTTACCTACCGAGTAGACCAAGAGTGGGATACAAGATTGTCTTGTACACACAATACCAAATAATGACAATCTTCTCTTTACGCCCATAATGGATTCGCATACATAACCAAACCAAGTGTAGGATCCTTGGTATTTCTATTGAAATCCTCATTAAAGAGTAACCATCTCAACATATGATACCATAAATAAGATATCTCTTAGCCTCAACCAAGTCTCTCTAGTCTCCATGAGAATCCACCAAACAATCCATGCCAACTTCAAGTGCAATCTTGTAAGATCATGAAGCTCCAAGAAAATGATTAATACTCAAAACCAAAGAGAAAAAACAAAACCATTGTCAAAATTCTAACTATAAAATTATGAACATATCATGACATCATGATCTAACACCCCCTCTTAGGATATAACATGAAAAATAACCCTCCATCATCAAATGATGAATCAAAATCACTACCAAAGCTCCCCCTGAATTGTGTAACTAATATCTCTAGGCATCATGATAACCATCTCTTAACTGAAGATCTTCCATGGCCCCAACACAATCAAAGAACTCAACACCATGAGATCCCAAAAGTTAAAGTACAACCACAATCTCCAAAACAAGAAGATACAAATGCCACACATCCTTTGTCAATAGAACCAAAGATGTAATTAAACTCTTACTGCTATCTAAAGGATCAATCCAAGAACTCCTTATGACACCAACAACTATTATAAAATACCAACCATATTCTAATCAAAGATTATCCATGGCTCACAACACAATGCAACAATAACAACTTAGAACCAAAATCTTGAAACAAAAAAGATAGAACACATTATGTAATTGTGTAAAGCTCTCACTGAAAGTAATACTGAATTATACATGGCCTCATGACCAATATCATTTCCAACACTCTACTAAAGTGAAAAAAGCTTCTCATGCACCATAAACTATTGCTATAGATTCAAATGAATAAATATATCAGGTACTCCCAATAAACATCGCCTCCTTATCTACTTTTGTAAATAGCTCAAATCTAATAACTACAATTTCCACTCCTTGTACCATTTTAGGGTACACCTTCTCCCTTTATGTAGTGTACCTCATTGAGGTACTTATTTTAATGTTGCTCAAATTTAACCAACATTTGTATGTCCTCCAAAGGATAATCCTCTTCATCACAACTCAATCATATAATGGGTTTCAAATAATTCAATTTCCTCCTCCCCTTCACCATTCTTTGTTGTGATAAAATATTCATGTGAAGACTCACTTGAACTAAAGGACTCTACAATAATCTTCATCTCCTCTTCAAGTAAGAGATTATCTTCATCAACTCTATAATTAAACACAAACACAAGACCTTACAAGCCATCATTTCAACTTCTAAATTTTCTACTACCTCAAAAGGAACCTATGCAAGAACACTTTTATATTTTGCAACTTGTGCTTCTCAAACATTCATCGCCACCATAATTTTCTCTTATACATTATCCTATAGTATGAGGACCTCCTCTTTTCTACTATTACCTTCCTCCATATCTACAAATAAAATAACATTACACAAATTAAGGGACCTAACATCTCTCATTTTATTTTTTTCTCTCCTTTGATTTATCTCAAACCTTCTCACTTTCAATATTCCTATCACATCAAATACCTCTCAAAATTACTCTCCATTTGATTACCACTTTTTTCTTTTGAATATTTCTCTCTTCTCTTCATAAAGGAAAATTTTATTGCCATTATTAAGGTAATCCTAATCCTTTTTTCTAGAATGAATCTCACATTTACACTCTCACAACCCATAATCTAAAAGATATAAATTATCTTACAAACCCTTTTTCACTCACTTTCAAACTATGACTATCCTCTACCCAACAATTTCACTAGAAGATGCATGCTCAAACCCCATCTACCCACTTCCCACATAGTGAAGTATGTTAAAAAATATTCTATTGAGCACTACCTTTGTTGGAGGATATCCAACACACCCTTATACACCAATCATTCTATTATTATCACCATTTCCTCTCTCATGTGCAGTTCACTACAACTAAGATACTCTTGCAACAAAATATTAGAATTTCCATATCATGCAATTCTTTTCAATATTCCTAGTGAACATACTAGCTCTAATACCACTTGATGTAGGCATTATTGAAGTAATCACAATGGGTATCCAACTTAGGCAACCAATCACATTGATTTTTTCCACTAAAAATATAGAGACCTAATGGAAAGAAAAAAGAGCTTGAAAGATCAATATGTAAAGAATAATTGTATTCATATCAAAGAATTCAAATAGAATATGATATACATAAATGATAAACCCTTGGTTATATAGACCAAGGTGAGACATGGGCCAACATAAGATTATGAAAAGTGTCTTAATATTATGATATGAGACATGAAGTAAAAATTCCCTAGAAGTGACCTAAGTGAGCTTAAATGACAAGGTGTGAAAGGACCTAATAGTGGAACTAGTTAGAGAAACAACCTTGTTCATGCCAATACCCCACCTTAAGTGTAACTTATGGGGGGAAGAAAACATGCAAATATGGGTCTTGATTACAAGGCCTAATGAGGTGGCCATGTACAAATTAATTTTTGAAAAATGGAGAAAGGGAGAAAAATCCTCTCCAAAAAGAAAAAAATAAGAAAAATTTTATCTAAAAGATAAAAGGATAAAACCTCATGTGATGAAAAAGTTCCCCCCATAAGAGATAATAAATAGAGAAGGTCAAGTTATCCCCCTAAAGAATTGTCTTGCACTAATGGTGGATACTAGACATGGAATGTTTAAGATGATCTAAGATTGCAAAATAACATTCCTTCCCTTAGGAAGAAAAAAAGCCCATGATGCATGAAAATATCTTCCCAGTCCTAAAAGGAATATAAGAGAAGAAGGATATAAGTCTCTATAATTTTCTTAAATATCACAATGTAATTAGTCTCAATCTTAATAGAAGAAGGTGACAAGGTAGAATAATGTGACAACTAATATAGGGCATGTACCAAATATGATGGTGATTCATCCAAATTCTACTCCAAAAGGATGCTAAATTGTGAAAATTATTGATATAGAAAATCAAGTACCATGCGATATTTAGGTATGGTTACCATGTGATGTATTCATGACAAGGGGGTCTTACTAGATCACCCATTAATGCAACCAAAACACACACAATTCTAAAATAACACATTCACAACAAACTCAAAACACTTTATTCATGTGCATGAATACATTTTTATTACAATTCCTCCATTGGCCTTGTTTCTTAAGACTTACAACTTCACCTACGTCTACCCAACAACAACCCTTCCACTTCTAAAACTTAAACACTACAGGAGACTCTCCCCAAAATCTTTCCCTAGAAGCCTCCTTCCAAATGAGATTAAAATCTATATTTATAACATATGATATGGAGAAAGGTTAGTCACTCCATATCAAGGCATGATGGGACATGTGGTATAAATTCATTGGTCCTTAGGATATGCATGCAAACCATTATAACCATTTGTTTGTAACTTTCCAACATTCTTGGCGTGATTGCAAAAATTTGATGGGTATGTGGATATATCACATAGCACAAAAATTTCCATTGTTTTGGATGCTACGGGAACCCAAGGGGTTTATGCATACCTTATCAAAAATTAGAAAACTCATCTTCATTGACCATGTGGAAGACCCAAGTCCATGTGGACATTGCAGGAATTTAAGGGCGACTGGGATGTACCTCATTGACTTAAGAAGTTGTGCATTAGTCCAGTTGCCTTCAGTTACGCGAGGAAGTTAGTGTCTACCAGATATTGCAAAAAGACAAGGGGTATCCCTATCAAGGAAAGAGTTTCACAACTACCAAATATTTGGGAAATTAAGTGCCAATGGGAAACTATGGTAAATCAAGGGTCAACAAGATTTTGTGGGTATGCGAGGTGGAACCAGATAAAGTCTGGTTGAGCAAAGAAGTTTCACAAGTTTGATAAGGGTTGAAATTTAGGAAATATCAATCTACATTGGTTGCCAATGGAAGAATGAAGTCCAAGGGGACATAGCAAGGGTTCAAAGGAGATTTGGATAGTACCAAAAGTTCCACAAAGTCCAAATGCAAGATAAAACTATGCAACTTCATAACTTGCTTCAAATTTATCAAAACTTCATCGAATTCAAAAAGTGGACACCCATTTGGCTTATCTTCATGGTGATTCTATCATTTTTCCATGAACCATCTACAAATCTCAGTGATTTGATCACCACTCCTGCAAGCAAAAATAAGAAACAAACAACAAAAAATAGGGAAATTCTTTTTGGTTGACCAGGATTGCAAGTGAACCCAAATGCTCCTACATCACCATGAATGTATGGTACTCACTATATTTAATACATCACAACCAATGAAAATCTAGTAATATTACAAAATATGTCAACATGAATGGTGACTAAGTTGAAATTTTCAACTCATGAGTATTTGTAGAATCTATCATTATGGAGGCATATATATGTGGATAAATAATAGTTGGGACTAAATTCTTTTTTCATAACATTTGAAGAAGGTGATGAAACTTCTTTTGGGATATAATCAAAGAGGAAATTAATATCCTTAATATTGTCATCAAGATCTTGTACATGGTATTCATAAAAAATATTTTTTCTTGTGAGTATTCATCTCAATGATAAAGAAGAGATGAATCCCATGATATAGTGTCGACATAAGAATATTGAGCATGAACAACCATAGGATCTACAAGTGCTAGAAATTAATATTCCTCAACCTCTAGATATTGGCTTAGAATGTAGGAGGAAGAGTCTCTTTATTTAAAATAGGATTCATAAAAGTTGAAGAATCAACTTGAGTCTATGGAGGAGGATAAGGAAGAGAAGTCTCCATGTCCTCTTGAGGTTCCATACTTTTCCACAAATCTAGCAATTATTTTATATCATCATTATTGGGAACATTATCACAATTATCTAGGGAAAAAACAATCCAAAAGAGGATCTTCTAGGAATGAAGAATCATCTATATCTCCATACATCTCCCAAATTTTATTCCAACAATAAGAAGGGTAATAAAATATGAGATTAAAAACATAATGTTGGCATTGTAACATGGAAAGATAATATGATCAAATGCAATTGAAATTAACTAAGAAAACAAGATAATTGACCACATTAAACCACATTCAATGAGATTCGTACAATTAATAATCAAAAGCTAAATTAAAGCATGAAATATTAAAGTAATTCAAATTGAACATGTAACTAGTAATACAAATCTCATCCCATTAAGGGATTAGTGCTGGAATTGATGTAGAATGCTTAGCTTCAAGCCTAATCCATGGTTGATGATGCAAAATATTCAAAGGTTGATGATAATGGTGATTCACAATAGTTCAAATGGTAATGGTGAGTATGAAATCCTACATAATAAGGATGCTCAAATGGTTGTGAGTCAATTCCCATATAAAATGAGTATTTATAGATTTTTGGAATGAATTAATGGTTAGGATTGAATTAGCTAATCAATTGGTGAAAATGGATGAGAGATAAAAACATGGATCAAAGATCAAATCAAGGGTTGATAATGCATAATGCCATGGATCAAGGATTTTAATCAAAGGTCCAAATTGCTTGAGACAATAACAAATCCGTTGATTTTAGAAAGCATGTGGGAGATATTTCCATGTGGAGGGAAATTCAAATTTGAAAAGGAGGAATATTCCATGAGAATATTCTTTGAATGATTGGAAAAAATTAACCAATTAAATAATTTAAAAAATTATTTAATTGTGCAATTAGAGGAAATTAGGATATTTAATTAAACAATCAAGAGTTATTTAATCAAAGAGGATTTATGATATTTAATTAAAGAATTTGCATTATTTAATCAAAAGAGAAGAAAATTTAATGTAAAGGTGATGAATTAATCAAATAACCTTAACTATTTGACTAATATGAGAAAATAGTGAATTTAATTAAACAATTGACATTATTTAATTAAATAGATGAATTAGGGGAGAACTGGTATTAATAATCAAAATCTCGATGTGTGATATCATTAGGAAATTTTTAGGTGTCTACATTTTTCCCCTCTTTGAAGCGAGGTACCTTTTGCATTGCTTCAAAGAACTGATACTGCTTATACTGATATTGCTCAGATCACAAAATTTAAAAAAAAATCTAACTTTTCAGATGCCCCACTGTAACCCAACGGACAAAGGAATGATGGTATGCTACCCCCTTGAGAGATAAAGCAAAATAACTAACTTTCAGGTCAAGATTGTAATAAGATTACGAGAGTGGTTCAGTTGTGAAGAGGATGAAAAATAAGTTTTAGGACCCTAATGAAGTGACCATGGCTGGTTGTGAAGCAAGAAAATGGAGATATAGGGCTAAAACCTTAGGTTTGAAATTTCATATATGTGAACTTGAGTGAATTTCCACCTCATTTACACACTTTACTTTTGAGAATTTGAGAGATCTTAGAGTGATCCTGTTGGATTTCCTCCATAGCATCTGATGAGATGGCACATAGAGTGCTTCCCACACACCACACAGATCAAGTCCATGAGTTCTAGTGGCCAGCTGATGCAAGACCACCGATATTGTTGGATGCAAGGAACACTGAGAGGGGAGGTGAATCAGTGTTCAATAATTTTGATTTACAAATCAGATCTAAAAACCATCAACAACAATAATAGAGCTTTATATAACATTAGCAACACATAACAAATGAAAACATGCAGTCACATCAATAATCACCATAACACTAGATATTTTTACGAGGAAACCCTATTAGGGGAAAAACCACAATGGAGATTAATCCACAAAGTTTACTATGTTAAAAGTAAAATAAAAGAGGGGAATGCACTTGCATTCAGGTGCACTGTCTAGAGCTCACTACTCAAAGAAGAAGACTCACTGCCTTACAATTATAATATAGATTACAAAAAAATTTGAACTGAGAGTATAGCATCTACAAATGCCTAGATTTAGTTCCACTAAAGTGCATAATCTGACTTTAGACCTTCTGCTCAAATCGTTCTACTCTACTCTGTTCTCCAACTGAAAACCCTTCAGTAGTACAATTGATATTCAATCAATCAACTAATCTACTCTTTTTCACACACATATACATCTTCTCTTCACATAATGCATACCACACATACACAAAGTGAATTGCCGATCTTCCTTATATATCTACTAACCCAAAGATTCAATACATGTCGGCCTTTCAACAAAATATAATATTCTTTGCTTATATCAGCCATGTCGGCCTTAAATCTTTAATTAAAAATGAAGCGTACCTTCATAAGTCGGCTAAAATTATAGAAGGGACCCCCACCAAGGTTCTAAACATAAGAGATGGCAAAATAATTATTCCACATACATCCACGATCCACCACATCAAGCATGTCAGCCACAATGAAAAATAGATAATAAAACATGCCACCAAAACTCTTAACTCGAGCTATGATTAATACAACACCACAAAACTTCTTCAGTAGAATAGTGTATGAGCTAAGAAAACTTCCTTGGAGATCCACACTTCAAAATAGTGATCCGGTGAAGTAGTCGGATCAGCATACCACCCGGATGTCATGTTCTTTACTTTCTCTGTCGGTAGAATACAGAGACTTAGATTCTCTGCCGGTATAAGCGCAACTAATGTTGCAGATCAAACTGTAGACTCAAGTTGCCATCAATGAAAACACAAGTAGCTAAATTCAACCTCATCAAAGCCATATGCCAACAATCTCCCTCTTTGGCATTGATGGCAACACTTAGTGAAAAATTGACTAAGTGTCAAAACCCCCCCCAAAAAAAGTATCAAAGCCAAAACTACTACTCCCCCTTTGGATGTCAGGAAATTTTTCACTTCATTCTCTCCCCCTTTGACATCAATGACAAAGCTCTACTACATCCGCTATACACTTCTCTTCCTTATCCTCTCCTTTAAAATATTTAACTGCACTATCTCTTACTCCATTCTCTCCCCAAATGTTGATGCAAAAATTGATCAAAATTTGACAACTACTACGAAAATTCAGAAAAATATTTTATACTTAGCTTTCAATTCTAGGAGGAATTTCTTCCAGGAATCCACTACGATCCCAATGGCTATGATCAGACTGTTGTTTTCTGAAGTTTTGTTGATTATTTACACAAGAGACTTGGGAATAGTGATTTCTACTTCTAGTTCCTCTCCTAATTTAAGAGTCTCAATCATTTGTTCTAACCTCCCTTCAATTATATCTTTGACTTTCCAGAAAGCATCAATGAGAGAATTCTTAGCAATATGAAATTTTTCATTCTCAATCTATAAATCATAAACTTTCTTCTTCACATCTCCATTCTTATCCAAGAGCATACTATAATTATGTCCAGTCTTAACAAGCTCACTTTCAATCTCTTCGAGCTTATCCTTGTACTTTCCTACCATATGAGGCCGCCTGAGACAATAGTTAAACATTTTATTTGCAGAATCAATACACAGTCTCAACTCACTCATTTTCTTCTTCAATCTAGAAAGAGACAATCTAAATTGCATTTTTAAATGAGAAATCATTTCTTCTTCCTTCCTTTCTAGGGGCACAGGCTCCATAGATATCTTGACACATTCAATGAGTTTTTTTGGGAGAACATTCTATAGACTTTCCAACTCAATATTGTTATCAATAAAGTACCTTGCTAGAGTGTTTTCAATAAAATCTTGTTCATAAGATGGACCATTCATCCATATGCTGGATATCTTTTGCATACCATCCACATCCTGAATGATTTGAATTATCTTTGTCTTAAACAGAGCATTTTCCTCATCACTGTCTTCAGCGATTATTGTTTCTGGTTCATCTGGTTTTAGTTGATCTTTCGAAATACATTCTTTAGAAACTTCATCTTCTACATCCACAACCACTTTAATTTTCCCTTTTTCTTCAATCTCTACAGACTTCGGTGCCAGAGGAGTGACACCAGCTGTATCCCTTTTTCTTTTCTGCTTTTTCTCTCCTTTTCTGGAAGATGATCCAATCCCAGTTATTTTTGCCAGAAGAGGAACAACACCTTCTGCAAACCTTTCTAATACCTTTCTAAAGAAACTTTCATACACTTGTTCACAATTTTCAAAAGAATTGAAATGATTGAAGATTTGCTTACAAATCGGCATATTCTCTCTCCACACTACATTGTCCTTCAATGACAAACAGTTTAGAAAGTACATCATAATACATATTGCTAGAGTACCAAACCTGAATTGGTAGCCAATAGCCTTCGTTAATTAAACATTCTCCAATAGTTGCTCCATCATTAGACTACACAGATCAAAGTCCTCGTTCTCAATTATCATTTTGTGGGCGATATATGTAGCACCTGCCGAGGTTGATCCTTCTCAGTTTCTGAAATAAATTTTGTATGAAACTCCATAAGCCACATACCTTGTTAAAGGGTCTTTAATTGTTGAAATTATTAGAGCCCTCTGATCTCCGCTTATTCCGGTTAGGGATTCGACCTCCATATTGTGAATCGACTTCTTCTTTGGAAATTCACCGACATTGCATAAGCCAATTAAATTTTTTATCACATCCTTGGTAATTTGATATGGTTTATCCAAATTGAGAATATCACCTTCTAATTTGTTCAGGAAAAACCAAATCACTTCTACATTGACGAAATGAGGATAGTCGCTCCATATATCCAAATTCTTGTGCTTTGATCCTTCAAGCCTTCTGACATTAGTGAGTGACAACAAATTTCTTTCATCCCTAATCTTCTAGCTGCTATACTCATCTAAGGTTATGGTACCTTTTATTTTCTTCATGTTTCATTCCAAATAGAGTTGTATGAATTACAACATTGATGTGAAATCAATGATTAACAGGAATACCTGGATATTTTCCACTAGAATGACTTTTCGCCCTTGAAATTTTACAGAAGAGTGCTCTCGAACTATTCTCCTTCAATTCTTAGTGCCAAAATAGGGTTCAAAATTCCCTTGTATAACTTTACTCTTTTCCACAATAAATGTGTTTCCCTAGAACTTTCAGTTACACTCCAAACTTAGACAACAAGCTAAGAATTCAACTTCAGACCTATACCATTTTGACTAGTTCATCATATCATTGCAAATACTTCCAGCTACAGATTACATCCAGAGATTCGATGCCAACAATACACAGGGGGGTCAATAAATTTTCATAAAAAACTCCCCCTAAGCCATTGGCCTGAAATCAATTGCTAGAGGAGCTACCGAATAGGGCTTCCGGTATAGTTTTATTTCCTTCATCCATTTCACTTTTCTTCACCCATGCCTTCTTCATCTGATCTTTTATTTCTTCCACAAAATATTTTTCTTTACCTTTATTGTCTTTTTGTGAACTTCTTCCTTGATACACCAGACCTCTTTTATTCATGTTTTTGTTCCGGTAGAACTTTGCAATGTGACCAAGATTGTTACAATTGAAACATACTGGACCTTTCTGCCTGTACCATCCATTCCACTGATTTCCTCCTGACCTGCATTAATTAGCAACATGTCCAAATCCTCCATAGGTATAGCATTTAATGTTATTAGTACTGACAGTCATACTCCTGCATTCTAAAGCCTTATGACCAAACTTCTTGCATTTGAATCATTGACTACAGAATGATGGCTCACTAGGGTTTATCTTTCTTCTACATTGAGAAGCCATATGTCCAAATTTATTACAAACAAAGCAATATCCATTAAATCTTTGAGCATTAGGTTGCCTTACCGGATGTCCCCTTCCTTTGTTCTTCTTTTCAAAATTCTTTTGTTCAAATCGAGAACATTCTCCCTTCTCATATCCAAGACCTCGCTTATCATTTATATCCTTCTGACTTTTGGTTATTTCTTCAAGCTTGGTAGAACTTATTTTGAACTTTTCTTTAAATTCATTTGCAGTAGCAAGCTCATTTCCAAGAATGACTATCTGTCTCTCAAGCTCTCATTCATTGTTTCTGGATTGCTACAGTTCAATCTCCAACTGGATAAATCTATTGTTAATTATGCTACATTCATCAAACTTTTCTCTCAGGGACTGGGCCAAATTCTCCTCATTCTTCTTTCTTTTCTCAATCTCTTTAGTAAAATTCATTGCCACAGATTCCATTTCAAGTCTTGGAGTTGCATTGTCCTTGGCTAGCTTTTCACATTCTCCTGTAATTTCTTTTAGAGTTTGATTCAAATGGACATCATCCGATCCTTTGTTTTCTTTCTACTTCAACTAATCACAAAGTTCCTTTCTCTTTTCCCTTGATTCATTTATCTTGTCCTTTAGTTATTGAATGAATTTTTTGGCATCTGCAATATTTTCCCTAAGTTCCATCACCTCTGCCTTAGATTGATCAAGATCATCAAGTGCCACCATCAGCTGTTGTTGAAGACCACCAGCATCCATTGTAATTCAAGATTCACCTCAAGCTGCTAAGCTTCAAAAAAAGAACCTGCTCTGATACCAATTGTTGGATGCAAGGAACACTGAGAGGGGGGGTGAATTAGTGTTCAATAATTTTGATTTACAAATCAGATCTAAAAACCATCAACAACAATAATAGAGCTTTATATAACATTAGCAGCACATAACAAATGAAAACATGCAGTCACATCAATAATCACCATAACACCAGATATTTTTGTGGAAACCCTGTTAGGGGAAAAACCACGATGGAGATTAATCCACAAAGTTTACTCTGTTAAAAGTAAAATAAAAGAGGGGAATGCACTTGCATTCAGGCGCACTGCCTAGAGCTCACTGCTCAAAGAAGAAGGCTCACTGCCTTACAATTATAATATAGATTACAACAGAATTTGAATTGAGAATATAGAATCTACAAATGCCTGGATTCAATTCCACTGAAGCACATAATTTGACTTTGGACCTTCTGCTCAAATTGTTCTGCTCTGCTCTGTTCTCCAGCTGAAAACCCTTCAGTAGTACAACTGATATTTGATCAATTAACTGATCTACTCTTTTTCACACATATACATCTTATCTTCACATCACGTATACCACACATACACAAAGTGAATTGCCGATCTTCCTTATATATCTGCTAACCCAAAGATTCAATACATGTCAGCCTTTCAACAAAATATAATATTCTTTGCTTATATCGGCCATGTCGGCCTTAAATCTTTAATTAAAAATGAAGCGTACCTTCATAAGTTGGCTAAACTTATAGAAGGGACCCCCACCAAGGTTCTAAACATAAGAGATAGAAAAATAATTATTCTACATACATCCACGATCCACCACATCAAGCATGTCGGCCACAATGAAAAATAGATCATAAAACATGCCACCAAACCTCTTAACTCAAGCTATGATTAATACAACACCACAAAAATTCTTCAGTAGAATAGTGTACGAGCTAAGAAAACTTCCTTGGAGATCCACACTTCAAAATAGTGATCCGTTGAAGTAGTTGGATCAGCATACCACCCGAATGTCATGTTCTTTACTTTCTCTATCGGTAGAATACAGAGACTTAGATTCTCTGCCGGTATAAGCGCAACTGATATTGCGGATCAAACTGTAGACTCAAGTTGCCATCAATGACAACACAAGTAGCCAAAGTTGACCTCATCAAAGCCATATGACAATAGATATGTACCCCAAAAAACTTCTTTTGCATGTATTTCTAGATAGCCAAATGTAGGGTACAATTAAGTCAAACAAAGACGTCATTGTTAGGGTGACACTTCTAAAACTTGACACGACGCCTCTGCAAAATATGATAATACCTTTGCAATAGGTGCCACAGCTTTGTATATGTGTGGGAGTTTTGACATTCTTTAATGCATTTGGATTTCATCGATGTGTTTGCATAAAATATTGTGGCATGTTTGCTAGGATAGTGATGCCTTTAAGAGGCTCATTTTTGCACTACTAATGCCAAAATGGTGACCATTTTGTATTAGGGCAATGCCTTTGCAAGATAGTGATGCTTTTCAAAAATAGCAACATGTTTGTAAGACCAACAGTGCGACACCTTTTCAATAAAGGATTGCTTTTATATTCTAGGGATTTTGACTTGTATTTTTTCCATTTTTTTAGCAAATTAACGTTGTGTGCGTTATGTGTGCAAGTTGTCTTCCATCCTCTACTTTCCTGAGAGAGGAGACTGCAAATTCTAGAGTGGTTGACCAGATTAGGGGACCTTTGTGTACTATTCCTAGGAGTGGTTGTACTGTACCATGTTGCATTTATGCCAAAGATCAAGACCCATTTAGCTCTGATGACAGCCTTGGTGGAGCGGTGGCACTCAGAGACTTCTTCTTTTCACCTTCCAACGGGTGAGGTGATAGTGACCCTTGAGGATGTTTAAAGGATCCTACGGGTACCAATTCACGGAGAGTGAGTCATTTATGATGGAGACCTTGGCATGGAGGCCATGTTCCATGTGTTGGGAGTGGAGGACCTTTTACTAGAGGGAGGAAAAATTGATCTATGACACTTCATTAGTGCTACCAATGATCTTACCTTGGTTATTGCGAGACTCATCATGGGAGTCTTTTCTCCTGACAAGAGGTCTCGATTATTCATCCTAGGATGGGGTTTTGTCCTACAATGGATAATGGAGGATTTTTGCATATATTCTTTGGTTCCTTGCATATTGGACCATTTAAACCATTACATGCACTAGGTAGTGTATCGGGATGGTGCCAACATAGTCGCAGGGGTTACCCTACTTCATATATGGGCATGGGAGCACATTGTAGTGCTCTGACCAGTTGTTGCATTCAGAGCTATGAGGAGGAGGAACCAATAGTATATTGGTATGATGGCATGACTATCATCCACCACATAGGAGCAACAAACATAGCATAATGGTGGTGGGTCATTGATGACATGATTGTTTTCTCATGGAGACCTTGGATACAAGCTCAAGCCTAAGAGGTTGATGCTACACATCTGAGCTACTGTTGATAGACTTGATGGCTCATGGGTTGGACTATACAAATTATTGGGAGATATTTACTAAATCGGGTTGCTCGCCAGTTTAGGGAGCAATAGGATGCTCCAACAAATGGCTACAGGGTTTTATACGCTCAGACATATCAAGAGATCACTAAGTGGGGACCTCAGATGGTGCCTTAGACTACTATCGATGATTTTTTTCAGTTAGTACCATTGCCATGGATTTACACAAGTGGATCAAATAATTCTGGGACTACCCTAGGATATGACACTTGGTTTGCACAACATAAACCTATTAGAGTCAATGATCTAATAGGAGCAGATGCTGGAGGTAGAGGACATTGAGGCAAAGTAGGCAAAGGAGGAAGAGGTGGTAGAGGACATATTCAGATTTTGGGATAGGTGTCGGGGCAGATGTCAAGACAATTACCATAGGGCCACCTCCAAGTCCAACACCTTTTGTTCCACAACAACATCATGCAACAGTGGTGCCTAGGGCTCTAGATCAGAGATTGTAGGTCGTCACCTAGGAGCGGGTCACATATATGCAGGAGTGAGATAGTGCTTGACAGGAGCAAGACACCCTAAGGCAAGAGTGGGACTAGGCTCATTCTAAGCGAGATGTTGAGAGGGTACAAAGATAATAGAAAAAGTTACAGTTGGTGTAGGAGACTATGCACAGGCAGTAGCTAGAGAGCACAGCTCAGGCTTAGGGTTGGATGGTTTTAGCTTCTCTTTATGCACAGGTAGTAGCTGAGGCATCCTATTATAGGGCTATTTACTATATGTAGGTTCCTTCTTATAAATCTGAGTGAATTAGAGGGGGGTCCATCAATGGGCTAGTCAGGAGGAGGGGGTATGTCAGGTGAACATCAAATACTGTCGAGAGTACCTGACAAAGAGGATCAAGGGAGCCAAGGATAGCTATGCATAGCTATTTTTTGATGTAGACCTAATGTATATCCATTCATCAACTTTTTTGACTGCCTCATGCATATTTTTGAGATATATCACACACCTAACATGTATCATGAAATTCATTTTTTTGATATATATGAGATTATCGATGATGCGACATTTATATTATGATGTTGTCATATTTCATGCTTATGATCTTATGTGATGGATGTATGCATTATGGATGTGTTATGTATGGATGCAAATGCTTATATGATAGATGATGGTTATTTCTTTTATTATACTCATGATATAATGTGGATGCATGTGTATATGTATGTATAATGATTCATAGATGCAGGATGTATGTAATGAAATGCTATGGATGATTTCTTTTATTTATCTTTTCTCTTGATATGTCATGATTATGCAAGATGTATGCTATGAGATGTATGTTGACAGTTTATGGATGCAAGATGGATGTATTTATATTATTTTTATTGTATTCCATGGAACTAGGATGGAATTTTAGCATGGATAGAAGTGGAAGAATGAGATGACTATTGATTAGCATTTATTATTGAGATTAATTTGGAATCCCAACAAATCTATGATTATTCAAGATTTTATTGGATATGTGATGAGATAGGACAGATTATATTGCTTTTTCTATTTGTATTAGGCTTAATTTCATCATAGAAATCCTAATTTTCGATATATAAAATAGACACGATGCACCAAGGTATTGAAAACTAGGATGACATTGTATCTAATACATGGACTTTGACTGATGCAAGAGCATCCAAGGTGTAAGGGAAATCCTGTGTCACCAAAAATAATGTAATTTTGCTTTGTTTGATTTTAATAAGGGCTTAAGGGTTGGTAAAATAATATTTTCATTTGCAGTAATGTAATTTCCCTTTTGGGTGAATATTTAACTATAAATTTGATGGGTAATAGGTCTCGGCTAAGTGGTAAAAGCATCTTGTGGGAGAATATTCCTTTTGGGTGTCCACTTTTGGGTGAGGACAAATATTTTTGTCTTTTAGTAATTTTGGCATGTTTTGCATGTACATGTGTCATAAATTGTCATAAGGTGGGCTGCAAAGAATCTTGCATGTTGCTTGCATGTCTTTGCATGCAAAGTTGTAACCGACAGGCTATAAGGAATCTGTAAGAGGAAGTAAGATGTCATAAACAACAAAATGTGATTAGATAGAGTTTAGGCACCCAAGAGAAGGTTGGAATGCATTGGATTTCATTTCTAATTTGTATATTTATAACTCCCAAAGTTGGGCATTAGATTTTGAAGGTGGTTCCAAAAGGTTGTTTTGTGAAACCATGAGTTATTTTCTCCACACACTTTCTCTATTTATTCATTCCTTTTCATTTTTGAGAGGGGGGTTTGGAGAAGTAAATTTTGCATACCTAGATGCTACCAAAAAATTTCTAGATTGTTGAAGACTCATTTGTTGCAAGTTTTGCATGTAGGATTGAAGGGGAGCCCATGAGCTTCAGTTTGATGTGATTTTTTTTGCATATTTGAATATAATATAACTTGCAGATTTCTCTTCCATATTATGTGATTTATATGTATTTGTAGCCTTCTTGTATTGTATTTAGTGAGGTTTTGTGATCAGCTTTGAAAGGGGGAGTCTCCCTTTTTATCAGTGGTATCAAAGCGGGTTGTCTCGATCCTGTAAACAGAGTGCCAAAGAGAGGCAAATGCAGCGAGACCTGTGAGTTGTGGGTGAAGATTAAAATGGCTCCAAGAGTTTCCAATCATGGTAGAGGTAGAGGTAGAGGTAGAGGTAGAGGTAGAGGTAGAGGTAGAGGTGGTGGAAGAAGAGACCCTCCTAGAGATGAGATTAGAGCCCTCAGAAGGCAATTAGAAATTTTGCAGGAAGAGATTTGTAGGAGAGAAGTGCATCGAGAAAGAGATGATAGTGAAGATGAAGATGAAGAGGAAATGGAAAAGGAAGAACAAGGTCAAATGGATCCTAGAGAAATGAGATTGTTGAGAGAAATATCAAACATTGGAAAGAAACCCAAAATGGAGGTTTCAACCTTTAATGGAAGTTTAAATGCTGAAGAGTTAATATATTGGAATAATGACATGGAAGAATTTTTTGAGTTTGAAGAGATTGAAGACCCTCATAGAGTGAGGTATGCAAAAAAAAGTTGAAGGGCCATGCAATCATTTGGTGGAAAGAAATCCAACTTGCGAGAGGAAGACAATGGAAATAAAAATTTCCAAATGGGATAGAATGGTGGAAAAAATGAAGAGGCAATTTATTTCGGTAGATTATGTGTTGGGGCTGCTCTAAAATATGCAAAGCTTGAGACAAGGAACGAGGATGGTGAAAGAATACACAGAATAATTTCACAAATTTTTGATAAGAATAGGACACTCTGAAGCAAACAAGAAGAAAGTAGCCTATTACATCTATGGGTTAAAGCCAAGCATACAAAAATAGTTGGCATTAGTAAGAATATACACCATTGAGGATGCATATCAGTTTGCATTGAAAGGAGAAGAAATATTGAACATGAAATTTGTGAATAAGCAGAAAGGGAAGGGTAAAGGTTATGTTCAGCAAAAAGAAGATGAACAGCAGATTAGAGACATTAAGGACAACAAGGATGAATCAGTGAGCAGAATTTCAAAGGAAGAGGAAGATTGGGTAGAGGATTTGGAAGAGGAGGATTCCAAGGAACTTGTTACCAATGTGGAGAAGAGGGACATAGAGCATATGACTTCCAACACAATCAAGAAAGGACCAATAGAATATTTGATAACCATGGTAGAGCAGAAAATGTGAATGAAGAAGATGTTGTGTCAACACACTCCAAAGAAGTTGAAAGAGGAGAAGCTTTGATGACTAGGCGAGCCCTGTTGAATGAAGACAATGAACCAATGGAAAGGAAGAGTTTGTTTAGAACAATATGCAAATGTGAAGGTAAAGTATGTAATGTGATTATTGATGGTGGTAGTATTGATGATCTTGTTTCTGAAGAAATGGTGAATAAGTTTCAACTGGAAAGGAGAAGGCACCCGCATCCATACAGAATTGCTTGGTTGCAGGATGACCCTAAGGTTTTGGTGAATGAACAATGCTTGGTAAGATTTAAGATTGGTGATTATCATGATGAAGTTTTGTGTGATGTTATGTCTATGGATGTTTTTCAGTTGTTATTGGGAAGACCTTGGCAGTTTGACAGGAAAGCAATGCATGATGGGTATGCCAATACCTACTCCTTGATGTAGGATGGAGTGAAGCACAAGTTGAAACCTTTGAGTAAAGACGAAGGAAAGGTATGCAAAGACACTAGAAAATGCCTAGTTAATGGAGTTAGACAATTAGTTAAAGAGGATCAGGATGAAAATCATGATTTGTTAATGCAAGTTGTAGCAGTGTTGATTGCATTCAAAAGGGGTAGAGTGAAAGTTTCGATGGAGAAAGAGGTAAAATCTGATTTTTATGAAAATATTGTTGTTGATTTATATGAGCAAGATGATATTTGTGTAGAAGAAGATATTCCAACAATGAGTACACTGGTGAATGAAGGTACTACAATTATTATTAAGGAAGAAGGTGATAAAGTCAATGTTGATTTGTTTAGTGAGCTTCCTTTTGCATCAGTTGATGATTTCTCATGCGATAAAGAGATTTGTATGGATGAAAGTTTATTATAGGATGAAAAGGATGAATACTTTGATTATGTTACTAACATTGAATGGATGCAGAGGAGGAAGATGGAAAGGATGAATATATTGATTATGTCACTAACATTGATTTTGAAGCTGAGAATTAGTTTTTAGGAGGTATAGGAAAGGAGGAACACATGGAACAAAAAGAGATTGAAAATGAAATGACTATTGCAGCAATAATAGAGAAAGAGGTAATGCATGATTTTCTTGATTTTACTGAAGAAGATAAAATTGATTATTATGATTGTCCAACATTTCATAGTGCAAATTGGTGGGAATTGGAATTTGTGAAAAGAGGAAGGAAGAGGGGAAGAATGAAGGATGGAAGGGACATCAAATTGTAGAGACAGGTCCGGAAAGATGTTCAGAAAGATAAGGTAAACAAATGGATCCAGGATAAGCATAGGATCTACAAATGTTTATGAGTTCAACTCATGAAACATTTCAAATTACCATGGGTGTCTAATGCAGGAGCATCCATGGAGTAAGGGCAATCCTGTGTCACCAAAAATATTGTAATTTTTCTTTGTTTGATTTTAATAAGGGCTTAAGGGTAGGGAAAATAATATTTTCAGTTGCAACAATGTAATTTCCCTTTTGGGTGAAAATGTAACTATAAATTTTATGGGTAATAGGTCTCGGTTAAGTAGTAAAAGCATCTTGTGGGAGAATATTCCTTTTTGGGCGTCCACTTTTGGGTGAGGACAAATATTTTTGTCTTTTAGTAATTTTGGCATGTTTTGCATGTACATGTGTCATAAATTGTCATAAGGTGGGCTGTAAAGAATCTTGCATGTTGCTTGCATGTCTTTGCATGCAAATTTGTAACCGACAGGTTGTAAGGAATTTGTAGGAGGCAATAAGATGTCATAAACAACCAAATCTGATTGGACAGAGTTTAGGCACCCAAGAGAAGGTTGGCATGCATTGGATTTCATTTCTAATTTGTAGATTGGTAACTCCAAAATTTGGGTGTTGGATTTTGAAGGTGGTTCCAAAAGGTTGTTTTGTGAAACCATGAGTTGTTTTCTCCACACACTTTCTCTATTTATTCATGCCTTTTCATTTTTGAGGGGGGAGCTTGGAGAAGTAAAGTTTGCATACCCAAATGCTACCAAATTTTTTCCAGATTGTTGAAGACTGATTTGTTGTAGGTGTTGCATGTAGGATTGAAGGGGAGCCCATGAACTTCAGTAAAAATTTTTGCATATTTGAAAATAATATAACTTGCAGATTTATCTTCCATATTTTGTGCTTTATATGTATTTACAGCCTTCTTGTATTATGTTTAGTGAGGTTTTGTGATCAGATTTGAAAGGGAGAGTCTCCCTTTTCATCATTGACTCTGCAAAAAAATAGGAGTATCCTTGTTCATACCTGACATATGGAAACCTTGTTTGATTGTGTGAAAGAATGAAGCCATCAAAGTAAGGAGACTCATATACAAAAGGTATGAAGAACCTGATATGTCCTAGCCATTGTTTACTTGAGATTACCCCTACACACGCAAGGCAAGTATTCGTCGAGGTCATATTACAAAAAAATCCAACAAGCACAACATACAAAAGCATTGATCAATGCCCAATTCCTTTCTCTCTAAATCAGTTTTAGATATCCTCGAGTGATCATCATAATGGAACAATAAGATAAATCAAAAGAAAAGATCAAAATGATAAAAATGCCAATGTTATCATATCTCTTTCTAGAGATTTTTGTTTTAGATGATATCCACTAATGTCTATTGTAGGAAATATATATCTATAAGACATGTTTCGATGTTGATAGGTCGATAGTTGTTTGATAATTTATTGATATGATGTTGAAGTTGACATGTTTGATAATGATCAATATTTTGATTTCACATTGAAGTTTGGTTGTTTGGATAATTGTTATGCTTGCTTATGTTTGTTTCATCAAAGATGAAGATGACGATGTGTATTATGGTTGAAGGTTTATTGTGGGTGACTATGATATGGGATGAGTGATTTTTCTTTTTTTGGAATATTTCAATGCTTTTGACGTTTTGAAATGTTTTGAGGTTGTTTTTGGTATTTCGAGGTTTTTTGAATGTTTTGATTTTCAAATTATTTAAGGTTGTTTTGGGTTTTGTGAAGATATTTGAGGCTATTTTGGGCTTTTACATGACATTTTCTAATTTTTTTGAGTTTTCCAAGGTTAGACCAAGAGAACAAGACCTAAGGTGGAAAAGACCTATGCCTCAAGGGCTCATCAGAGATGGCCTTGCCTACGTAACACACGCAAAGGCAATGTAGTTTGACTGACCCTAACAAGTGATAGTTTATTATAAGGGACTCCTAAAGGACTAACCTAGGCCTCGGGGGCTCATCGATGATGGCCTTGCCTATATACACATGTAGAGGCAACGTAGTTTGACTATTGGACCTAATAACATTTTTTGATTTTTTGATGTTTTATACCTTTTATGGGGTTTTGACTTGCTTTGGATGTTTTTGAAATTTTGAAATGTTTTGAGTATTTTTGGATTTTGAGGATTTTTTAAATGTTTTTGGATTTTGACGTGTTTTTAGATGTTTTTAATATTTTTGACATGTTTTGAATTTTTTTGGTTTTTGACATGTTTCAAATATTTTTTGATTTTTGAAAATGATACTTAGATCACAATGTCGATATCATGTGATATATTGAACATGAATCAAGAGTTATTCAAAAGAAATATGTAAGTACCTGCCCCCAGTGTCTAGAAATGTTTCATATTTCATGAGAAAATGCATAGATCAAGACAATGAATGTGTAAGCATGCAAAGGATGCAATATGGATAATGCTAGATATAGGCTATGAGACTTCATGGGATAAATGGTAAAGACCATGCGGAGATTTTTCCATGAGTAAGGTTGAAGTATGCACCAAACCTTTGTCAAGATCAAGATAATTTGGAAGATTTGGATGAAGATGGATCAAATAGATGAATCAAGAATTTATTATGGAAAATATGAGATGCCTCCACCTGAAATGGCACATGTAGATTCTACTCATGACACCTATTTTCCAGGTTTTCATCATGGTACTTTCCCAAAGCACCACCGAAGTGGTTTTCATTGGAGGATGATTTTATCTTTACTATTTTCTTGATTTTTTTGCTTTTTTAATTTTTTAGGATTTTTGAAGGTTTGGATCATGTCAAACCACCTGACCTAGTGTAGATGTAGATGTTGTTGTTGTCATGATATGCCAATGGTATCCTTCCTGGAGGAGTTGCTTTACCAAGATATGAGTGTTTGAATGTAATCCCTGAATGTTCTTGTCTTCCTTGTTGATACCAGAGTTGACCTCATCTAGATGCACACATCATGAAAGAGTGTCCTTAGAGTCTTTATGATAAAGTGTGGCTGCCAAGACATGGTCAATACAATATTTGGGTATCCTGGATGTCAAAGTGAATTGTGGAATGCGATGAGGAATATGATATGTAGAGGGATTGGTTGATAGTTTAGAATCTTTGATTCTACAAACTTCAGATGATGAGCAATGAAGGGTGGATATAAAATTTCAAGTGGAATTAGGACCAACTTCTTGATATGCCTTGTATGTTGCTTTTGAAGCCTTCCTTTACATAGGTGGACACTTTTGATGGATGAAATTCCCTTTTTTTAATTTTTCCCCATAGTTTCTTTGACTAATGGAGTTTGATAGGGATGTTTTTCTTTCTTTTACTTTGGCATCCATTTGAATTTTCGTTTTCCATTTTGATTTGTTGATTCTTTTGCTTTGAAGAATTGTTCATTTCTTTGATATAGATCTTTATCTTTGTGTTGGTCCCAATTATTGAGTGGAAATATATGAGGATGACAATTCATGATATGGTTGGTTGTAGCGTTGGTAGCAGTTTTATCAAAAGGAATCCTCATGCTCCTCATGTTGATGTTTGCACTAGATAAAGTTGCCACTGGTATTATGGGAGTATTGTTGACATGACTAGATTCTTCAACTGTTGAATAACCAATTCTCTGTTGCTCAGGATTGTTGAATGTCTATGTTGATTCCAAGATATCATGTGTATGTAGGCATTATCCTTTTCCCTAATAATGCATTCGATGACATACTGCCATTGAATATGATTTATCTTGGAAACATGATGATACTTCTTATATGCTCTACTCGGAATCCTCACAAGGAGTAGTAGATATAGATTCTAATTATTCTTTAATAGATGCTTGTGATTCACAGTCAATATAGGAGTCTTCTTTATGATTTGTACTTTGAAGGCCATCTTGAATCTCTACAAATTATATCATTTCTTGCTCTTGTGTAATGATGTCAAGAGTGGGATACTCTTGATTTGGATGAAGATCATCTACATGTCCATTAGAAGAAAGCATATCATGGGTAGGAGTTGGTATATGAGTATGGTCATCATTCTTGAAGGCTTGGATGGATTGGAAAATGTTCATTAAGTCATGATAATATTTCGGGGTAGCAAGTTCTTCACCTTGGCTTATGTTAGAGCAATTGTCACTTACAAATTGGAAAATACTATGTAGATCATGATAATGTTGTGACAAGATGAGATATTAATCTTGAATCGATTCAAAACAACTTTCATCATACTCAGGATTGTCTTCTTGACATGATTCTTGGGTGGATGGTGTAGCATGAATGCAAGAATCTTCACTAGCCTTAATGGGTTTGGATAAGGTGATGGAAATTTCTTGTCGCTTTAGAACTTTTTTGATATATCCTATCATGAAGTCATATGTGGGAGTTATGTTGCAATTTGAGACGTATTTAATGTCATTTTGATATGAAACATTGCTAGACACTATTGATTAATCTTGATTATGCACTAGGAAAGTGTCTTGATACATGTATAATTCCTCATCTTGTGAATAATGAGTAGTACGATTATTTCGTAATACGTTATCATAAGTATAATTCACATTGTTATAGCTTGGCTCTTTCTTGAATTGTTGGCCTTCCCATGATTAGGCATTGGATTTTTTATAGATTCCCAAGTCTTCATTCCCTGATTTTTCATCAACATTAACTTCTCCTTGATCAATAAGGTCTTGGATGATATGTTTGAGTTTGATACAATTTTGCGTTTTATGACCTTTTGTGCAATGGTATTGGTAAAATTCCTTGTCATTGTACCATGATGGTTTTATTTCTAGTTCAAGATATTGCGATAATCAAGAAGTTCAATGTGCTTTGATTGGATTAATTTATTTATCATCATTTTCATAGGTTCCCCTAAGGAAGTGAATTGTCATTGAGGAGCATTGTTTTGTCTTGGTGGTGGCCCTTGTGAAGGATTGGCATTTTGAACATTTTGTTATGTGTTTTGTTGTGTATTCTTGGGAAAATGTGTCTCAACCTTGCAATTACATAAGGTACTATTGATACGTTTGTGACGGGGGGCGTGGGGGGATTCCCCCCATGAGGTGTTGGAGGGGATCATCCCCCAATTAGGGGCCCAGGGCAACGTGCCTTGATAGGGACTTGGGGGCAGTGCCCCTGGAAGGAAAATTTTATTTATATTGTATTATTGTAAATCTGGAACATTCATCATTAGGTCTTAGATCTAATAGCCGATATTTTATTAGCTTGACTTGCCCTAGAAGGAAACCCTATTTTATGAGGGCATTGTATTACGACTACGTATTGTGATGTATTATGAGAATTTGATAGCGGTCATGTTTCCTTTGGATCTCTGGTTGGTGATGCTCCTGTTAGAAGCTTGCTCTGTAAGTATATTATAATCTTTGTGATTTCTGAATAATATATTGGGCGGCTTTTGGAGTGTGGGGCTTTTCTCCTGAAAGATTTTTCTCCATGTAAATCACTTTGTTGTGGTATGCATGATATTTATGTTTATTTATGTTTAAGTTTTTGTAACTGAAAAGATCTGTAAAGTTTTGCATTAAAGTTTTTTTTCTACCTTAGCTTCCTTACATGTATTATTTTGATGGTTCCTTGATAAAAACATTTGCATCCACCACACCGTTATTAGTAATGTTCTTATTTTGGCCCAAAATCGAGGTTTATCACTAGAACTAGATGGTTGGTTATTGTTTTTATAAATTTGTATTGCTCCCTTGGCAATGAGGTCCCTCTCAATGTTAATCCCTTTTGATATGAGTTCCTCAAATGTCATGATGCATTGCATTCTTAGTTGAAAGGCTAAATCAGTGTCTAAGTTTCCTGCAATGATTTCTACTTGTTGCTTCTCAAGTATGGGCCATTTACATATGCTTTCCTTGTGTCTCCATCGTTGAAAGAAGGATGCAAAGGCTTCTCCCTTGTTCTGTTTAAGAGTGTAAATTTCCTCCAAGGTTACGTATGAATCAATTTTGTAGGAAAAGTGTGCTACAAATTGATCTACGATCTCTTGAAATGTTTTGATTTCTTGGGGTAAGTGTGAAAACCACTCTATGGCTTGCCCTCCCAAACTTCTTGGGAAGATAGGCATAAGGTATGAATCATTGTATGATACTTCCATACATGCAATGTAGAACTCTCTAATATGTTCCTCTAGATTTCCACGTCCTTTGTATTTGTCAAATTTAGGTATCTTGAAATTTAGAGGAAATCGTATCATTGTGATGTTTTGATCAAATGGGTATGGGCATTGATGTTGAACTGTATAGGACTTCTTGGTTTTTCCCATTTGAATGTCTTGAATCTTTTGATTTAACATTTTAATTTTTGAGGATAAGTCTATGGGTGGAACGTTTGGATTATACATGTATAAATTTTGATCTTGCTATGGAGGAACGTTCATGCCATATGAACCCGTTTGAGATTGGTGATTTCCTTGAGGGAAAGGACCATTTTGGTATTGCATATTTACTTGAGGTATAGGACCCATTTGATAACTTACTTGATGTTGAGGAGATTTATTGTGATATCCATATTGATTTTGAGGACCATGTTTTGTTGTGATGGATTGGGTTGTTGTAAATTGATGTGTGATGATTGATGAATATTTTGGTGTGACATTAATTGTTGTTGTTGTTGTAATTGTTGTAAGGTAGTATATTGTTGATGTTGTAAAGGTTGACTTTGATGTTGTGTTGGTGGTTGTTGATATTGGAGATTTTGTTGATTTTGTGAGATGGTGTTGTGAGGGTGTGATTGATGTTATTGTGATGGAAGGATGTTTTGACCTTGAACTTGATGTTGATAAGCCTAATATTGCTGATTTGGTGGTTGATAATGTTGATGTTGTGGTGGGTTTTTATTTTGATGTTGGAACCCTTGATATTGTTGTACTTGAGATTGTTGAACTTAAGGTCATTAAGGTACTTGTTGTTGTTGTGACATTTGATGTTGTTGAGAACCTTGAGGTTGTTGTGACATTTGTTGAGGACCTTAGGGTTGTTGTGACATTTGTTGAGGACCTTGGGGTTTTTGTGACATTTTTTGAGGATGTTGGGGTTGTTGTGGAATTTTTTGAGGACCTTGGGGTTGTTGAGGACCTTGAGGTTGTTGTGACATTTGAAGACCTTGAAGTTGTTGTGACACTTGATGTTGTTGAGGATTTGTTTTATTTTTTCTTTGATAATTTTTAATGCTAGGGAAATTTGTGTGAACATTTTGAGAATCGAATGTAGGTGGATTGTTGGTGTTTGGAATGCCCAAATTTACACGATTCCCTATATTTTGAGTATTGCACAAGGGATTGATGTATTGATTTGTGAAGTTTGTTTGATCTATCACTTGAGAAGTGCCCATGGATTGAACTAACACATTTGAAGATGGGCTAGGTATTTTTCAATAACATGATGTACCAAGGCATCATTTCCTTGTTAACAAGTTGTTGTTCCAACATTTGATGTTGTAGGTTGTTCTCTAAGTTGATTTATGTCAAAACTGGGGGGTTTTTTAACACCTTGTTGTGCAAGTATCAACATGTATTGATTGGGGTTTTGACTTATCACTGCCTCTACTGCTTTGATAAACTCTTGGTCTTGTTTCATTTCTAATATTTCTTCGGGAGTGAAGTCATGAGTTTTGTTAGTGATATCCTCTATGATGACTATTTCACCTTGAGATGGTTGAGTTGAAATTTTGATCTTTTTTTATGGAAGAAGTTCACCCTTTTGAGATGTTATTTGTGGCATTCCAAAATTTTGATCACTAACACCTATGTTGGTAGGATAATTGGTCAAAATGGGTACATTTGAACCATTTGGATTTGTACTTGTAGTGGTAGGTATGTTAGGGTAACTAGGGTTTGTTTCCATGTTTCTTTTATGTTGAGACCTAGTTGTAACCATACAAGTTGTGTCTAGCCTAGGAGATGTTAGATGTGAATGATTTTGTTGAAATTATTTGGTTGCCTCGAATCTTGCTAGTAAAGACACTTTAATAGGTTTAGGACCAATGATGAATGATTTTGTGAATGGATGTAAGATATGAAACTCTCAATTTTAACAAAATCCTAAACTCAAATTTTTAGATGTGTTTGATGTTGACGATGATGAACTTGCAGTAGACTTGTGACTCCAAGGTGAGTTTTTCCAAAATGACGTTTACCAATTCAACTAAATGCTTAGATATAGATTGTTTCCAAACATGAAGCTAAACTAGTTGATAGGGTGAAAAATGTAAGTCTAGGAGATTTGTGTCAAAATTTCAAGTTTTTGTTGGAAGTGAGATGTTTTGATGGTTTCATGTTGATAGTTGATCCTAATTGAGAACCTAAAAAGTGTTTTTGACAAGATCAAGATGATAAGTACCATGAACTTTATTTTTTGTTTTGAGTAATATCCGTGAACCAAATTTTTTTATGCATTAATTTGAACCAATTTTGTGTTTGAGAACTAAAAGATAGAATAAGATAATTTGTTGAAGGTTATTGTTTTCCAATTTTGACAAAGGCGTCACTCTATTTTTCTACAAAGGCATCAATATTTGTAAACATGCCAATGTTTGGAAAAAGCATCAGACTATCCAAACAAAGGCATCACTATACAAATTTATGTTTACCTTGAAAAATACACTACGATGTGCAAAGGTGTCAATGTGCACAAAAAAGTATCATTTTGATAAAAAAAAATGGAAGCATCAGTTTGTGCAAAGGCGTCACACTATCAAATATATGCATCAATTTGTTAGAGGATCTTTAAATTATGAGTTGACGTAGTTGTTTGATATTTTTATTTTGCAAAAATATAGTATACAACATGCAAACTAACTCAATTAGGTGATTGGATGAGTGTCATAGGGTCTTCACATGAAAACATGCCATGAAATACAACCTATTTAGTGTTAGAGCGAGTGTGTAATCTTTAAGTAGGACCACCTCCCATTTAAGGGGTAAATACTCAAAAAGATCGAGTAATGAAACAATTGTTTCAAAACATTTTCTATACGAAGGCAGATAATAGATGTCTGGTGACATAGGGTCGTTGAAAGACGCCATGGGCACACTTTCTTTCTCTTCTTGAGAGGCTATTGCTAGCAACCTAAAAATATTTTATCTTGGCCTAAGAGAGTACATGGTGAGTAGCTTCAGGATATGATCTGCATCCATTGCACCACTTTATAAGATTACGTTCGAATGGAATTTAAGGCCTCTATAACAAGGGTTCTTAGTGGGTGGAACATCCATAAACATTATCAGCTACATAGACATCTCCTTGGGGTCTAGAAAACTGTAGTCCCCTAGCAAAAGTCTAGTACGCTACATGCATGGATTGAACATCTTTTTCTCTCATCCAATTTCTATAGTGCGCTAGAAAATGTCGCTTGAGGTCGATCCCTTGGGTTCTTCATAAGGATGTGTCCCAAGATAGCCCTCCTACTTAAAAAAGGAAAGGATTCATGTTGCTATTTCTCTTCACCCAATATCGCACTAGGTGCGAGGGGAGAGGATACATGGACAACATCCTTTGGCTAAAATGAAACATGAAATGTAAGTTAAAGATGTTTCTCTTCACCCAAGATTGCACTAGGTGTGAAGGGAGAGGTTACACATCTAGAACTCACCAAACATGGTAGACAAAGAAAACACTTGTTCTTTTTAGGTGCACCAAAATAAGTATTTGATTCATTTTAATCCAAAAGGAAATGATGAAGATTGTTGTTTATTTTGAGCCCAAAAGACAAATGAGTTCATTTTAATCCCAAAAGACAAGTGAGTTCATTTTAAGCCCAAAGTACAAGTGCAAGTTGTGGTGTTAGACAAAGAAAACACTTGTTCTTTTTAGGTGCACCAAAATAAGTGTTTGATTCATTTTAATCCAAAAGGAAATGATGAAGATTGTTGTTTATTTTGAGCCCAAAAGACAAATGAGTTCATTTTAATCCCAAAAGACAAGTGAGTTCATTTTAAGCCCAAAGTACAAGTGCAAGTTGTGGTGTTAGACAAAGAAAACACTTGTTCTTTTTAGGTGCACCAAAATAAGTGTTTGATTCATTTTAATCCAAAAGGAAATGATGAAGATTGTTGTTTATTTTGAGCCCAAAGACAAATGAGTTCATTTTAATCCCAAAAGACAAGTGAGTTCATTTTAAGCCCAAAGTACAAGTGCAAGTTGTGGTGTTAGACAAAGAAAACACTTGTTCTTTTTAGGTGAACCAAAATAAGTGTTTGATTCATTTTAATCCAAAAGGAAATGATGAAGATTGTTGTTTATTTTGAGCCCAAAAGACAAATGAGTTCATTTTAATCCCAAAAGACAAGTGAGTTCATTTTAAGCCCAAAGTACAAGTGCAAGTTGTGGTGTTAGACAAAGAAAACACTTGTTCTTTTTAGGTGAACCAAAATAAGTGTTTGATTCATTTTAATCCAAAAGGAAATGATGAAGATTGTTGTTTATTTTGAGCCCAAAAGACAAATGAGTTCATTTTAATCCCAAAAGACAAGTGAGTTCATTTTAAGCCCAAAGTACAAGTGCAAGTTGTGGTGTTAGACAAAGAAAACACTTGTTCTTTTTAGGTGCACCAAAATAAGTGTTTGATTCATTTTAATCCAAAAGGAAATGATGAAGATTGTTGTTTATTTTGAGCCCAAAAGACAAATGAGTTCATTTTAATCCCAAAAGACAAGTGAGTTCATTTTAAGCCCAAAGTACAAGTGCAAGTTGTGGTGTTAGACAAAGAAAACACTTGTTCTTTTTAGGTGAACCAAAATAAGTGTTTGATTCATTTTAATCCAAAAGGAAATGATGAAGATTGTTGTTTATTTTGAGCCCAAAAGACAAATGAGTTCATTTTAATCCCAAAAGACAAGTGAGTTCATTTTAAGCCCAAAGTACAAGTGCAAGTTGTGGTGTTAGACAAAGAAAACACTTGTTCTTTTTAGGTGCACCAAAATAAGTGTTTGATTCATTTTAATCCAAAAGGAAATGATGAAGATTGTTGTTTATTTTGAGCCCAAAAGACAAATGAGTTCATTTTAATCCCAAAAGACAAGTGAATTCATTTTAAGCCCAAAGTACAAGTGCAAGTTGTGGTGTTAGACAAAGAAAACACTTGTTCTTTTTAGGTGCACCAAAATAAGTGTTTGATTCATTTTAATCCAAAAGGAAATGATGAAGATTGTTGTTTATTTTGAGCCCAAAAGACAAATGAGTTCATTTTAATCCCAAAAGACAAGTGAGTTCATTTTAAGCCCAAAGTACAAGTGCAAGTTGTGGTGCTCATTTAAACCAAAAGAAACGTGAATTCATTTTAAGAGCACCAAACTTAAATGTTGCTATCCTAAGAGATCATAGTGATTAAAATCACTTTAGATTCCCAAAAACCATAGTGATCAAAATTACTTTAGATTCCAACTCCAATCCAAGGTACCTAAAAATAGTTAGTCTCAAGAAACAAAAAATAGAAAATAGCAAACAGTTAGGGTTAGATGAAAAAGCAACCTAAAGTCAAATGAAATCCTAAAACTTAAGCTTCCCAATATACCTAGAAAGGTGTCACTCTGTCTTGCAAAGGCTCTGCTCTGTCAAACAGAGGCATTAGTCTAGTAAATCTATAGAGGCATCAGAGTTTAGCAGATGCATCGGTGTATTGCAGAGGTGTCGACCTACCACCTGCAAATAGAAAAGAAGATATCAAAAGCAAAGGTGTTGCTATTTGCAAAGGTGTGGGCCTTTGACTTGCAAAGGCATTGCTATTTGCAAAAGCGTTTCTTTTTTCGGTTGCATATGCATCGCTCTGCCTCTAGAACCTATAATGTATGACAAACACAAACAAAAACAAGTTAGCTAGGGATGTGGGTCCCACTGGGAATGCCAAAATGTAACATAGAAAGATAATATGATCAAATGAAATTGAAATTAACTAAGGAAACATGATAATTGACCACATTAAACCACATTCAATGAGATTTGTATAATTACTAATCAAAAGCTCAATTGAAGCATGCAATATCAAAGTAATTCAAATTGAAAATGTAACTAGTAATGAAAACCTCATCCCATTGGGAGATTAATGTTGGAATTGATGTGGAATGCTCAGCTTCAAGCCTAATCCATGGTTGATGATACAAAAGCTTCAAATTTTGATGATAATGCTAATTCACAATAGCTCAAATGGTAATGTTGAGTAT
Source organism: Sequoia sempervirens (assembly GCA_007258455.2). Taxonomy (NCBI): domain Eukaryota; kingdom Viridiplantae; phylum Streptophyta; class Pinopsida; order Cupressales; family Cupressaceae; genus Sequoia; species Sequoia sempervirens. The sequence goes on along the minus strand of VDFB02281492.1, from coordinate 762,788,006 downwards.
GAAATCATGCATAATAAGGTTGCTCAAATTGTTGTGAATGAATTCTCATGTAAAATGAGGAGTATTTATAGATTTTTGAAATGAATTAATGGTTAGGATTGAATTATCTAACAATGGGTGAAAATGGATGAGAGATGAATACATGGATCAAAGATAAAATCAAGGGTTGATAATGCATAATGACATGGATCAAGGATTTTATTCAAAGGTCCAAATCACTTGAGATAATAAAAAAATCCCTTGATTTTAGGAAGCATGTGGGAGATATTTCCATGTGGAGGGAAAATTTAAATTTGAAAAGGAGGAATATTCCTTGAAAATATTCTTTGAATGATTGGAGAAAATCAACCAATTAAATTATTTAACTGTGCAAGTGGAGGAAATTAGAAACTTTAATTAAATAATTAGAATTATTTAATCAAAGAGGATTTATGACATTTAATTAAATAATTTGCATTATTTAATCAAAAGAGAGGAAAAGTTAATGTGAAGGTGATGAATTAATCAAATAGCCTTAACTATTCAATTAATAGGAGAAAATAGTGAATTTAATTAAACAATTGACATTATTTAATTAAATAGATGAATTACAAGATACCTTGTATTAATAATCGAAATCTTGGTGTGTGATATGATCAAGACATTTTTAGGTGTCTATAAGCGTCGACATGCATATGAATAATTCTAACAATATAGCCAGTCTTAAATACAATAGTTGATTTTTCCAATTTAAAGGTGGCTTAGGAATAATTATGTATAAATACTTGTTAGTGACAAACCAACATATAGGTTCTTAGTGATATTCAAAATTGGAGTATTGATGCATTAGGTGTGGTTTTCTCAAGATTTATCATCTTATCACTTCTATTTAATTATCTTTAAAATACACCTCAAGGAGTACCCCCTAGGCCTAACAGAACTTAAAGCGATAGTTTCCCATCCTAATTACTTGGGCCATTGGTTTACTTAATCATAATTTGAAAGATATCCACCTTGATTTGATGCCCCTAGAACTTGGGTATATTTATCTTTAGGGAGTTGGGATCCAGCAACTTTGAGAACCAACACTATGATGGTATCTTCTGCAAGCAATAACTACCTACAATCTTTTAGTGTAGAGGGCCCATGGAATAAGTTGGAGAATAAATATTAGATGACCGCAATGAATACTAGATGGTGTTTCACAATCAATGGTTGTTAATATTAGTGTATCATGTGCTAAACATGAGGTGGAAGATGCCACATTAGACTAGTACCAATTTACTAGGGGATTGAACACACTTGGTGGAAGGAAGAACAATGTTGACATCACCAAGAGGGGATTTTTTTTATATAAATATCCTTGAAGAGGTTTGGATTCATTTGAAAAAGGAAAACTTGGGAAGCTTCAAACCATCAAATCATATTTCCAAGTCAATGGGTGGTGAAAATGGAGAGGTGCCAATGTGGCAAATGTTTAAAAGGTTCCTTAAGAGAGGAAACTAACTAAATTGGACACTAATGTGGAGTTAGGCTTGGTAGTGGATAGAGGAGGAAATGCAAAGAAAACCACACCATTTGGTGTTATTCAATATCAATGGATGACACATCTTGGGGAATACAAATATGATTACAATTAGGAGAAACCTCTCAAAGAAAAAATGGACTAGTGAAGAGGTGGGACCCACCATGACCTCAACAAATTTAAAAGGAAATTACTTGTGTTATTAGATGATATTATGAACATCATGCATGGAGTTTAACACGTTGATTCACCAAAAGGATGGAGAATATTGTGAATCTAATGAGGAATTAGTAGGGCCCAGATAATCAATGGTTTCATAGATAAATAAGTCTTCAAAAATGAACAAGGGGTTGAGAGTGGTACCAAGGTATTTAGATCTAAGAGGAAAGTTTCATAGACACCGTAACACTTGTGACTCAAATATCGAGTTACATAGATCATAGGAAAAAATCTAGGACTTAAAGAAAGGGAACCCCATGGAATTGGGAGGGATCTAGAGTCCAAATAAAATAACTAAAAGAGACTCAAGGAATCCATATTTGTTAGCATGAATCACTCAAAGGGAGGGTGTTTGGAAAAACCATCATGTATATACTTATAAAATAAGTTTACCCAAATCCACTTAGTGAAGGAAAGTCAAAATATCATATACTAAAGAATTATGTCATTTCTCACTAATATCATCTTTTTGATTAAATTTTTACTCATAAATATTAGCACAATTTTCTAGATGATCAATCCTACTAATGAGAGAAATTAAAAGAGGTGAAATATCATTCTTATTGCATATGTCCAATGTTTATATGTGTAAGAGATGGGATGGACGAGAAAGGTGTATCATCAACTAGTGGCACAATATTCACATACTATTTATTATCTTTGTGCATGTTCAAGTCATATACTTGTTTGATAGAATGTGTATAAGACTGTATTCCATATTCACATAAATATGCATCATGATAAAGTAGAAAAGCACCTAAAGGAGAATCTCCATGGACATAAAAAAATAACATATCATTATGATGCATAGAAAAATCCATGGGATCCACTAAGGAAGGGCTACTAGATTGTGAAATATGAGGACTAAAAGAAAAACATGTTTTAGGGACAATAATAAAGTAAATTATAAAAACACATGACACGATATTGAATTGTGTGTAATAATCATGACATAAATCAAACCAATTTTTAGCTCTATCAACTAGGATATCACCAAATGTTTGTATCAAAGTACTATCATCATTTATCCAAGTATAACATGAAGATAAGAATGATAGATAACATGTAACTTCACATCTTCATTATTGCTAAATAAATTTATTAGAAGTTTAATAAAATAATATGCATCATATGAAATCATCATAAATCAAAGAGTCATCATCCTCATCATAGGAAGATAATGAACTATCACTATGATCCTCATTAAACATATAATCAATAGACCAAGAGTCACAATAAATGGAAGAATAAAAAGTAAGAATGTGTGAAGGTGAAGCATATATATCTACATCATTACAATCCTCAAGGCAACATGAAGAAAAAGGCACAAGTAGATAACCCATGAATGAATAAGGAAAACTAGCATGAGAGGTGTAAAAATATGCTCACAAGATATATCATCATGATGTATGAAAGAGGGTACAACACACATGAGGCACCATCCTTAGACTCCTCATAAGATGAATCATTAAAGGGATATACATTTAAAGGTATAGAAATAAGGTTAGCATCATGGCATGCAAGAAAAGTGCTCAAAGGTAAAATATCATGGAAGGAGAGAGGAGCATCAAAATAAATATCATCATATAATGGTATGGATAACTCCCCAAGACACTAAAAGATATAGTCATTAAAAGAAGTAATGAAGCACTAGTATACATCACCTCAAGCCATATGCAATGATACAAATAAGAGTAATCATGGAATAACATATTATAACATGATTAAACATGAATTGTCTATAGATAGCCAGTGATCTAACATTAAATACATGTAAATGAAATATATTTTCCGAAGCATGTACATTTGTAAACACTATAATACACATCCCAATTAGGGTTGCAAGCATGGGTGCATTATGAAAATCATACACCTAATAAGGAACTCTAAGAAATATATTAATTAGATGGGGAATAAACATAGTAATGCAACCATTACCTATGATACCATCATCAAAGAGAGAAGAAGAATTAAATGGAAGCACAAAGAGGGATCAATGATAAAATTTAGATCTCAAGGGTGGGTAGTAGGGGGGCGGCTCTCCACATCAAAGGTTGTGGAGAGACCACAACTATCATCGTTATTTTTGTTGTAAGAAAAATGAGGTCCAAGATGGCAGGGTGGAAAGTCATTTGCTCTAATTGCGTGGTCGAGGTTGCTGCCATGTTGACGATCATACCATACACCATGCATCGACGTCAGGTCGAGCAATTGTGCCACATGGGATGCTAGTAATGTGGGTGATATTGCAATGATGGTGCGGGTTGGGTGAGGTGGGCTTCAATACAGCAATCTCGGTCTCATCATTAGTGCAATGATGGTAAAGCAAGGAAATATACAAAGTCCGCAATGTGGATGTTTGCACCATCATCTTGATCTCGCCCTTGGGATTCAATGAAAGGATAAGATCATGCAAAATGGAGGATATGATGTGTTGACGGGGTGGTTCATGGAACATCAGGTATTACACCTAACACTTCCATTTATAATTGAAGTGACCTCCACCTCCATCGAAATTCTATAATTTGCTTGTTGAGCATTTCATTTCAAATCTCTAGCCTGTGTGATATCGGTGAGGGTTTGGTTTCTGTCAACAATGGGAGAGCGCTCCAAGTTCATGGTCAAGATGTCGGCAGGAAATTTAACCAATATTGGGGCCAACACCCCAATACAATTGGATAGCTCAGTGAAAGAGATGATGTTTCACAATGAGGTGATGGAGCAGCGGCTTAAAAGGATTCTGAAATAATATGACCCGCTCATCCTGGTTGTGGTGAAAATGGTGTTAGGCAAAGGTTTCATTTCAAACAGTGAAACCAAAAGGGTTGGGACTCACATCACTTCTAGATTCCTGGCAGTCTCCTTGGAGATAAGGATGAAACAGAAGGATGGTGAGGAGTTGATTCAATGACTCTTTGTTGCAGAGCGGCTGGTGGGTTTGGAAGAGATCCTCACTGTTGTCGTTTCCAGGATAGGTGTGCCATGGCCCAGAGATTTTCCAACCTTCTACAAGCCCAGGGAGGTGGTGAAATACTGCCCCTTCATTCTCGACTTGAAGGGGATGACTTTGGTGGAGCATAAACAAGTTGTTGCAATAGGGGTGGATTATCTATTGCATTTGTTCAAGATCGAACTCTTTCAGTTGGTGTGTGGTTCCAGACTTATGTGTGTTTGTTGCTGCCAATGGGTTCCTGGAGTAATGGGGCTCTTATAATGAATGTTGTTCGTTGTAATTTTGGCATTATTGGTAGTTAGTTTTAGGAGGAAGGCTTATAAATGGTGGGTTTTTGGTAGTTACTGCCCACATTTTGTATTTTGTTGTGATTCGACCCTGCGTGATCTCTATTAGGGTAGGCTGGTTGGATAGTTTAGGGTGGTGATCGATCTATAAATTTTTTTTTTGATATACTAATAAAATATTGTCTCTTACGCATCAAAAAAAAAATGATAAAAGTTAGATGTAGTACAAAGTTTGAAAAATTAGAAATGAACAAATTTAGAAATAAAAATTCAAACACTAAATCCAAAGGGTGGGAGGATAGGATGGGAAATGTACGAAACGTTGAAAGTATGAACCTTGATCAAAGTAGAACAATGAAATATAACAATGGATCTAAACCTTAGTCAAATATAAAATGAAAAGTATACAATCATAAATGTATAAAATCTAAAACCCTAATGGAGGAGGAAAAAACCTTAAGGATGAAACTTTTAGGAATTTTATAAAGTTGGGTTCACCATTTTATGCAATGAAAATAAACACTTTCAGTACAATTATCCTAAAATAAACATTCTAACATTTAATTTATGCTAATATTTTATAGCTAGGATTAGAATAATTAAACAAAATTAGTTATAGAAATTATAGTATTGAAATGCAATTTACTTAGGTACTTAAGTTTTGAGGATGAAATCTATTGAAAATGTTATATAAAATTGATTCACCAATATGCTAAAAAATTGGGCCTTATTTAAATGATTGAATTAGAATAAATCAACAATGCTATGTTTTGGTTTAGTTTCATGCCTGTTGAATTGGTCTTTATACTTGCATAAGTGAATTTGCACCCATACTTGAACTTGTAGAATAAAAATGAAATACTTTTTGGAACTTACAAAGTGAAGGTAATGCTCTTCTTAGTCAAGAACTTAGATGGACCAATCCAATGGATATGAACCAAGATCAAAGATAACAAACAAGCATGCACCATGCCTAGGATGGTGGTGCAATCTATTGATGCAATTAAAATGCTCTAATATTTTGCAATAGTTCTCACATATAAATGTTGATGTAGGAGCATCCTAGGATGTAAGAGTAATCTTGCATCACCCAAAAATATTATTTTACTTTTTTTATAGGTTTTTAATAACTTTTTTCTAGGCACCATAGATCCTATCACATTCCACCATACTTGTATATTTCACATGACGGTTTGGAACACATGTTCTACATCAAGCCTATAATGTTTCATCTAATTTCTAGGAAATTGATATTGCTACAAAGGCATATTCTAGTTCTAAACTACTATTAGGCATAACAAAGTAACATCTAGTTTTATTGTTCAAAGATTGTGGCACTCCCTAAACATGCAAAAATTAAGGAACTTTTTTTCATATACATTGTACATAGGAGAGATTTTGGTATAAATCACATTGAGATTCATCAAACCATCATTATCACATTCATTCTATAAAAATTCCTTCTACATGTTTAGCTAATTACATGTTACTCTTGGAATTGAGCTTTACACCACCTACAGTTGATTGGGATTATTCCCAAAGCTAAGAAATACTATATAAACACTACTTATGATTATTTTAAGCTATTTCAAAGCAAGCTAAGTGGAAGATCCTTTCTAAGAGTCAAGATTAATTATTTGAAGAGCTTTATTGTAATATTTGTAGATAGGGTAAATTCAAAATAAAAGCATGAATCAATAATAGCAACCACAAAACTACCTAAATTCAAGCCATAATGACCCTAATCTAACAATGAAGCACAAATGAAAATATAAATCCAAATAATAAAGCAATAATACTTCGATTTCTATACCATAGTTTATTCATCTTCATTTCTCTTCTCCATTTTACTTTATTTGCTCTCAAATTTGTAGTATGCAAGATATTTGATAAGCTTGATGTTGATGTAGCAAGATCTCAATATAGTGATATGATAGCAAAACTTCAAAGACTGTGGTTAACCTTGAAATGAAGGTGATGGCTTTCTTTTATAGAAATCCCAATTCAAATGAAGGGTGAGGATTGAATGATGAGGTATGATGATCAATGGATGAGATTAGATGAGAAGAAAAGAGATAAGGATGGGAAGGATGGACCAAAACTCAAGAAATTAGTTGAGATTTGGGGCTTGGCTAAGAATAAGTAAATTAAATAATTACAACAATTATTTAATTTAGGAAATGGTCTATGAATAATTAAATAATTTAAAATATAATATATTATATAATGCGAATGTGAATTTTCAAAGTGCGAATTCAAAAAAAAATTGCAAATTTTTACAAAAGGAATACACTTTTATTTCAAAACTACGAAAAGCAAAGGCGACTTCTTCAAAATACTAGATGACTTTCCCAAGAAAAATGGAGAAGAGATAACTAAGACATAAAGGTTTATCATGATGAATCAAAAGTAAAGGCAGAAACTAAGGGAAGACCACCCAAGGATAGACTTTAGGGTACCGCATTATGTGACATGGCCAAACAACCTGGAAATCAAAACAAGAAACAAATGGTAACAAGATAAAGCAAAGGGTAACATCAGGGCTAGGGAATAATCAAAACAACAGATACATAATCAAGGCTATGAGGACAAAACTGTATTCAAGCGGCAAGACCAAAGCAAATCAAAATTCGCGCAACCCCAAAAGCATATCAGAGAAAATAATAGTAAGGGGAGAAGCGCTAATAGGAATAGCAAAAAATTTAAAGGGGAAGATTCTAAAGAAAATCACAGAAGCACCAAATTAAGACCTATACAAAAAGGGCCAGAAATCTAGAAATCAGAGCCCTTAGAAATTGACATCATAGAAGAAACTAAAAATGACACAAAGATGCTAAAAAAGGTGGCTATTTTATGCAATATTATTGGACTCAAAAAGGAAAGGAAGTTGATAGAAGAATGGGATCAGAGGAAGATTGAAATAATGCATGGAATAAAGTTCCTACCAAGAGGATTCTTCATAATAGTATTCCTCAAAAAAGAAGATAGGAATGCAGTCTTGGAAAAAGGCTTGGCGGATTTTGAGGGGTGCCCGATTTATTCGTAGAAGTGGGAAGATAATTTTAATCCTAGAAACTACAGTGTATACATCGAGGAAAAATGGATTAGATTGTAAAATCTCCCAATGGAGTATTGATCAAAAGAATGTCTGGAGAAGATAAGGAGAACTTTGGGTACATTGATAGAAATTGACATCAAGCTACTAAAAGAAAACTCCTACTTGTTTTCCAGACTCAAGATTGTTGCAATTAAGTAGATCCTTAAGGAAATAAAATTAAAACCAAAAGCAGGGACTTGGGTCTAGGAAATTGAAATTGAGGCCCAAGTATCATACTGTATAAGCTACAATAGAAGGAATCATAAGACGGAAGAATGCAAAGTAAAACCAAAAACCAAAAAAGTATGGAGGAAAAAAGAAAACAAATACGGAGAAGAAAAGAAATATGTCTCAACCAAGGAAGATCTAAAACATCAAGAAAATGAAAAACCAAAAGAGAAACCAAAACCAGTAAAATCAAAGGAAAGCCTAGAAAAGGAAAAAGAGGGAGAGTTAGCGACCCAGATACATTTAACAGAAGAAAAAATGATTAGTGAACAGGTGGAGGAGAAGGAAGACCTCAGCTCAGAAAGTGAGAACGAAGACTATGATGACCTAGATATTATTGAGAATATGAATATATCCCAAATAGTGGCACATTTCCTAGAACCTGCAAAGGAAAAGAAGAGAAAGAAAGGAAGGAAAACTAGTAAACAAAAAAGAGAAGAAATGGCTCAGGAAAAAGGCCTAAAAAGCATCAAGAACTTCCTAAAAGAAAAGAAGGGAGAGGATCACTCCCAATAATAGAAGCCATGATTGTAGTGACATGGAATGTGAGGGGCCTGAATGCCCCAATCAAAAGATGCCTAATAAAGTGTCAACTAGAAAAAATAGAGGCAAACATCATCTTATTACAGGAAACAAAAATTGAAGACATGAATAAAAAAACAATGCATATAGGAGGATGGGAGGAATCCCTCTCAAAATCATTTGGGATAGTAGGTGGCCTAGGGATTCTCTGGAGGACAAATTCAACAATAGTGCAAATAATGGCCAAAGAAGCGAACTGGATGCTCTGTGAGGCCAAGAGTGTTAAAATCAATTTACAAACCTAAATTTTTAACATATACGATCTAATTAAAAATTAGGACAAGGAGGCCTTGTGGAACACCTTAAGCCAAAAAGTAGTAGAGTTGGGAAGTAAAAGAATAATCATGGGTAGAGACTTCAATGTAGTGTTAAGGAAAGAAGAGAAATTTGGAGGAAAGAATGTTGTGACAGTCTCAATGGAACTGTTTGGAAACTTTCTAGCATATAACAATCTCCTGGATGCCCAAACAAGGAATGGAGCATTTACCTGGCCAAACAAAAGAAGTGGAATGGGGTTAATAAAGGAGAAACTTGATAGATTTATTTTTTCACAAGATTGGCTAATAGATAATAAGTGCCTAGAAGCAATAATTATCCCATTGGCTGGATCAGACCATTTGTCAGTTAAGCTACTAGTCAAGGAGGAAGATAATATTCCAAAATCATACTTTAAAATGGAAAAAATATGGTTTAGGAAAGAGAAACTGGTGGACTTAATAGAACAAGGGTGGAAGACAGGTCCAAATTATACAAGCATTAAGAGCTTCATTTTTATAAACAAGCTAAAACACATTAAGAAAAAAATTGAAGAATGGAATAAAGAGGTATTCAAGAACATATTTACAGAAAAAGAAAGAATTGAAGAAGAACTAGAAATGTTAAGCATTAAGGTAATGGAGGGAGGTATGTACCAAGAAGACTACCAAAAGGAAAAATCCCTAATGGAATAATATAATGAAGTTCTAGGTAGAGAAGAAGAGTACTGGAGAGCTAAACCCAGGGAATTGTGGCTTAAAGAAGGGGATGAAAACACCAATTTCTTCCATAATAAAACTAGAATTAAAAAATCCTATAAGAAGATAAGTGAGATAAGACTGCCAGATGGGATTAAAACAGAAAGCCCAAATGAAATAAGAAAGGAAGCAATAAGGTATTTGAAAAAAATATTGGCACCAGATGGGGATAAGGATACCCTTAATGATAGAAAAATCTTAGAAAATATTCCAAAGCTTATAACTGATGAAGAAAACAATACCTTGGATGGACCTTTCACAAGAGAGGAAATTAAGAAAGCAACTTTCCAATTACACCTAGAAAAATCTTCAGGACCCGATGGCTTCCCAACACTTTTTACCAAAAATGTTGGCACTTCCTAGAAGAAGAGGTTTGGGAGTTATGTGAAGACTTCAAAAGGAAAAAGAAGTTTTTCAAGGACTTAAATAATACAATGATAGTCCTAATTCCAAAAAAAGGAAACATGTACAAGTTTTGGGGACTACAGACCTATTTCATTGTGCAACACAGTTTATAAAATACTATCCAAGGCATTGGTTAACAGGTTGAAGTCTATACTAGAGAAGTTAATATCTCCAAATCAAAGTGGTTTCACACCTGGTAGGGACATAGTGGATAGCATAATACTTGCAAATGAAGTTTTCCACACTACTAATAAAGAAAGGATTGCAATTATGCTAATCAAACTAGATGTAAGCAAGGCATATGAGAAAGTCAAATGGAGATTTCTTTTGAGAGTAATGGAGAAGTTTGGGTTCTACAAGGAATGGTTCCAAATGATGTATCATTGCATATCCTCTGTAAGATACTCGGTTATTATAAACAACTCACCATGTGGGTTCTTTGAAGGCATGAACAACATTAGACATGGGGACCCAATCTCACCCTTTCTATTTTTTATCATGGTGGAGGCCTTAAGTAGACACATTACAACATATCACACCCACGATGAATGGAAAGGGATTCAAATTTCAAGGGGAATAGAAGCCACAACACATCAAAACTTTGTAGATGACACTATCCTTCACGGAGAAGGCTCAATAAGGGAGGTTGAAACAATTAAACATTGTATGGAAGAATATATAAAGGTTTCGGGGCAGCATATAAACAAGGAAAAATCAAAGATATACTTCTTTTACACAAAAAAGCTTTGCAAAAGAGGATTGCTAAGATTCTAGGCTATTCAATAGGAGACATACCATGTAAGTATTTGGGGGTACCCCTATTTAAAGGTATGATCAGATCAAGTTTATGGAAACAAACATTGGATAAATGCAGCAATAAATCCAAAAAATTGGAGAGGAAAATGGTTGACCCTAGCTGGAAGAATAACAATGATAAAGTCAGTCCTATTAGCCATTCTGATTTTTCCAATGTCATGCATGCAATTAATTGCAAAAGCAACATCAGGATTGGAAATCATTCTGAAAATATTTCTATGAGAGGGCTTGAATGAGGAGCACTGGATACCATTGATCCACTGGCCGACATAGTTTGTAAAGCCCAAGCAGAAGGCGGGGTCTGAATAAGGAATATGAAGGCCCAAAATTTTGCCTTAGGTGCCAAGCTAATATGGAGAATGTATCAAAAACCAGAAACACTATGGTTTAGGGTGATGCAACACAAATACCTTGACAATCAAAACCCGAAAAGGATCTTAACAATAGCAAATGCCAAAACAGGTCTCATGTTTGGAATTTCATGTTAAGTTGCAAGCATTTAATAACAAATAATTTGACATGGAAAATCAATGATGGTGCAAAGGTAGACCTCTAGAAAGACTCCCGAGGAGGCCACAAACCCCTAATGGAATGCCCTGAATTGGCCCCTCATGAACCAAGCATCAGTAGTGAGTTTGGGAGATATGTAAGAAACTATGTAAGAATAGATGGGAAAAAAAATATATAGATAGTTAAACCCAAATGAATTGAATGTGGAGGAAGAAGCGAAAGAAGCTCTAATTAAAATACTAAAGGAAAGGAAGATATGCTTAAATAGCCAACCAAACATAATAATATGGTGTGGTGCCAATTCAGGGAACTATACAGCCAAAATGGGGTACCTAATACAGGTAAAACAAGTAGAATGTGAATGACCAAGTAAACTATGTTGGGGTAAAAAAGTCCTGCCAAAAGAAGGTGCTTTCACTTGGACTGCCTTGCACGGAAGAATCTTGACAGGAGATAGACTTAGAACAATTGGTATGGAAGGAACTAGTTGGTGCACACTATGCCAAAAGGATGAAGAAAATGTAGATCATCTACTACTAAACTGCCTTTATGTAGCACAAGACTAGGACTAGCTTCAAGAGAAACTAGAATGGATAACACTGAGTGACAAACTTTGGGACCAACTAGTAAGTTGGCCAACATTAAAGGTGGAAGCTTTTTGGGGTCACATATGGCAAGTGACACCATCTATCCTAATATGGAACCTTTGAAAGGAACAAAAAAAAAGAATATTTCAAAATAAAGAAAAAGAAATAAAGGAAATCCTACAATTGATAGAAAATAGTATATCAGAATGGCTAAATACCCACATCAAGTCATAGGAAAAAGGAAGATTCACCAGTTGGGATGATGAAATAATGAAGAGATGCATATCATTAAAAGTTCCAGTAGGATTCCAGTTCACAGCAAACACCAAAGCTAAAAGATCAAAATCAAAATGGATCCAACCTCCAATGGGAAGGTTGAAATTAAACACAGATGGGGCCTCCCGAGGTAATCCAGGAAGGTTAGGGGCAAGGTGTCTAGTGAGGAATACGGATGGTGAATTGTTGTTTTCAACCTCTATAAGATTACCTAATGGCACCAATAATGCAGCAGAGATAGAGGAAATTCTACAGGGCTTACAATTGTGCAAAGAAAGAGGTATTAAAACCTAGAGGTCAAATGTGACTCTATAGTATGTATTAACGCATTACTCAATGGAAGTCTTGGAGATTGGAAGCTCTAAACTAAGTTTTTTTGGATCAAGGAGTTATGTCAGGAAGTGGAGGTTGAAAGATTCAAACATATATTCTAGGAAGCCAATAAGGTTTCTGACCTTTTATCAAACAACGGGATAGACCAAGCTAAATAGGCCATTGTAAGTAATCAACCAAGCTTATGGCAAGGGTTGGAGAAGGCACTAGAAATAGACATGAATGGTGAAACAAGTACTAAAAATTTTCCTGAACAAAAAAAGAGGTAAAGCAACATCAAAGTTAAGGTAAGGTAAATAGCTAGAGGTACGTACCTAAAAATCACCTCCAAATATTGAAATTTCATAGACTTAAGCTCAAAATAAGAATGAATAGGCTTTAAATGATAAGTTTTGACATTAAATAAAAAGAAACAAAGACTCAAATCTAGGAATAAAAATCAACTCACTATCAAATTATAAGTCTTAGCCTTCCCAAATTTAGGAAGTAAAGCCCTTAGCATTAGACATAAGGTCACCCCAAATATAGAGGAATTGATTGACAAAGCGACATAAGGAACCCAAAACTAAAACACCAAATCTATAAAACAAAAAGAAAAGACACAGGAAGGGTTTATACCCAACATCAGATAGATCCTGTGTGTGTTTAATCACCTAGGCTGCACATTGGGTAAAAAGAAAATGTGAAATTATAAATTTTAAACTACCTAAAAAGTGCTAATGGGTAAAAAGCATAAACGTCCTCCATACGAAAATCTGAGTTCAGGGGAACCAAAAGGAAAATTGGTAAAGTTTGGAACCTTAATTAAAACCAAGAAGAGGATTTTTTGGAAATTGGTTGTGGTTCAATTGCAAGGATGCATACAACTTCCCTCACTGCCTACATATATTGAGTTTTGTAAGAAAACTGAGAGAGTGGTGGTTTGTGAGCTCATGGAAAAAAGCTGTAATGCAGGGGGTTTTCCTTTTTCCTTCTAGATTCGAATATGATGCTCTAAGACTACATTATAGTGGGAGAGAAAGAATCTAACATCCCACCTGGAACGCTTCCTGAAACCTAAATGTTGAAGTCTAGCTCAGTTGGGAACCAGAAAGGGTAATTAATTTTAAAAAATTGTCCTAGGTTGATCCTAAAAAGCCTAACAACGGTTATCTTAAAATACATCATTTCATTATAATCTTAGTAGCTTGATTAAGAAACCTGGTTTGCTCAAAATAATCTAACAAGAAATGATAATTAAGAACTCAATAGTCCACAATAAATGTAGAGTGTCTTATTAGAACAAAAGTTAAAATAACATAACTCTATTAAATTGAGCAAACCTAGATAGAGTAATAAAGGGAAAATGGGGAGATTGATTATTAAGCAATCATCTCAAAAGAAAACTATATTAAACCTTCAAAAAGGTGTAGTAGACCATTGGATGTGTTACTAACCATCTCAATAAAATATAAAAGGAAACAACCATTAATCAAAATGCATTTGTCCAGAGAATTCGTTTCTAGGGTTAAGAATACACATATTTTACAGTTACGCTTTCAAATTAAATAGTAGAAATGAATGAAAGAACAACCATGCAATATTAAAGCTCGATATCCACATAATATAATAAAGCTTATATTTACATATGATAATAATGGATATTACATAGAGAGTTTTTCTGGTAATTTGTTATTCGAAAACATGCGTTTGAAAGTTAATGTTAACCCTAATCCTAAGCTATTGTTGTAAATGTCACTAAAAAATATAGTTGTACCATATAGGTCGACAAAATTGATATATACAAAAAGGTGTAAATAAGTAAATTGCCTTATCTTATGGTTCAGTCCCCTAATCTCTTAAAATCCAAAACAACGGTCAAATTCGACAAACTTGACCACCCATTGTTCAATAACCTCTCGTACTAGTCGATAGTGACACTTGAGAAAGTCATAACATGCCTTGCAAATAAATCGATGGTACTAGTAGGCATTGTTCAACTCATCAGAAATAAAGGGGAGAACATCTTCAATTGCACCATTATGGAGAGCCGGAAGCCCTTCATGCAATCGGGCCCATATCAAAACCGCTTCGAGCCCAACTAGTAGATAAGGTTTAAAAACCCTTTTGGCAATTTTGAACACCATTTCTTTGGGTGCATGAAGGTCCAAGAGGCAACCCACAAAATGTGAACTTATGTCGATATTCAACCAATATTTCCCTCTAGATTGGAGGAAATGCTTCCCTAAAATCAACTTGACTGCCTTTAAGGCTAGTTTATCCTTCCTAACAAACAACCCCCGTGAATGCCTATCTATGACTGGATTCAAAAATCCAACTTGTGGTCTCGAACAAGTGAGATAAACGGATGTCAACCCCATTGTGAAAAATGCAACTAACAATTGTGGGAAACCTCTAGAGAAAATAAGGAAAAAATGACCACAAAGAGTAATGAGTGCCATGATTGAGCACTCGAGAAGGAAAAAACCAGCTAAAATAACCCATCATGAAAATATGGTAACTCCTATAGATAGAAAAATTCGCTACATGTAGCAAGAATTGAAGCAAGTAAAATCAATGATGTTCCAGAAAACTCCTCTAAAATGAGCAGGACTAACAACTCAACACTGACAGAGTAATGAGCTCGAGAAACAAAATCTAAGGTAAATCACATGAACACTGTACCTTCCTCGAGTAAAAGCCATACCATTTTGTAGACATGTAAAACTGACATAAAAACTATCACACACCCTAAACAACATTTTCACATCATCAACATCATTATCATCAAATATCACTGCATTTCACATCAAAAGCATCAAAAACCCTAATTTCCCCTATTTAAATGAATAATACGACATTATTTAATTAATTCACTTTCCCACCATTTTCGACAAATTAAATAAATTCCATTTATTTAATGAAGTCCTAAAACCCTATTTCTGCTATTAATTAAATAAAACGACATTATTTAATTAATTCACGTTTCTATCATTTTGAACAATTAAATAAATTATATTTATTTATTGAAGTCCTAATCTCACTTTATTTCGTCCTGATTAGTTAAATAATAACAAATATTTAATTACGTCGCTAAATCACCTTATTCCTCTAAGTTAATTGAATTATTAAATCATAATAATTTAATTATGACACTTTCCCTCCAAAATTTGAATAATTAAATCAAACTATTCAAATTATCATCAAAAATCAAATCAAACTAATGCAACTTATTTGCAAACGTCAAACTTGATTTGCACATTCAACTCCAAAATGAATGAATTAATTAAATTAATTAATTAATCTTTTTCAACCACTTTCCTAATTGAGTAAATTGTGATCCCCTGATTTCTCAATCTAATCCTGACAGATCAATCTATTCTTGATTGAGAAAATTATGATTCCTTAACTAAACAATCTATTCCTGATTGATCAATCTATTCCTCAATCCCACTAATTATTCAATCTATTTCTTCAATCACACAAATTGTGCAATCTATTTTGCACAAATTATTCATGTCTAAATCCTCTCAACACCTCTTAACCATCGATCTTGATTCAACATTGTTTAATTATGATCGTCCATTTCGAATCACATTCTCTATATAACAAACCTCTTTCCTCACAAAAAAGGATTGAAGAGTCAACATCATTTGCACAATCAAGTAGTGCCAATATTCACAGCCACCATTATTAGAGCTTCAACATACCTTCGATCAACCATTCACGCATCAAGATTTTGCACACACACTATGGAGGCTTTGTAGTGATACGAACAATCCAACACTAGGCAAACACACTCCAATACGGGATGGTAACACTATGCTTTATCATGAATTCATGTATGCTCTCATATTTTGATCTTGTTTCTTGAATTTGGTAATAGCTTAGTTTCATTTCATAAGTGTAGGATTAGATCTTAGATTAATGTTCTTGATCATAGATTAGATTCTATTTCAATAGCATTTCTCTTGTTTAACATCTATGATTTTCCCCCTCACACATTCTAGCACACCCAGTGGGACCCTGGTCCCCTACACTAACAATATCGTGAGCCATTTTTGAAGTTGCAGGTTTTGGAATCACTTTTGGAGAAGTTTTCATGCATTGTCCCAGAAATTTTTTCACTTGCTTGTCAAGAAAACTGTGCACTTGACTCTAAAAACTATGCAATTGACACTAAGAACTACGTACTTTCTCTTTTTCCATGCATCTAACTAATGAAATAGGGTGCACTTGCTCTTTTTAATTGCATTTGACTTATGACAAAGGGCGCACTTGCTACGATTTTTGCGCTTTAGCTTTGACAGACCTGTGTCTAAGATCTGCAAATTTTTAATTGATTTTTTTTGCTTATGGATGCTTGTTTTTGAATGTGTGATAGGTGTTAACGTGTTTGTATGCAGGGTTTGAGAAATACTAACACGTTTTCTGTAGGGAAGACGAACAGTCAAAGAACTCTAGATTTGTAAATGTTTGTTAAAGTTAGGAATATTTTGTTTTGGTGCATAAAAAGAACAAAACACATTTATTTTTAAGGTGCTCTTAAAATGAACCATTTCAAGCTTTCTTAACAATAGGAATATTTTGTTTTGGTTCTTAAAAAGAACCTAAAAATAAACACATTTGTCTTTTAGTGCTCTAAAAATGAACAATTTGAAAGCTTTCTTAAATAGGAATTTTTATTGGGTGCTTTAAAAAGAACAACACAAATGAACATTTCATTTTTGGTGCTCTTAAAAATGAACCATTTCAAAGTTTTTCTAAATTAGGAATTGTCATTTGGTGCATAAAAAGAACAACAAACATTTCAATTTGGGTGCTCTAAAACTGAACTCTTTCCAAGTTTTCATAATTAGGCATCTTGATTTTAGTGTATAAAAAGAACAAGCAAATGACCAAAACGATTTCTTTTTGTTGACCAATTAAGACTAGGATTACTTTTAGAAACACTCAGATTTGGGCTTAAAAATGAACAAATCATTCTTTTTGTATCGAACCTTTGCTATCTTAAGTGATTGATACCTAGAATACTTCATATTGGTGCAATTAAAAAGAGAAAATTGTTATGCTTTATTCACATATTTTTGGGGATAGCACTGCTCGAGGTGCTTAAAAAGAATCAAACTGCTATGAAGTGTATGTTGTGCATTCAATGTTTAGCAAGCTAGATGGTTGTCTTCTCCCCTCGCACCTTTTGGCGATCTTGGGTGAGCGAAAGCATCTTGAGCTTCACATCTTTATTTTCAAGCATACCTTTTAGAGGGCCTACCTATTGAGAAACATCCCGTGCTAGAGAACTCATAGGCGACCCAAGTGATACTTTCATTATGGACCGCTATATAAATAAATTGTGGGTGTGAGGAAAGTTCATCATCCCATCAGGTGCTGCTAGCCTATGCCAACGTATTCTCCCTCAGTATCCATGTGATGTGTGAAAACCCGCAAGGGATGGGAAGTCTCTTAATTGAGAAAAATGTTGCATGTATAGGGGCCCAAAAATAATATCCCCAGAACATTACGAAGAGCCAAATTGTTTTAGAAGCTACCCATTATCCAAAAACATTCTTTCAAAGTGGTGCATTAGAATTTACTTAGGAGAAGTTACTTGCCAAGTACGACTACAAGCCCATGCCATAAGTTGCATGTAAAATTGTCTCTTCGAAGCATGGGGTGAAGCCACAATAGTGGTTTACAATTGAAGTGAGGAAGGAAAACTCACAAAAAATGAATGTATTGCAAAAAACTTGATTTTAGGGGTTCGTACGAACCTATTGGTTCGATCGAACCAATTAGGGGTTCGGTAGAACCTAGGTTCGACCGAACCCTTTTAATAATTTCCTGCCAAAAAAGCCATTAAAAACCCCTTATAGAAGGGGGGTTCGAATGAACCACAGTTCGAGCGAACCCTAGGGGTTCGCTCGAACCCCCTTTATTCCTCATCCCCGAGACACAAAAAAAAGTTGAATTTTGGCACTTCGGAGCTCGGTTTGAGGATGAAAATGGAGGAATACTCACAAACCCAACTGGAATCAAGTAGTCCTCGAACGAGCTATCCAACGAATATAATTTTAATATGTTTTGGTTTTATTATGTATTTGTTTTTTTAGTTTTATTAAACATAGGTTTTTCATCGAAAATGAAGGTCTATGTTCTACACATGTGGAAAAATAGCAAATTATCAAAAAAAAATTTGAAAAATATGAGTGCACCAGATATTGAAGTCCTTGATCCAATAGAAAAAAAAATTGAATTTCGATATATACAAAAAGTTATGCGTTATCGATGTCGCTATGTCTGAATTGTAATTGGTTTTGACTTTGAAACTTGATTAAAGACAAAATATTCAATAAAAAACTATCTAACCAAGTGAAGCACTAGATATCAGAGTTACGAATCTAAATTTGAAAGAATTAGAATTTTATCCTTCATGGAAAAAAAGTTATACATTATACATGTGTGTCACTTTTTAAAAATGTTGTTTTTTGAAAAACCCAATTTTCATGGGAGATGGAAAAAGAAGTGGAATATAATTCCAAAAAATTTAAAATATATTTTTAGAATCTATAGACAAAATGTGACGAGACTCTAGTTTGCATCATCTTCAAATTATTCACGGTTTAGCCGCTATAGGTGCCCGAATGTGAAGATTTAGTTTTAAAAAATAATTTCAGTGTCCAGTTTGGCCAAAAATTGTAAACCACTATTGTGGGATCACCCCATGAGGCAGGCCTACCTAAAAGAATGGTTTATATCCCTAGGGTTGTAAATGTTTGTTCATGTTAAACTTGCCAAAAACATTCAAAACAAACTTGACATCAAACTTTGTGCTTGATCTAAAAAGAACACATCCAAACAAACACTAAACATGATGGTTGAATCAAAAACCCTTTGACTTAGTGCATTCTTTTAAGAGAAGCCCTATATTTGCACTCATTAAGGATTTCCTTAAAGGTTTCTGAATATTTAGGCTTCAATTTTAGGTTACATTGGTTCAAAGTAAACATTTGGAAACTATGGCTTGGGTATCGTGATTTCACAACTTAAAGCCATAGACATGAAGGTCACACAAGTCCATGCTTTTTGAGTTAGTCAAGTATTGTTGTATCACTTTCCATACTCCAAACACAGATAAATTGAGGAGAAAACCAAGGTAAAATTGAAAAAAAACTAGAGAAAGATTGCTCAAACTAGAAACAAAACACACAAAGACTGCCTTTGCATAAAATTCCAGTGCAATTGCCACATTTTCTGCTGTAGTTGCTAAAAATTCATTGTATTTTCTCTTTTTCTTAGAAACTTCACTGATGAAAATCAGTTGCATTTGATTGAAATTGCGCACTTGATGTGGAACCCATGCACTTGCTCTTATTTTCTCACACTTTCTTCTGAGAAACTAGCGCACTTGCCAAGAATCTTCTCACCATTGCCAAAAGAAACTCACTTTTTCTTGAGTAATCGTTGCATATGATAGAAACACATGGAAGTCGTAATTTCCATTCTAGTTGCACTTGATTCTCAAAAAGCATGCACACTTGACACATTTCAAGCCGCACTTGAGAAATTTGGCCACTCTTGCTCACAGTTTTGCACCTTTGCTCAGAAACCATGCTATTCCTCTATCTTGCTGACAATTGGAAAAACAAACCAAAGCTGCTTATAGGATCCTTATTGAAACAAAAGAATTGGAAACCCAGATAAGTCATATAGTCCTTCATCCACTCTCAAACATCCATCCTACTTTTGGAAATTAGAATCAAAACAAACAAACTTGGATTATTCCTTCACTCGCACTTCTAAGATATCAACAGTTACTTGGAACTCACAGATAGTTCAAGTAAGCTTTCCCACAACATATCCTTTAGAAGGAGAAGTGAGATATCAATCCAAGCCCCTCGACATTTTGAGTTCCAAAGATAGCATCACCTCCAAATAGCACTCAAACCTTAGGGTCTTCATGAGCTTCATAAAAAACCATATCAAAACATCCACACTTTCGCCATATGACCATTGGGCATTCGACTGCTCCCATTCAACAACATAGAAAAAACATGGAAGCCAACAAAAGAAATGCTAGTACACCCCCAACAAAAACCACAAATGACGGAAGGGACCCATGAGGATATAAACCAAGTGACCTTATGATAGGGTATTGAGTACCATAACATCCCCAACAACATGTCAAAATCAATCTATTACCCAAATCACTCTTATCGAGGGTCACAACATCAAGTAGGGCAACAACATCAAGGGTTTAAAAATCACCATCAAGGAATAAATCCAGAACATCAAATTGACCTAAATAAAATTAACAAAAAGATTAAGGAACTTGAATGAAATAAAAATATAATGCATCGTGTTCAATGCTTAAACATTGCATATCCACAACAAATGAACATCATTCCACAAACACATCAATATCTACATCAACAACACTTCCAATATCATCAAAAAAAATTCATATTAGCAACAAGGTCTATTTCCACAACATCAAGTGAATCAACAACATCAATCATAGTATCAAGGAGTTCCACAACACCAAGATGTACCTCAAACACAATATCAAGGAGTTCCACAACATCAAGGCACACCTCAAACTCAAGATAAAAGGATCCCTCAAGTTCAATATCAAGGTGCACCCCACCCTCAAGGTACATACAACACACAAAAGGGACTTAACCCTCCTTATACACAACATGGTTATCAAGGCTCCACACCTTCACCACAACCAACCTTATAATCAAACCATATTGCTAAACGTGAGTACACTCCTTTAGGGGAGCCAATTGAGGGTGTGTTAAACCAATTAGTCAATTCCAAACTTATCACACTTCCAAAACCCCACGAAGTGGTGAACCTAGTCTCAAATTCCCATGGTAGGATGACAAGATCTATTATAAATACCATGGAATGAAAGGTCATGATGCATCAAAATGTGTTACACTCAAAAACATCATCCAAGACCTTATTGATCAAGGATAAATAGCTATTGAAGATGACATTCGAGGTCCATCTACCAATAACAACAATGACAATGTCTCAACCTCAAAAGTTGAAAACAACGATCAAGAGCTATCTATCACTGATCACATTGACAATGTCTCTACATCATCCAGTGAGCAAGAGGACATAAATCAGGAATCTAATCCCAAGCATGATCAAACTCAATCACCCAAGTATAGCAATGATCTAGTCCAAGAAATGTTAACATCATCCAATCTCATGGCAATATATATTGATAACCAAGATACTCTTAGTCCAACACTTATGCCCAATGCATAAAATCTAAGCCAAGAGCTATTACACATATGTCCATATTTTGAGGAAATCCAAGGATCCTTTACAAGTAATCCCTTCTTTGAAATTTATCCATGTCAAGAGCATGAACCAAAGCATGTCAAAGATAATACCACACAAAGTCAAGATCAAGAATCCCTATCATCAAAATACTACATTGACTTGGCAGATATCTTTCAAGACATCCAAGGTTTTCCAAAACAAGAACACATCCATATGCCAAGCACACATACATCTACCCATGAGATGCTTACTCCTAATGGACATGTAGATGATCTTCATCCAAAATAAAAGTCTAATGTACACTTGATATCATTACCAAGGAACAAGATTCACCTACTCTTCAAATTTGTACACATGATCAAGATATAGCAAAATCCAGAGACATCAGAAATTGATCAAGAAGAAGCATTGAAATCAGAAACATCCTCTAGGAAAATTGAAGACATCAAGTATGAAAATATGGAGAATAGTATCTTAAAATCAACAAAGATAATTAATAATCCTGAGCAGTAGAGCATTGGGTATATAACATTCAAAGAAGCACCAATATATTTTGAAGGGCCATCAAAATTTGATATTTCACAGGATCAAGTTGACAATATCAATTAGGAAGTTATCCCACATATGAAGGATCCTATCAGTGAAGAAGCTATCACATTTGAATATCCACAACATAGCAGATAAGGATTAGCACCTTGTTTCCAAGGTAAGACATATCTTATTGCAAATAAAAAATTTCAATAGATTCATTATCAAGACAGAGGATTAGGCCTACATGAACAGGGTATCCTAGAACCAGTACAAATTATTGGCAATCCTAAGCATCAAGGTCTTGGTTATTTAGTAATTAAGGGATCTAAACATATCAGGGATACCTCTATAATACTACTAGGGTCAACTTTATCTAATGCAAGCATCAACATAGAGAGCATGAAGAGTCCTTATGATGAAATTGCTACCAATGCTACAACTAGCCATGTCATGAATCGTCATCCATGCATATTTCAACCCTCTGATTGGGACCAACAATAAGAGAAAAAGCTATATCAAAGAAAGGAACAAGTAATTAAAGAAAAATAATCGATAAAACAAAATGGACAAGCAAAATTCAAATGGATGCAAAAGAAAAAGCAAGAAAATCATCCCTATCAAACTCCACTAGTCAAAGAAACTATGGGGAAAAATCAAAAAGGGAATTTCATCCATCAAAAATGTCCAACAATGCAAAATAAATTTTTAAGAGAAACCTACAAGGTATATCAAGACGTTGGTCCCAATCAAATCTCCATATCCACCCATCGTTGCTCATCATCCCAAGTTTGGAAAATAAAAGGTTCCAAACTATAAACCAATCCATCTTAATTATGTATCCCTTGATGCATTTTTCCATCCATGATATCCAAATCTCACATTGACCATGTGTTGGTAACAACTCTTTATCATAAGGATTCTAAGGGCACCCTATCACGATGTGCGGGTCAAGGAAAAGTTAACTTTGATATTGACAAGGAAGATAAAAATTATTATAGGTTACATTCAAGCACCCGTATCCTAGCAAAGCAACTCCTCCAAATAGGATATCATTGGCACATCATGACAACAACAACAACCATATTGGCACTAGTAGCATCTACATCAGCACCACCAGGTGGTTCAACATGAGCATAAAATTGTCATCATAATGAAAACCTGGTAAATAGAAGTCTTGTGTGACATCAAAAATTAATCAAAAACAAAAAAAATCAAGAAAATAGTCAAGAGAAAAATCGTCCTCCAATGAAAACAACTATGGTGGCGCTTTGGACAAGTACCATGGTGAAAACCTCGCAAATAGGCATCATGTGTAGAATCGAGCATCTATGTGCACCATTTCAGGTGGAAGCATCTTAGATGATCCATAATAAATCCAATGTATCTTGATCTTGACAAATGTTTGGTGTATGCTTTACACTTGCTTATGGAAAACATCTTGACATGGGTCACTATCATTGATCCTATCCTATCCAACATTATTTGAGTCATGAGGCATTGTCCAAAAGGACATACTCTATCCAAACATGTTATCCTATCATAAGATAACCCATTACCTACATTGCTAGACACTAGGGGGCAAGTACTTACATCTTGCTTCAAAATAAATCTTGATCTATGTCTTCTAGCTCACGTTGTGATCCAAGCATTATCCAAACAACAAGGTGTGCCACATGGTACCCTTCCCAATTTATCTCATCAACAAGGTATCCCACCAATGCACCATCAGGGTAACCTTCGAAATAGTTCATCCCAACAAGGTATCCCGCCAACGCACCACCAGGGTAACCTTCAAAACAATTCATCCCAACAACAAGGTGTACCACCAATGCACTACTAAGGTAACCTTCATAGATACCAACAACATGGATTATTCCTTCACTCAAAAATTCTAAGATATCAATAGTTGCTTGAACCTCACAACTAGTTCAAATAAATTTCCTGCAACATATCCTCTAGAAATACAAAGTGAAATATCAATCCAAGTTTTCAATATCTTATACCCCAAGAAAAAGGGTAAAAATCCAAAAAAATCACAAAAGCAAGAAAAACAGTAAAGGGAAATAAAATGTTCTTTAAGTGAAAACCACTTTATGGCACTTCTAGAACAGGTACCGTAGTGAAAACCTAGCAAACAGGCACTATGTTTGAATAATACCTACATATTTATCTATCGGTACTATCCACAACATCCACCCATTCATCTCATAATAAAACAATGTATCCAACCATGGCTTGTTACTGATTGAGGAAAGTAGTCTTGTCTCCAATTGGGGGAAACTTCTTGAAGCTATTCATGGATTTGATCTTTGAGTGTCCTATCATGGTCAAAAACAACAAAATCAAAAACATCTAAAAATAGAAAAATCAAAAACATTTGAAAACATCAAAAACAAACAACATCGTTGGGTCATTCCTTCACTCAAACAATCTAAGATATCAACATTTGCATGAACCTCACAACTAGTTCAAGTAGATTTCCCGCAACATATCCTCTAGACACAAAAGTGGAATATCAATCCAAATTATCAATGTTGTTTATCCAAAACAAGTTTACGTTTTGGGTCAAACGGTCGAACTACATGGTCTCTACGTGTACAATGTAGGCAAGGATTAATAGACCCTGAGACCCTAGGTCAGTCCCCTTAGGTTTCTATCATGCTTTATTTCAACTTAGTCAAAAAAAATCAAAATCCAAAAAAAAGTAAAAAAAATTCAAAATAAAAAAAAAGTCAAAAATACAAAATCCAAAAACATTCACAAAACATAAAAAATCAAAAGCATTCAAACCAAGCAAACTAAAAGCCTCTATGTGTACAACGTAGGCAAGGCTTATCTTTGATGAGCCCCCGAGGCCCTAGGTTAGTCCCCTGAAAACAACAAAAACATCATAAAAATCAAAAAATCAAAAAAACCCACCCTGTCATCAAAACCTGCAATAAACTTGTCAGCCATAATAAACAAATCGTCGTACTCATCCTTTGATAAAACAAACAAAAAAACAGAGCAAACATCAAAAGCTAGAACCTTCAAGCAAACAATCACAAAGATTTGATCACAAAACAGAGAGAAACAATGCCAAGATATTGCCTACCTATCTTTTGACAATTCACCAACAACATCTTGAGATGTGCCTTAACAGATCCGTTCCTACGATAGACATGATCAACAACAAATAATAGTCCTGAAACCTCAAACATATATGGAAAGTGATACTGCAACTTTGTTTTTATCTTTTTGTAGTCTTATTTGTATGATTTACATTATTGACTCATTCTCAGGATCTCTCAAGGATGTCCATAAGGATTTAGAGAAGAAGGAATCGAGGCAATCGAGCATCATTTCGATTTGTTGTTTCTAAGATATTTTTGTAATACTACCATGGTGAATACTTGCTTTATTGAGTGTATGAAAGTGATGTTGAAACAATTCGTGAAGCAGTTGCATGTTAGGGGTTCTATACCTCTTTGTATGACTGGTCCGAAAATTTTTAAACACAACTCGACTATATATTTTAAATAAAGTTTTCATATGTTTGGTATGAGAAAAGATACTCTTTGTAGATTCAAAGTACACGCAATAGATACCAAGTCAATTAATACCCTGGTGCATTGTATATGTTTGCTACATCAAACAGGATTGTTCAAAACAGTGAAGCCTCCAAGCAAAGCGAAAGCAACTCATCAACAACTAACAACATCAAATTTCTATCCATCACTGAAAATGATTTCTTCTAACATCCATCCTGCATAGCAATATCATTAGTACCCTATCCATCCTGCATAGCAATATCATTGGTACCCTATCCATCCTATATCCACAATGTCGTTAATACATATCATGATGATAATAAACCAATAAGAACATCATGTATCATGTATGGGGCATACATCCATCATATATTATCCATCATAAACATCACATATCAAAACGATATATTGATCATCCATAATAAAACATCATATGATATAAAATATGATTCATCCATCCACGTCATATGCATACATTAAAAAAATACAAAAAAACATATTTAAACATACATCATCATACATCGTCATCCATGACCATCACATAAGCATAAAATAAGTTGAATTGAAGAAGGTATATCTCGTATATATCATCATCAAAAAAGGGAGAATGTCATAGTACATCATCATTAGTGAAACAAGTGTGATAGGATAATACAAAATAATACATATATACAAGGCCTCGACTAGGCCGATGAATATATATACAAAAATCATGTATGCAATATGTCTCTGAGCAATAAACAACATGAAGATCAAGTACAAAAAAATAAATTGCCCGACAGAAAGGAAAAAACCCTATAGACCAAGCTGCAGACTACCATCTAGATCTAGTTGTCTAACAGAATGATCACCTGCCTCGCCACCACCATCACCCGCAACACTAGGCTCTCTGAATCGTGGCCACCGCTACGCTCTAGAAATAAAGGCATCATAGAGAGTCTGATAGAATGTAGCCCTTTGTAACCATTGATCTCGCTCTGCATGAAGGGTATCACACTCTACTCTAAGAGTATCTCTATTTTTCGTAATCACTTATAACTGAGCCTTTGTAGCATGTCATCGCCCACTCTTATTGTCTCACTCCACCCTTAGACTATCCCTCTTTGTTGTCACTATGGTAAGTTGTGCCTCTATTGGCTATCACCGCACTATCTCTATAGCCAGCTAAGCACCTCCATCTCTAGGTGGGGGAGGAGGACCTGGAACCTGTCCATGCACCTGAGGAATCTAATCACCCTGCACTTGATCACCCTATGCCCCATCATGTCGGGCCCTATCCAGCTATTCTACAAGAACCTCAATGCACTGTCGCTCCCCGTGTCGACCAGTAATACTTGCTCTGGCCAATGCAAGTCACCCCCAGGATCTGTGAATCTCAAAGGCTTGTGTCTTGCTCACCATTGATAAAAATCAAGTATGGTACCTGGATTTGCTAAACCCACTGGCCAACCCCATCCAATTGGGGCAAGTGCTCTGAATGTAGCAACAACATCTTTGTCTACCTGGTGACCCCATACTCGGACCTCTCTAGTGGTCCAACCGAACCAAGCCTCATAAACATCTAGAAATCGACCATGTCTCTCTCCAAACCAATGACATACTATGTCTGATAAGTAACGCTCTAGCAACTCGAGTGGGAGTGACCAATCAACCATTGGGTCTGCCGACAGTAGACAAGCTACTCTAGATCCTTCGACCATGCCTCACAATCCATATACAATCTCCAAAAAAAACCCGGCATATCATCAAACACATGATGCCAGTATGGAAGATCTCCAAGTAGGATGTAATGTAAAAAAATATCTGTAACGATGAGTATAGATCCTCAGGAGTATGATCTTGTATCCCATCAAGTCGAACTGCAATATGCTCCCAGGCCCATATATGCAAAAGAGAAACACCTGTGGAAATAGATTCCCACCCCGATACACAACCTCGTGCATATCTCTATAGAGGTGGGAAAGAAGACACGTACCCCAAGCATATCTAGTCCCATGCTCGAATATACCCTCAATGCAAATACCCCATCCAATAGGGAACTAATGACCTCTCCTATCAGGAACAACTAGTTCCCATATCAAACTCAAAGGACAAGAGAAACAAGGTCTACATTGCCAACGAACTTAGACAAATCAATCTCAGACTGTAACACTTCCAAGTGTCTGACACCCAACACACACCACATGGGACGGGTACCCCATCGAACATGGTATGTCATGAGCTCACCATGGATAGGAATGCGAAGAATCCTCCACACATCCTTGAGTGTAATGGTCACCTCTCTTGTAGGTAAATGAAACGAGGATGTCTCTAAATGCCACTACTCCACAAGCACGGTCATCATCGTTGTATGAGTCTGGATGGGAGACATGTAACAGATATGACGAAGCCCAATCACATCTAGAAAGTATCACTTGAGAACATCAAAATTGATAATCATATCGAGAGTAGATCCCGAGGTCGTCTCTCCCTTGGTTGTAGTGGTTTAAGGACCACCTACAATCATTTTAACCCACAATGTTAGGGTTTCACTCTGAATGCACAAAATGACACAAAAATGATGAAAAGAAAAATTTAGGGTTCCAAACATGCAAAACCTAGCAATATTTAGCAAAAGGGAAGAAACAAGAGAAAAAGAAAGGAAACAAGAGCAAAAGCAATGGTTTAAGTCAAAGGTGAAGGTTTAGGTCAAATGCGAGAATATCAAAAGCGAGGAAGTTTGGGAATGCAAAGATCTAAAGTAGATGCACAAAAAATAAACCCAAGCAAACAAAAGCGAAGAAACATAGCACATGCGAGTTGGAAAGGCGAAGGTTTAAGTCAAAAGCAAAGTTGTAGAGCAAGTGCGTAGGTTTAGAGCAAGGGTGAGCTTCCTAAACTTTCAAAAGTGAAGAAAATGATGCAAATGCGCATAAACTCCTAAAACCTCTCTATTGACTCAAGGAACTTTGTACATGAATTATGAGAACATGACAAGATGAAAACAAGAACCTAGAGGGTACATACCGGGCCACTAATGCATGTGGGCCATCCAAACTCTCGAACCAGGTCCGAACGATGTGGGGCTCCTTAAATCCTAGGCATTGCTCCTCAACAATTGATAGAATGGGAAATCCAGAGACAAGAATTCGCTATAGGATCAAAGCACAAATGAGGCAATTAAAACCCTAATTACCTATATTAACCCTCAAAAACCTTATTTTTTACCTAGGAAACCCTAATTTTTAATTATGGAACCTTCCTACATTCAAATTAGGAGCTCCTAGGAACATTAGAATGACCAACAAGGGACCTATAGACCTAATTTTTTGTCCTAAACACATCTGAATTGAAATAGAACAGAGTCGTGAGCCTGACCTCGAAATTGAAATTTTTGGCCAACCTCTCAAGGGGGCAGCATAGAGTCCTACCATCATTCCGTTGAATGTTGGGGCATAGTGGGGCATAATTTTTTTTCAAAAACTTGATCTTAAAAAATAGAATCATGGAAACAAAGCAACCAATACTTTGTATCAAAGAGGGGCAAAATGTAGACATGTAAAACTGACCTAAAAACTATCACACACCCTAAATGACATTTTCACATCATCAACATCATTATCATCAAACATCACTACATTTTACATTAAAAGCATCAAAAACCCTAATTTTCCCTATTTGATTGAATAATACGACATTATTTAATTAATTCACTTTTCCACCATTTTTGACAAATTAAATAAATTCTATTTATTTAATGAAGTCCTAAAACCCTATTTCTACTATTAATTGAATAATATGACATTATTTAATTAATTTGTGTTTTTATCGTTTCAACCAATTAAATAAATTACATTTATTTAATGAAGTCCTAATCTCACTTTATTTCGTCTTGATTAGTTAAATAACAGAAAATATTTAATTACATCGCTAAATCACCTTATTCCCCTAAGTTAATTGAATTATTAAATCATAATAATTTAATTACGACACTTTCCCTCCAAAATTTGAATAATTAAATCAAACTATTCAAATTATCATCAAAAATCAAATCAAACTAATGCAACTTTGTTTGCAAAAGTCAAACTTGATTTGCACGTTCAACTCCAAAATGAATGAATTAATTAAATCAAATAATTAATCTTTTTCAACCACTTTCCTGATTGAGTAAATTATGATCCCTTGATTTCTCGATCTAATCCTAACAGATCAATTTGTTCTTGATTTAGCAAATTATGGTTCCTTGACTGATCAATCTATTCCTCAATCCCACTAATTATTCTATCTATTTCTTCAATCACACAAATTGTGCAATCTATTTTGCACAAATTATTCATGTCTAAATCCTCTCAACACCTCTCAACCATCGATCTTGATTCAACATTGTTTAATCTTGATCGTTCGTTTCGAATCACATTCTCTATATAACAAACCTCTTTCCTCACAAAAAACGATCCAAGAGTCAACGCCATTTGCACAACGAAGTAGTGCTAACATTCACAACCACCATTATTAGAGCTTCAACATACCTTTGATCAACCATTCATGCATCAAGATTTTTCACATGAACTATGGAGGCTTCGCAGTAATACGAACAATCCAACATCAAGCGAACACACTTGAATACGGGATGGTAACACTATGCTTTCTCATGAATTCATGTATGTTCTCATTATTGATCTTGTTTCTTGAATTCGGTAATAGCTTAGTTTCATTTCGTAAGTGTAGGATTAGATCGTAGATTAATGTTCTTGATCATATATTAGATTCTATTTCAATAGCATTTCTCTTGTTTAGCATCTATGATTTTCCCCCTCACACACATTTAATTAAAACATCTCAAATTAGCGGCGATCAAAGGTGACGAGCCTTGAAGCATCAAACCATTATTAAGGGTTGTCACATCAAATAAACCATTGAGTGAAACCTATACAGGGAGAAAAAGTGTGGCGTATGACACGACCAAGTGAGACACGTAGGCGTCGGGACATTCAATGAATGTATACCCATGACTTTCCCACTAAAAAAGGATGTGTTTACTTAAAGAACAATTATAATCAAACAAAACCTAATTAAATATAAAGGAAATAAATGAAAATTGGGTGCTACCCCCAACAAAGGGTAGAGCTTACCAATCAAAAAAAAAATATTTCATTATAGAAGAAACGTGGGATGTGAAATATTAAATAATTAAAATTAATCATTTAATAAGGGATGGAGGGAAATGGTAAGTAATTAAATAATTAGAAACAATTATTTAATTAAAGAGGAAGGTAAATGATAAATAATTAAATAAATAAGGATTTATTTAATTATGGGGGGAAAAGGATAACGAATAATTAAATAATTAAAATAATTATTTAATTATAGAAGAGAGGGAGGGAAAATGAAAATGAATAATTAAATAACTAAGAATTTATTTAATTATAGAGGGAAAAGGATGATTAGTGACATAATTTAAATAAATTGACATTTAAATTAATCAAAAGAGGAATATAGATAAAGTGAATTAATTAAATAATTAAGAATTATTAAATTAATAGAAGAATATGGGCTCTAGCCTGAAAATTCACCATTAGCAATTCATCAACGAAAAATTCACTGTGGGAAAATTCACTGCCACCAGCAATTTACCGCCACAGAAAATCAACTGCCAAAAATTCATGCAATCAATTTTTCGCACAGTGAATTGTCATGGTGATGAATTTTCCTGCGGTGAATTGTTGGCGGTGAATTTTCCGTCGATGAATTGCTGGCGGTGAATTTGCTGAATGACAAGAATATGACATTAGGAAATAATTAAATAATTAAAATTATTTAATTATGTAAAAAAGAAGACAAATTAGTGAGAAAATGTTGTTTGCAGGCTCAGGACATTTTTTAGTGTCTACATTTTGCCCCTCCTTGATACAATGCGATTTTGAGCGTTGTGTCAAAGAATAATTGGAAAAATTCAATTTAGGACTTAACCCAATATGCCTTGGCATGCCTCGGTTAATGCGGGATAGGATGATGCCCTCTCAAGAAAATTGACAAATTTTTGAAAAAATCCAAAAAATAAGGCAAGTTTATTGATAGGTCAATTTAATAGGCGCAAAAGCAATGGCAGCGAAAAACTAGGCTTAAAGGTCGATTTCAGGCTTGATATAGGCATTCAAAGGCGAAAGTTGATGTGGCCAATTATAAGCAAGGGAGCCTCTTAGGTCAAAAAGGTTATAAATAGGAATATGGGGGTCCAAAATAGGTCACTTGTGCACTTTGAGTTTAGGATTTCAGGAGCTCTGGAGTGAGAAGTTGATCAAAGGCAGCAGAGATATATCGCTTGTTCTAGTCACAGCGCATTGTGGGTATTGGGTCCGATCATGTTTGGGCATGTAGAGGGCTCAGGTGGGGTGGTATGTAACTATTCCTTGCCCTGTTATTTTGTCATCTTTTGGTAGATTTTAGGGCTCGAAGAAGAGCAAACAGATGTGGTGCAATTTATGCACCGCATGTGTTATTGCGTTCACCACATATGTGGTGTTTTGCATTGCAAGTGTGATGTGCGACACATCTATGAAATAGAGTTGTAAATGTTAGGTTGTTCGCAAATGTTAGGTTCACCACATGTGTGATGGTGCACTGCAAGTGTAGCCTAGAATGACACATGTGAAAAATAGCATGCAATTCTAGGATGATGCGACGCATGTGCAAAAGTGCAACGCATATGAATGGCAGAGTGATGCATGTGCAAAGTTGGCTCGCAATTGCAAAGTGTGCTGCAAAGGTGTGACACATATGACAGATTGTGTGATGCATTTGATTGATAAGCAAATTTAAGCAATTTTTGATAAAATTTTGAATATGCAATAGGTCCAATAAGATAATGTAGGTGTCAGGATTAACATGATATGCTTTGTGTGAATGTAGGTGAGACTTCCACCTATCTATATGTGAGAGAGCCAACCAACATCATTTAGGCTATGAGACCATCTTAGTGATGAGGATCGAGATACACTACATGGGCTAGAACTATACCATGTGACCTTTATGCCCATTGTTTGGGCTGACAGGGGGCTACGAATGATGCTAGTAGAGAGATGGCACTCAAAGACGATTTCATTTCACCTGCCGGCTAGAGAGGCAACAATTACTCTAGAGGATGTATGGCAGATATTACGACTACTGATTCACAGGGAGCGAGTGATGTATGACCCTGATCAGGGACTAGCTGCCATTCAAAGAGTGTTTGAGACTAATGACTTGGCTCAACTTGAAGTGGAGGATTATGAGATTAGATGGGATACCTTGGCTAATAGGTATGATAGGCTGATAGTGGGGATTTTCATTATGATTGCGGGTGTTGTGATCCTTGACCAATGAGGCCATGGATTCTAGGTGGGACAGGGGAGATGCTTGTTGGGATGATGGAGGAGGCGATTGTGTATGCTTGGGGGCCATGCTTATTGGCGATGTTATACTTTTAATTGTGTGATGTGGTGTGTAGGGATGCACAGTCGATCAACTATAGGATGACCTTGCTCGTGGTATGGGCATGGGAGCAAATAGCGGTATTTCAACCACCAATGGATAGGTATCTGGCACCAAGACTACCGTATGTTTACATCTATGAAGGAGCGGTGGCTCTGATACAAGTGGGAGATGCAGGCTACTAGAGGCATGGCATTGATCTACTAGATGGATTCACTTGGAGGCCTTAGAAGGATTGTGTTGTTTGGGATGATGATCATGAGCATCTGCCATACTGTCAATAGAATCGTTACTTGATTTCACGCACTGTGCTTACCCAACACATCATTAAGAAGAACCTACCAAAGAGGGTACTCTGGTAGTTCATAAAGAGACAAGGTGTGCCAGTTAGTGTTGCAGAGTATACTCAATCAACATGGGAGGTTCCATAGTGGGGCCCAATGATTGGAGTGCAAGTGGCGATGTAGGAGATCGCAAGATTACAACCTATTTAGTGGGGTATAATAGAAAATGTGATGGATTCCAACACTGCATAGGAGTATGATGCTTGGTGGGTTGTGCACAAGCCTACTCCATTTACTGATCTAGATCAACCAACACCTGTAGAGCATTTGGGTAGGGTCCACAAGGCAGGTTGCGAGGGTGGGGACAGGGGACAGGAGGAGATGGTCGAGGTGGTGGTCGAGATGGTGGAGATGATGTCGGGGGTGGTGGAGGATGAGGAGATGGTGGCAAAGGGGATAGGGGGGGAGAGATGACAAGGGTCAACTGGTGAGGCAGAGCAAGTCTACCAACACGAGCAGGTGGAAGAGGATGCCACCCATCCATGGGGAGGGGGAGGGAGGGTAGCAGGTAGCCCAGATGGAGATGGATATGGAGGAGGTGAGAGTGGAGGAGATAGTGGGTGATGTCGATGAGGAGGTAGTTGTGGGTGAGTTTTTGGTGGAGGAGATGGAGGATGAGGATGCAACAAAGGAGGAGGAAGCTAGGGACATTGTTATCGATGAGGAGGATTCAAGGATATCCCTATTAGGGAGGTGATTATGGATGTGGTTGGGGAGGATGCAGGGTAGGGACCATAGGCTCAGATTTAGGCACTAGATGTGCAGGTGCAGATGATACCGGCACAGGTGGCTTAGATGCCAAGACTGCAAGGATAGGTGGCACAATTTATAGTGGAGAGGGATATGGCATTCATTCATGCACAAAGGGCTTACTAGTGGTACATTGAGTTCATTTCCATAGTTAGTGGGCCTACCAAAAATTTAGCATCGAAATTATGTCAGGCCAGCCGAGAGGCTCAGTATTACAATGACTTCTATGAGAGGGTGGTGCTGGTGACTAAGAGAGCACCTAGCTTCGAGAGCCAAAGCCAAACCAAATCCTACTCCTACATGACACAAAGTAACAATGAGGTATCACTGAGGAGATCCCCATATGATAGACCACCCCAACATTCTCATGGAGAGCAATCAGAGCATAGAGAGGACAGGCCACCACCATCAGGATAGTCTCTATCGAGTGACAGGGGCAATACAAGCTAGGCCTATTTTTTATATTGGACACATATATTTTTGAACGACAATGCAAGGTCTATTTTTTATACTTATCTTGATATTGTACTGTGACACATTATTTTTTGATATAAACGAGATGCATGATTTTTGCAGTGACTAAATGATGTGCATGATTCTATATTTATGCTTCCTTATGTGATGGATTCATATGATATGATGTTATGATATGCATTCTATAGTTATATGATATGATGGTGTGATATGGATTATGGACTTATGATTTATGATTTATGCTTCTATGTGTTATGTTGTATGGATGAATGCACACAATATGATGAGCTTAATATGTCTATGCAGGATGGTACTATATGTTTATAACTTGCTTTATGTCATTCTTATGTGGATGTATGAATTTATATGATGAAATGCCATCTATATTTTTGTATTGTCCAATGCAATATGGATGACCTAATATGCATGTGATAATGATACCTAAGATGTCCTAACATGATTATGTATGGAAGATGATAATACTAATGCATTTGTTTTTCTGTGTCATATCATGCCATTAGGATGGTTGTAGGGATGGATGGACGAGATATTAGTGTGGAAAGAAGATTGGTGAGAAATGAGAAAGAAGCATGAAATGGATGAAATAGGATTCATATCTTGAGATCTTGCTAATAAATATTAAGCTTTTTATTTTTATTGCATGATTATCATCATAGAGCATTTATTATGGCAATGAATAACAAACACCAAGGTATGATATATTATCCCTTGCAAAAAAAACACATGACAAACAAGGAGTGTCATGACACAAACTAGTAACCATAGAACCTTGTCAAAATATGTGAGGAAGAAAACACAAAGCATGTTAGTCCTGATACAAGAAAGCGTTAGATGACCTTTCACTCACATAGGATATTTTGATTATGCCAAATGGAACCCCAATCAAAAACAAGGAACCTAGTTTCCCCAGTGATATTGCAAAGAAAAACCACAAACATAAATCAAAGAGAAAAAGGTCATGATCCATCATCGCTCGTCTCATCTATAATGCCTCGCCATGCAATCCCCAAAGGGCAACTTAACATCTATCAATTATAGCACAATTTTTTTTTGTAAAACTAATATGCAATGTAAATTAACACACAACACTAATAATGGAACATTACATGAACATCATCTGACTACGTCCTCTAGGGTAAACATGACTACATTATTTGCAAACAATCTAACATCAACCAGTTACTCACATAAATGATAGACATTCATATGAGAACACAAGGTAATACCAAGAACATATATACATCTCATTTATTACAAGAGTTTACATCTTTACAAATATTACAATGGTACAATAGTACTTCCCAACATGAATGTGAATGATACATCAATGACATAGAGTATTACAATTGGAATGAATATAAGATATAGCATCAATTCCAACTCCAATTTGGTACAGCTCTGCATAAAACAATCCTCGGCTGGGGACCTAATGGGTTGCATAGCACATTCCACCCAACCATGTGGACCCTAAGGCCCACCCCCCGTGCTAGGAGATGACAAGAAGGACCCACAACATAAAGCAGTCGAGTGATCAAGGCTTAACAAGACTCCACAACCAAAGCAACAATAAACACAAGGAACATCTCATAACATCATCAACACATAACCACAAAAAAGTAATGGAAATCCAACAAGAACCAATTTCCAATATCATAGATCAACACTAAATACCATAAGAGGTGCCAACAATAATAAGATCCAAAAGCCCTCAAATGAGATTGTAGTATCAACCAACAATAATATCAATGGACACCTTTCAATAGCATCAATAAATTTTCCATGATTATATAAGCAACATCAAATAACTAAAAGGAGGCTTCAACATTAAACATTAAGAAACAACCGCTTCAATATACATAAGGTACAACCACTTCCAGAGGTACAAGAACAACAAGGGGAAAACAACCTACAAGGAAAGCAAGGTTGCTAAAGGGAAGAGTGCCATCACATAGTTTACCATGGGTTACCCAGGTAAATCTTCCTAGGCCCTAGCCCCCATCCTGGGTTACCCTGGTAGCCTCTATTGATCTTTGACCCCTCATGCAAATCTATGTGGAACCAACATACATTGCGTGAGGACGAGGCAGTTGATCTTGCCATTCCAGGCCTTCCCGTCTCATCTCAAGCCTAAACGAGCACTTGAGCCATGAGAGAGGCATCCATTATCTTTTATTAATGTGAGATACTACCCAAACCCCCTAATTAATTATTAGTATTTTTACTTGATTAAGAAACTTCCAATTGATGAGTTACCCTGGCACCACTTTCGGGTTCTGACCCCCATTGAAAGCCACTCCCCCTACTAGCAACAAAACTCAAAAGTCACTAACTGGGTAAGCCAACTTGCACAAACTATCCAAGATAATAAGTAAATACACCGAGTGAGGCATACACTAGTTCACGCTAGAATTTCATTGTAAAACAACTTCCAAGTGCAAGGCTAAACCCTAAAAATCAAATCAAGTATAAGAGCAACAATTCACAAGGAATCAACATGAAAGCCAATCATAAAGAAACATTTTCCCCAACCTCTGGAAGACTAACAAATCATTAACACAATGGTTCCCCAATGAAGTGGCAAAAATAACAAGATCTCAAAGGACTATTCTCAACCCACAATCCACGAATCAACAAATGTAGAACAACGAGTGGCAACAATACAATGAGAGCTTCAATCTCAACCAAAACTAACATAATCAATTCAATACCAAATCAACCACAAATACCAATAGTAACATTGACCAACAAGCATCCAAGGGAGATCTCAATTTTCTCCTCACAAGATACCCAACTACAATAACCCAACAACTTACAATTTAGCTAATAAACAACTTAAACAAAATCAACAGCCATGACATCAATTGCAATCTATAAAACATTATTTCCATTTGACTTAACAAAACACATTACCTAATCAATCAATCATCACATTTAAATCCAAGAAGACATCCCTTAATTAAGCACTATTACAACCTTATTATCACTCCTTATCTTATTCACTAAATTTCATAGATAGATTATTCACCATCCACAATTTACATTTATAAGTAGTTAAAGTAATACTAATCTAAGAACTAATTTCATTTCTATGTCCTGAATTAAAGAAAACGTCAATATTATAATTCAAGATTTATATACAATTTAAAGTAAGGAAACACTTTAATCCATTAAATTTTTTATCTAAAATCCCCTTTCATTATGGTTATCTATATGACAAAACCTAAGAAATTTTATTCATATGCTCATAAAGACTATATCCCTTAAATAAAATTAATGCATAAAGCTTATATATAAAGAAGAGACTTTTCCTACATTTTAAATAGAACTCAACAACTATTTGACTATAAATCTTCACATAAACAATTATCATAATCCTAATGAGTATTTAGTTAATTATCTAATATATTTTCTATAATGATCTTATAACAAAGAACATCAAACTTAAATAACTTTTACAATACTTGAAAGAATTATCGTTTTATAAAATGATTGTTATGCATCGACTAATATTAGTTTCTCTGGTAGAACGATTTCCCTAATTACTTAATCTTATTAGAGAGCAACTAGTACAAACTGAATGTTACAAACTATACGAGATTCTTTGCTTAACAAATAATGAGCATCGACCACCTTACACTACAGAGGAACTAATAAAGATCAACTGACTTTTTACTTTCATTGATAGGAAGATTAGGGTGGAGCGACTCAAACTACTAGTCGGATACCATAGTTACAGGCCTTACACCGAATGAAAGAGGTCAGTATCTTCACCTAAACAGAGGATGACTCGGTGACCAAGAAGCACAATCAAAAGCATTAGTCGATACAACAAAACGTTTCTATATCAAATGACCTAAACTTTACACACAGAGCTTGAACATTTCTAGTCCGGTAAAGCCTGAGATCACATATGAATAAAGGCTTAGGAGATAGAAGTACTTACAACGACACTATTTTATTTGGATCCTAAAAATACTGTTCGACTTATGTTCTTCTCTCAACATGTATGTAAAGATGGAGACATTGGCTTGGAGGATGAAGGCAGCAGGGTATTTTCTAGATCCGAGACCTTTGAAAGAATTATTTCTCTGCCCTCATAGTGATAGTTGGAAATTGCATTTGGTTTGAAACTGTATAATAAATACTGAATAATGGTACCCATTTGTGATGATTGTATTAAATCCTCCCAAACCAACTCTTTCGTGATACGAGATTCTTGTGATATCTGTGTGAATATAATAGTGACTCAAATATATCGTACTGCATCTTTATTACACCAATATAATCTTTTGAAAGATTTGCACAATAGAAACTCTGAAACATATATTTGCAGATTGAGCAAAAGAAGAAGAAGATAATGGAATCAATAAACTCCATTCTTTATTTTTGGCATGCAAACAGGAGAATGGCGAATATTAATGCGCCACATTTAGACACTAACACTATGGAAGAATAATTCGTATTCTCCCAAATCTCAAGGAGTGCCTACGCCCAGCCAAGGTTGCAGGATATAAACAAAACAAGTTTGAGCTGATTGGAAGGGAGACCATAATGAAAAAATTAAGAGGCTACACTGCAAGTATGTTGGAAGACATGGATGCAGAATGTGAAAGCATGAGCAAGGCATGCGAATTGCTTGGCAGATTGCCACAAAGAGATGCCATCTCATATTATAATATTGCATGATCTTATCATAGAGGAGGAGATTATGACGCCGTTGGTTGCGACTGCATGGCTTCAGTCATGGAAAGCCAGAGGCCATGCCTTTGTGCTGGGACAGATTCAAATGAAGCTGGAAGGTTCTTCTCAAATATTGACAAGGTTCATGAGGTAAAACGCAACAATAGAGGAATGGTTCGCTACCAGAGGAACAAGAAAGGAGAAGATGAAGAGATCGCTGCTAAGGCTTTTGGTAACGTCAGAACTAGGAATAAGGCTTGGTCAGAGGGTTTGCTGAAATTATAGGGTGTTTGTAATAATTAGAAATTATTTTATTATGCTAGAATGATTGTCAAAGGCAGTGCCAACTGAATGCCAAGATGTAAAGATTATAATATCCAATCATCGAAGAATCATAAGCAGCCAAGGGTTTGGATAATCATCTAAGCATTAAGGTTTAGGGGAATTTGCAAACGTCCTCCCTCGTATCCGCGCATGCAAATTAAAGAATGTAAATTAGACTCAAGAGAGGAAGATGGGTTAAATTTCTCCCTTACTAAACCACTGTGGCCTCACAACTTTAGAGAATGAACAGATTGGTTGAGGTTTAGTCTATCTGGTTTTACAAAAATGATTATATCACCAGCCTTTGTAATCCCAATGCTTAACTCGACGGGAACATCACAATTAGATGTGATAGACTCAAACAATCTGAATTTTCAGCTAAATCTTCATGTTTATCCCTACATATTTAACATTTTAATTGAATGATAGTAAATCAACCATTTTGCAATCAAGAAAGGTAATCTTAGTCCGAACTGTTGACATAAACAAACAACAAAGATTAATGAAGAATGAAGAGAAGGATTTACGCGATGTTGTGTGTACCTCATTGGCTTTTAGTTTCCGCAATACTTGACACTTGATCTTTAAACTGGAAGCCTTTTGATGCCGAGGAGAGATCTCCCAATTCTGATATGAAAGTGCTTATGTTCTCCATGTTCCACTTTGCAGGTTACAATCTGGCCTCCAATCTCTTTCACCTACCCCTTGACTATTGTGCGTCGCAGAAAAAGGCAAACTGTAAGGTGGTGCATAACGGTGCATGGCCTATATAACCCTTCACAATCCATTCTTGTATTGGAGCAATGACTCCTCCCACTTCAACGCTTGAAGCTATATTGTTATTGTTATGGTTATTGTTGCAATATTTATTACTCACTATCTTTATTTTATTATAATATTCATGTTTAATTTATTATATTATATTATTTTATTAAGTTCTTAATTTATCTTACACCATGATTTTTAATAAATAAATTTATATTAATTGACAAGGTGTCTTATAGACCTAACAATTTATTTCATTGCAACAAATTATCCCCGAGCATCAATCAACAAATTTTAAATCAAATAAACCAATTACCAAACAAACTTACTCAAATGTCTAGAAAGATCCAATACGGAGGGGCACTACATCATCACTTGTGGACTTCCTTGAGGCACATAGTAGCATGACCAAAGATAAATCGAATAAAAAAGATAAGAAAAACTAGACCAATGAGTCAACAACCACTTAGATCTTGTTGCCAATGAATGTTTGTATGATTGGATTTCTAGATAATGATAGTGTTTGATTTTAGGAAAAGAAGCATATCATATAAGACCTGGGATTTGGTTTCGATAATGTAACCTCCTATATAAGACAAATGATAGGATTGCGTCTAGTTTCAGCGATAACGCCTTGTATAAGATGTTGAGTCTGGTTTTGAGGGTGCAAAAACCTGCATAAGACAAATGATAATTGATGGATGATGTTTGGTTTCATAAACAAGGCATGTCGTATAAGACTTGAGATCTAGTTTCGACGATGCACCATTATGTATAAGACTGCTTGATAGCTGATAAGGATCATTGATATTTGATAAACAGTCATGATTAGGCAATTGATTGATGAGGATTGGAGACTACTTGGATAGCTTGTCTGTTATTTTGAGATTTGTTAAGTTCAATTCTCTGTAGGATGATTTCGCTTGTGTTTGATCAAAGTTTCAACCTTAGCAAGGGACAATTTATTATGAAATAGATAATGATGGTCAATTCCTAATGGATAGATTGAAGCCTCGGGGGTTCATCGATGATGGCCTTGCCTACGTGAAGTCGCAGAGGCAACATAGTTCGACTGACCTTGACAATGGATAGATTATTATGAAAGGTGGATTATGATAGGTGGGAAGTTTACAATGGAAGACCTTAAAGGATGAACCAAGGCCTCGAGGGCTCATCGATGATGGCCTTTCCTACGTGAAGTCACAAAGGTAACATAGTTCGACAACTTGGACTAACACAAACACTGTTTTTGGAATTCTGACATTTTTGGATTTTTTGGATTTTTGGAATGTTTTGATTTTTTTTGGATTTTTAGCATGTTTTGATGATTATTTGAAGTTTTTTGAATGCTAATACCATGTCTAGGGTCCCATGTGAAAACTTAAGTCAAGGATTTTCCCCTAGTCAAGTATAGGACTAGTTTATTATGGATGAAATCAAGTAGGCAAAATTTATTATGGGTGCATATGGAAGTGAAAGACGCTAAACATCAACAATTCTTAGGTCATGAGAAGGATGGCTAAGGTTTGTTATGGATTGGATTTTATTATGAAATTGGATATGTGCAAGGGATCATCGATGGAAATGGAAAAAAACTAGATAGAATGATAGACGATGGAGCAAAGACCGACTACGCATGGTGCCTGTGTGCCAGGTTTTCACCATGGTACTTATCCAAAGCGCCACCAAAGTGGTTTTCACTATTGGATGGATTATTTCTCTTTACTATTTTTTTTTTTTTGTCACGGGATGCTGTTTGCCAGGTTTTCATTAGGGTGACATCCTTTTTGTTTTTTTGCTTTTTTTGCTTTTTTTATTTTTTTTAGATTTTTGTAGAATTCTCTGAAGACTAAGTATAGTACTTGCAAAGGTGCATGCTATTGATGCAATTTGGTGGCGGTTCACCTTCAAGAGTAGCAAGATGATAAGTGTCAGATCCATATGTTGCAATTATGATATAAGGACCCAACCAGTTAGGCTCAAACTTTCTAGGCTTCTCTCGATCCATTTGATTCTTTTCTCTTTAAGACCAAGTCACCGATGTCAAAGTGCCTTACTCAAAATCTCTTATTGTAGCTATGACAGAGATATGATTCTGATAATCTTGTAAATGGGCCAATGCATTTTGTCGTCTCTCATCCAGTAACTCTAGATCATGCAAACAGGATACACAATATTCCTCATCATTGACAAATTCTTGCATAGATACTCTCAAGGATGGTAACTATTACACCTTGTCTCATAGTAACCAAGTTAATTTTACCATTATAAGTGAAAATGTTGATAAACGTAAATTTTCACTTTAATATGTTTGTTAAATGAATGAAATATGTGAATATGCAATAAGATGTTAATGATTTCAAAAGAATGAATATGTTTTGAATTTGATAGAATGCTATGTATTGCAATA
Organism: Sequoia sempervirens; assembly: GCA_007258455.2. Classification (NCBI taxonomy): domain Eukaryota; kingdom Viridiplantae; phylum Streptophyta; class Pinopsida; order Cupressales; family Cupressaceae; genus Sequoia; species Sequoia sempervirens. The sequence goes on along the minus strand of VDFB02281492.1, from coordinate 762,744,639 downwards.
TAAACGTTCTAATGCTTTGTAGATAAAAATGTTATGAATGTTGATTTAATTTGGTATTCTGATTATGAAAAGAATATATATGCAAATGATCATTTGATGAGCAGATAACTACCATTACAATGTTCTAAGTTGAATGCAAATACATGGATCAAGCCTCTAGAAGGAGGGGAAGTATCACTTAGGAGAAGTGATTGGTCGGTTAACCCTTAAAAGAAGCCTAATTGAGCTTTCACACACTCACAACTTAGTAGGCCTAGTTGAGTCAAGATAGATTGGGAATCAAGTAAGTATACCCTTGGTCATAGTTTGAAAATGATTTGAATTAGTCTTGGTTTGAGAACATTGTGTGTGGTTTTGTGGTTTTGCCTCTGAATGATCATGATTTGAATGTGTGAGAAAGTCCTTCTTTGTGTGTTCTTATTTATATCTATGTCTACAAGTATATGCATCAAATGTATACATGTATATGTGTATGAATAGTAACTCATGCATACGATTACATAATATGCATAGTGATATAAGTTGCATGTTTACGACATGTATATATATACACATTTTGTGTATGAACTCATCGATGAAAATGAATATATATATGACTAATATTATTAAATATTAGATAATGTTATGCTTATATATATATATATATTCGGTTGGCATATAATGATTGAATAAAGCATTTTATGAACATTTGATTAAGATAATATGAGTTTATTCATTCGAAGATCGAATGATGTATATATATATAAATGCACATTGCATTAAGTTTGATAGCATTGGTTATTAACCAAAGCACATAAATGATATTAAGTGCATATACCTTGATATGATACGTACGAAGTCCTCTTAAAATATTGATATGTCAAAGCACTTTGTTTTGGTAAAATATATAAGGGATTGTGCATATTTAACCGAGGGTTGCACATTATGTACATCGCATAAACTAGAATAAAAGGAGTATGATATTTATTAAAGTTGTTGATTATTATGCCAGCTTGAATATAAGTATGTGTCGCGGTAAAGTCCAGCGCAGGAAAAGGAATAAAGAGTGGAAGCTTATTAGCATATAACATAAATGATCAAGCTTTAAATGCAGTGCTTAAAACATATGAAGAATAAGTCAATAAAGACTTATACGCAACCAATAGTAAAGTGGAAATAGTCTTGCCAGCAAGGGCGCCTTCATAGGTAATGCAGGAAAATTAGAAGTCTTTAATCTACAAATTAATTTCCAGTTGATAAACATGTGCTAAAATGAATTGGTCAAACCATAGCTGGCTCAATAAGAGATCGATCTGTTGTTTTATTAGCTGAGTATTTACTTGAATCGCTGCCACCTTTTTCCTGAAATGTTGAGTCAAATTATATTGTTGTGTGGTGTCGATTTTCTTAGCATACCTGTAGGCATCATCGTCTCATGTTTTTGTATAAATAGATGAGCTATTCTCCTCATTTGGACGCCCTATTTACTTCCATTCTACTGCATTTTATCTGCTTGTTTTTCTGAGAGTTGTCATTGTGAGGTGAGATATTGTGAGGATAGTGTTTGAGAGATATTTCATTAGAGGATTTGAAGAATTGTTCTTGGATGGATTGAACTAGGAGTCATCTTTTTCAAATGGATTAAGTGTATAACATGGATAAGATTCTACTCCCTTTATGTTTTATCTATTTTGGAAAGAATGAGTGTCTTGAATGTATTGTTTCAGAAATACATTAGATTGCTAGAATAGAGAAAAGATTAAATTTGCATACTGGAAAGGAAAAGAATCTAGTTGTTATGATTTCCTTATGAGTGTTTGTACGTACTCCATATTAAGGAGTGGATATTATCAATAGTATTATATACTAGGATTGATGAAAATGTGAATAGCTTAAAGAAGTTATTTAATACTTTTATACCCTCTATAGGAACTCAAATGATGATGTTTCTACTATACATAGGTAGTTTATACTATACGTATAAAGAATGTAAAAAGTATCAATGTCATGAGGTGATTTGACACTATTAATTTATAATGCTAGGAAACCTTGGGAATGATAAGGTTAACAATACAACAATAGCATTGATATGAAAGATATGATAGGATGAGATATCTTATTGTTAATCTATACTTGAATGATCACTTGATCGTTGCTTTACTTGATTATTGATTTAAACCCTAGGATGAGATTAACCTACATGATCAGGTTGATTGTTGATTGCTGATTTTATCTTAGCATTAAGGTAAAACAAGGTTGAGAGTAACCTATGTGATTAAAATGATCACTTGAGTTTGTGTCTTACTATTTGGTTGGAGCTATAGGTGGATTACCCTATTGAGATGGAATTGTTACTTGATTGGTTGTTTTACACTCTTGACGTGAAGTCATTTTACTGATGAAAAATCTACTTTTTGATTACTCTTTTATTGGTGAGATTACACTCTTGAATAGGGTCTTTTATTGTTGAGACTATATTTTTAAATAAGTCATTTATTGATATGATTATCATTTTGATCAAGGTCATTTATTGTTGGAATCATGTTTTGAGCTAATGTCATTTATTAATGAGATTATACTTTTGATGAGAACCATTTATTGTTGTGATATATTCCTGAAAGGAATCATTTATGGATGAATATATGAGATACGATGAAGCTTATGTAGCTATACTTAGATTGTGAAGTTAATATTCGTAAGTTGGAGCCATGAGAGCTCATAGGATATTCCTAGGATTAGAGTATCCAATGAAGGGATAGCTTTATGCATGAGAGATACCTAGTAGAAGTAGCATTGTAATTTTAAAAGGGAATAGGTTGTTCCTGTGGTTAAAGATTACCTCATGAAGGGATTACCTATGCATAGTGAATAAATGATCTTGAGACAAATTGAACTAGGGAAGTGTATGTGATTTAGGATGACTTTTTATATGAAACTTTGGCCAAAGTAGTGTCATTTTCCATTGGTTACGCTATCAATTTCATTGTGTAACTTTTATGCATGCTAGTTCAAGATTGCCATACAAGTTAGGATGTATACAAGATCTAGTCATGTAGGGCACAACACTAAGCTCGGGAAGGCTATTTTTCTATGGGGTTTTACTAACCAATCTCTTTGTCGAAGGGTAGGGCCATCTTGCCATATGTGGTAGATGTGTGGGGGACTGCATTTGAGTCTGTGGTTGGCGGAAAAGTGCTTGAGTGATGCTTCTCCTCATCAGTTGGCAGCCGAGATTTGGGGATGTTTGCACCAGTATTGGGGACAACTAGAATGCTTGCACCAAGGAAAGAGGACATCTAGAATGTATGCACCAATGCGGTGACATCTGGATTATTTGTTCAACTATTGTCGAAGGAAGCTCAGAAGAGCTATGTATGTATCTTCTACCCATTTATATGGAAGGTTGTAATTATGAATGTTGAAATTGAGTTTATTTAAAATATGAAATCTATAATATCAAAATATTTGTAAAATTATAATGAAATGCAATGGAAGTTTGGAATAGTGTTTTGATTATATGGGAAAATTAGGTTTTGAATGGACCGAAAACCATTTACAATAGGTTTTGAATGGACCTGAAACCATTAACAAGCAAGTTTTAATGGGGACCCAAAATCCACACAAAAGACCAAGCTGCAAAAGCATAGAGCAAAGACAACCAACAGCGAACCAAAGGAAGATTATAGAAGAAACAACATGAATACACAAATTTGCACCAATAGAAAAATGGGATCCTCAACCCCAAATCATCCGATTACAAGGGAACTTGCAACCAAGAACCACCTGAAATGGCTAGGTAACCATTAGCTTGTAACAACCAAACTGCAACACAACACTTATCAACAACAACCAACAACGCACTTCCTGAAACATTCAGGCAACCATTAGCCTGTATCAGCCAGACTGTAGCACAACACTTATCAACACCAACCAACGAAACCAAACTCCCCACCTCAATAGGAGAGTTAGGAATCCAAGTAGAACACCAAGAAACCTCCCAGCCACACCAGCAAGGAAAAGGAAGCCTCTTGCAGCACCACCAAACCCAAAGAGTTGAATCAAACTCCACCTCAAAAGGAGTAGGCTCCCCTCTATAGGAGAAAATTCCATGAAGAACCTTACCACAACTGCAACCAAACTGTAACAAAAAACAACTCCACCTCCATAGGAGCGCGCACCACCTCCAAAGGTGTTGTAATAGCAAGGACCAACAGCAAGGAAAACACCTCCACAAATCCACATACCCCAAATCTACCTCTAAAAGAGACGACTCTACCTCCATATGAGTAATCTTCACCTCAATAGAAGACTTAGACTGTAGAAAAGGGAAGAAATCCAGCCAACCAGTAGCAAGGAACTCCATGACAACCACCGACAACTCGAGAACATGGCCTAGCAAAAGACGCACAGGGATAAACCCAACCACACCACAAGGGTTTAAAGAGAACACACAAACAAACAACAAATTCTTCATAGAAGTAGGCATAGAAGAAATAAATAACACTTTAGCCACTAGCCAAGAGAGAAGAAACTTATGTGCAAAAAAAAACAATAGCCTCCCTACCCAAAGAACAACAACATCCCTACCTAGAAAAACAACCAGCACCAACAAAGAGACAATAGGCCTTGAACAGATAAGAGCGTCCACACTGCCCAACAAAACATCAAGCACTAAAAAGGACCTAAAGGTACTAGCAAGAAGCAAGGCAGGGCAAGGAAAGACCCCCAATAGAGAGAGTGGGTAGCCGGTAAGACAATGAAGAGCAACGTCCAACCCTACATGCCAATCAGGGTCTAAAACATGCCAATAACTAACCACAAGCCACTCCACTAGATTCAAACCAAAGACCTCCACCAACAGGCACCGAGAACAAGGGTAGCTAGAAGGCAACACCAAAATAGAAGAAAGCACAATGGTCCAAATAAGGCAAGAGGAACCCAAGCAGGGAAGAAACAGGGAGAAGGCCAAACCAGAAAGCATAACCTCACCTCTAACACGTTGGTTAGAGTCCAAAATAAGCCATAACCCTGAGCCACATCTTGAAAAGGACTGGAGCCTCATAAGACACACCCACTTCCAACACACAACAACTAGAAACATTTGCTTCCCAAATACCAACGCACAAGCCACAGCCAGCTGCAACCCAACCCCCAGCGCCCAAATGAAAGCTAGACACAGCCCAACCGCTAAAGCCCAACCCATAGTGTTAATTTCAAATGTGCATGTAATTTACTTATGGAAAAACATATATTGCTATGTTATGGCATCATGGTTCATTCACTTAAGGTGAAATCTTTGAATTTTTACTGAGTTGAACACTAGGGTTGTTATAGTAACTCAACCTCAATAGGAAGAATAGCTTCAGATCCAAAGACGAGAGAATATGGAGTGGCTCTAGTAGGCATGCAGATGCTAGTACAATAGGCCCACAAGGCAGGATTAAGTTGGATATGCTAGTCACAGACAATGTCATCAACCTTCTTCTTTAGGATTTTGAGAATGGTTTTATTAGATACCTCAGCTTAACCATTTCCTTGGGGATAATATGGAGTAGCGAAATTATGGTGGATATAAAATTTCTCACATAATTTATGAACATTTTGATTTTTGAAAGGACAACCATTTTTTGTGAAGATGGATTGGGGAACCCCATACTGGCATATGATATAATTTAGGATGAACTTGGCTATTTTATTTTCGGTGATGTATGTCATGGGGATGGCTTCAATCCATTTGTGAAGTATTTGGTTGTAGTGAGGATGCATTTATGACCATTAGTGGAGGTAGGGTGAATCTTTCCCTCGAGGTCAAGTCCCCATTGAGAGAACAACCATGGTGACACAATTGGATGAAGTTCCTAGGTACATGCATAAGATCTCCATGTATCTAACATTGTCGACATTTCTTAACAAAGTGATAGGCATCACATTCCATAGTAGGCCAATAGTATCTCGTTTGCATGAGATTTTTAGCTAAGGCAGGACCACTAGAGTGATCTCCACATATACCATCATGTACTTCATGTAAATTCGTTTGTGCTTGGTCTGAATCGAGACATCTAAGGAGGGTGCTATCTAGGTTGTGGCGGTAAAGGGTATCACCAATGATGACATATTTAGAGGCTTGTTAGATAAAGGTCTTGCATTGGTTAGAGGACAAGTCAAGAAGGATAATTTGGTCATGTAGATAGTTATAAAATTCTTTGTACTAGGGAGATTCGGGACCAACAATTTCACACAGGAGCTCAGATTCAGGGACATCAAACACATGGATCAAAAATTGTTCCACCAAGAACTCATACTGCAACACATTGTTAGGTATATCCAAGAGAGATCCTGTGGTGGCCATTACGTTAGCTTCTTTATTCTAAATTCTTGGAATTTGGGTGAAGATAATGACATTGAAATTCTACTTGAAACTATCAACGATTCTCTTGTAGGGGGTAAGCTTTTCATCCTTTATGTCATAATCATCATTACCTGATTGATAACCAATTGTGAGTCACCGTAGACCTGAAGATTCTTGATTTTCCATTTGATAGCCATTCTAAGCCCTATTAGCAATGCTTCATATTCAACCATGTTATTAGTACGAGAGAATGCTATTTTGTATGACTTAGGTATTGAATCCCCTTGGGGTGTGACAAAGAGAATACCAGCTCCAAAACCATGATTTGTGAAAGACCCATCGAAGTAGAGTTTCCATGTAATAGAGGTCTCTATTGTGAAGATGGATTCATCAGGAAAAAAAATAATAAAGGATGATATACTTTTGTTGGAGCATCTGTAAGTTGATCAACTATCACTTGTCCTTTCATTACTTTTCAATAAACATATTCTATATCAAATTCACTCAAGATCATTACCCACTTTGCTAGTCAACCTATTAGAGCTGCTTTATTGATTAGGTATTTTAATGGATCTATCTTTGCTACCAATTTTGTTCGATGATTCAACATATAGTGTCAAAGCTTTTGAGTGGCAAAGACAACCACAAGGCATGCTCATTCAATAGGACTATAATTAAGCTCATACCCCACAAGTGTGCGACTGATATAGTATATGGCTCATTCTTTCCTTTCTTCATCATTTTTTGCTAACAAAGCTCCCAATGTTGACTACGTAACTGATTTATGTTTGTGGGTGAAGGCATATCCATGATAGCTTTTACTTTTGGAAGATTGACCTCAATACCTCTATGAGAGACAATGCATCCTAGGGGTTTGTTTGATTGTATCCCAAAAACACACTTTTTTGAATTTAATTTGACCTTGTATTCTTCTAACCTTTTGAAAATCTTGCCTAACACTACTAAGTGACTATCTCTTGACAATGATTTGGCTATCAAATCATCAACATAGTCTTCCATGAGTGTATACGTATAGTTGTGAAATATTGTAGTCATATCCCTTTGATATGTTGCTCCAACATTTTTAAGGCCAAAAGGTATGACATTCCAATAGTAGGTACCCCAAGGACAAGTGAAAGATGTTTTATGTTGATCTTTGGGGGCAATTATGATTTGATTATATCATGAGAAACCATCCATGAGTGATAGCATTTTATATCTCATTGTAAGGTCTACTTTGATATCAATGTTGGGCAATGGGAAGTCATCTTTAGGACAAGCTTTATTCAAATCTCTAAAATTTGTGCAAACTCTAATTCCACTAGTTGGCTTCGTTACAGGTACAAGATTTGAAATCCATTCTACACAGTCTATAGGTCAAATGAAACCCACATAAAGTAACTTCTTCAATTCTTCTTTCACTAAGAGTGTGATCTGAGGATGCACTTTTCTCAACTTTTGCTTGATAGGCTTTATATTTGGAAATAATGGAAAATGATGCAAAACTAACTCAACATCCAACCCAAGCATATCAACATATGACCAAGCAAAATTGATATATCTTTCTGAAAGAAATTGGTGAACTCTAAATTTTCAGTGGTTGTCAAAGATGTTGCAAAGTGAATGATTCTAGGATTATCGTCAGTACCAAGATAGACCTCTTCTGATTTTTCTACAAGCAGTGGTGATCTCTCTTGACTTATAGGGAGCATTTCCAACCCTCCATCCTTAGGTGCCTCAGGGAGGTTTTCACCCTCAAATACATCCTTTATTTTTACTTTTTCATGGTCTAAAGGCACCTTTCAATTTTCACCAAAAGACTTATTCTTTTTATTTTTCTCATTTTTGTGGCTAGAGGGTAGAGTAGACTCCCCAAAGTAAGTTGTGTTGTCAAGTTCTATGATGAAGCCAACTTTATGATCCCCACTTGGTATTCCTTCTTGAAGTCCCATAAACTTGGCTATTGCTTCATCGTTCTCGAATATGTCTTAGCTCGGAGGTCCTTGTTGGTCCCAATCTATCAATTGTAGGTAGACTAGGGGTAAGTCACCATCGATATCATTATAGCTCAAAGATAAGGTAGATATCCAGTAAATACAGATGTATCATTAGGGTCCCAAAAGGTTTCAATCCAAGCTCATCCCTTCATAGATTTGGTTTGAAAAGAGCATTGGTCAGGCTCTTGAAAGGTTTTAATTAGGTCATAGTCACTAGAGGATGTGTCAGTATCCCATTCCCATTCATTGGGATATGTTTCAGTATAGTAATCCTTAATGTCTCAACATCATTAGAAGTGCTAATGTTTTAATCTAAAAGTAACTTAGTATGAGGAGGACTCACTTTTAATGGTGTATACCCTAACCCCTTATTCTTTGGTAGCTTAGGAGGCAATAGAGGTTATGTCATTATGTTCTTGTGTAAGCCAAGTCCACTACATCCATCATAACCATTTTGTTTCATTATCTCAAAGCCTTTACCATATTGCTCTATTGGTATTCGTTTGAGCTCAATATCTTCTTCATCTTTGTAGATCCATGTAGAAATATCATCACCTATAGTCTCCTTGCTTATATCACCCCACTTAGTGAAAGTGGTAGGGGAGTTATGGATGAAAACCTTAGGCTCCTTCTGGATAGGACGAGGTTTCCCATGAAATTTCGGTGATGTAGGTAGTTTCCCAATGCAAAATAGACCCTCAATGTTATATTCTCCATGTCCTTGGTCACGAATTTGGACTCCACCTTTAGGGATGGAAGTGGACAGAGTGGAAGATGTGGATAATGAAGAAGGATCCACATAATGTGATGAGGCAGAGGGTGAGGCTTCCTGATTGATAGACACTTGATGTTCAGAGGTTCTCTTCAAATTGCTATAATATTGGAAGGTGTCGATCACTCGATATGGTAATTTTAGTGTCATTATAGGGAAACTTGAGGCATTGATGGTAAGTGGAAGGGATGACCTTCATGGCATGAATCCAGGGACAACCAAGGAGAAGGTTATGCGTTAGGTCTAGATCCAAGACTTGAAATATTATATTTTGAATGGTTGGTCCAATTCTTACAGGAAGTGTGATCACACCTTTGGAGGAACTTTCGACATCGTCATAAGCCCTTATGATGATTTTCTTTGATATATTTATACAAGCTTCAGAAAATCCCAATGTTGCATGACCAATTTTAGAGTGCATATGTTCAGACTCACTCCATCATCTACCAAGACTCACCTGATTTTGTGTTTGTTAATGTATACCTCAAGGTGTAATGGATCATTATGGTTTGGTATTTGCGTAGGGAGATCTTGTTTAGAAAATGTGACGTCATGGATGGTAGCCAAGTACCCTACCATGGCCTGAAATTGACTGGCATTTAGGTATGTGGGGATGGAATTCTCTTTCAAAGTTTTGTCCAAAATGGCTTTATGTTTTGGAGATATATGAAGCAACTCAAGAATGGATATCTACACGAGAGTCTTCCCTAGATGATCTAGGAGGTTATACTGAGTCTTTGGTTGTGGATTAGAAGTAGCCCCTTGCAAGACCACTTTAGATCTCCAGGTTGTAATGATACATTCTGGATTTTTCTTAATGGTAAGGGTAGAGACATTATTGTCAAAGTCTCAAATGTTATTAACAATATACTCATATGCAACATTGGTATAATTGGCATTATTTTTTGTATTATTCCCTGAACTAGAGGCTTTTCCTAACCCATGGTCTTGTAAGGGATTTTTGAAAATGGTATGATCAACATTCATCTTCCCTTGTGAATTGTCTATGGATATGTCACCTTGTTCAATGAGATCTTGGATTAGGTCCTTAAGTTCCCAACATGAAGATGTCTTATGTCCTTTCGTGCGATGGTAATCTCAAAAAAATCAATATCATTCCACCAAGATGATTTAAATTTTTTTGGTTCATAGTGTCTAACTTTTGGTAGTTGAATGATATTCAATTGTAATAGTTTCTTCAACATTGATTCAATGGATTCCCCTAAGGGTGTGTATGTTCATTTTGACATGTTTGTTCGTAGAGGACCTCATTGTTGCTGATTATTTTGGACTGCATTTGTAGATTGGTCATGACTTGTTGGTTGATTTTTTGATGTAGAAGGACCTTTAAGATGAATTATGGGGTGGACTTTATTAATCACTTAGCATCGATTATCCCATAATTAGTGACATTTTTGTTTCTAGACCAAAATTTGTTTTTGTCATTGGGATTTTTTTGGTTTTCTTTGAAAATTTTGATTGATCCTTGTGCCACAAGTGCTCTCTCAATGGAAACACCTTTCTCTACAACCTCTTCAAAAGTATTGCAATAATGGATTTGAAGTTGATACATTAGGTCTTTGTTTACATTCTCCACAAACATGTGCACCAATTGTTTATTAGGGATATCACATGGACACTTACTAGCCATACTTCTCCATCTTTGGAGGAAAGATGTGAATGTTTCTCCTTCTTTTTGTTTGGTTTTACACAATTTTACAAGAGTAATTGCGCCTTCAATGTTATAGGAGAAGTGTGCAACAAACTTATCGGCTAATTCATTCCATGTTCTTATCCCAGGAGATAGATGTGCAATCCACTCTAGAGCTTTCCCTGAAAGGCTACATGGGAATAATCTCATCAAGTATGTATGCTCAAAAGTGATGTCCATGCAAGTAGTATGAAAATCTCTCACACGTTCCATTGGATCTCCCCTTCCCTTATATGTGTTGAAGTTGTTGGAATTTTGAGGAGATTGTCATTGATGATGTTGTTTTGGCAACATGAGCATGGATGCCTCTTAACGACATGGGTACAGTGTTGTCATTGATGTCAACATTGCTGTGAATCATTTTGATTAATTCTAACATGCTTTTGAGGTGTTGTGGAAGACATTTGTGCAAGTTGAGATGGTCCAAAAAGTTTAGTTGCATAGAAATTTGACTAAGTGTCAAATCTACTAGTTCATTATTATAGTGTGTTGGTTTTTTGGGTACGCACCACTCCGTAAATGAAGATATCACTCTACGATTCTAACATTAATTTGGTGGATGTTAGATATACCTAATTCCAAGATTTCATCTTGTTTGGACAAGATGTTTGACAGATATGAGCAACAAAGTTCAGTCTGGCATATTACAGTCATTTTTTGTATAGTGTGTTTGTGTGGGAGATTCTGCACTTCTCCGCAAATGAGTTTTTGGATTTGCGGTGTTGAAGATAAGTTTCCAGATGTTAGTTGAGCTTTAATTCCAAATGGTATCGAGTTTTGAGGTCCACGTGTCAAGATGTGGATACACAAATGAAGGTTTTTGCTTTTAGGTCTTATTTGGAGCTGACCTAACACGTTTGATGTTGTGCAAAGAATGAATAAGTATTTTTATCTTATGTAGGATATATTTTAGGTCCATGTTGAACTATCTTAATGTGGTTTGAGATTTGAATTGTAGCATGTGTTATGGATGATATGTTTTGGGGTTGGCAAGCTATATTTTGGGCATTGCATCAAATTAGGCCAACCTAATTGATGTTATACTTGATGTGCATATTTATGCTAGATTGCTTTCGATGTTTTTAGATAGATAGATGTGACATGTATTGTGTGTGATGTGAATTTGATCAGAGCAGTGCGAAGTTAAGTTGTGTGAATGAAGAGCGAGGCAGAGTGTTGAACCAGAATCAAATAAGGATTGTTATTGTGCTTCAATGGAACTGTAATTCATGCATACATAAGATGCAATTGTAACAATTCAAAATAGGTTGTGAGCCACCATCTCTCTTCTATCTCTTTTCTTTGTGGACAATGAGTCCACTTGGATAGTGAGTCCACCTACAATGAGCATTTCTGTAATATACTATTATTGGTGATAATATATTATGAGCTAACCCTCACCGTGGTTTTTCCCATTTTTGGGTTTTCCATGTAAAAATCTTGGTGTTCATGTGTTATGAGATGTTGTGAATGTTTTATGCGTTCTTTCCTTACTGCAGTTGAATATGCATTAGTGATTGGAAGTTTAATGTTTGAATGGTTTAAGAGAATATTGATTCACCCCTGCTCTCAGTATTTTGGTTGTTCAACAAAATTTTGGTACACTAAAATGTTGAGGGAAAGGTGGCATGTATATGCTTCGATCAAGGGTATAAGGACATAGTTCCTCCATGGAATAAGTTTTTTTTGTCCCACTCACTTGTATATTGGAGACTTGTTGCAATGCTTGCATTTGTTGTGTCAAGTTATCCATGGGTGATAGTGATGTATCCACGATGTTTGCAAATGAATTGGTGTATTGGTATCCTATGTTTATTGTAAGTGGAGGTTCACTTTTATAACCAACATTCAAAGTGGATGGATTAGTGTTCATGTTGAATGCGTTATATTTAATGGAAATGGGTTTTGGTTTTGGAAATTTGGTGTAGGTGTGGCATGATGTTGAAGTGGATTTTGGTTGGTTTGTTGAAAATGTGATGTGAATGTTGGATTTGGATTGATGTTTTGTTGTGAAGGATTTTGATTGCCTTGTTGGAAATGAGAGGTGAATGTGGTGTTGGTATGGTTTTGGGGTATATTTTGGTTTGTTATTTGGAATTGTGGTGTGAAGTTGAGGTTTGGATTGACATGTTGTTGTGATGGAGGTGGATTGGTGTTCAAGTTTGACCTAAAAGACATGTTTGTGTTTGGTGTAGTGTTGGTCATTTGGGGTTGTGTTCTTGATGTGACAATGTGGATCCTTCTCGTCTTATTTGGTGGGCTTGGATTCGTGATGTTTTTCCCATGGTATTGGTGTTGGTTAATGTTGTAGTATTTTGAGAGGATGATGTGGCAAATGGATTTGCAAAAGTCATACCCATGATGTTGGATGATGTAGCAAATGGATTGACAAATGAGGGACTTGGTCCTTGAGATGTTGGATTTTTTCTTTTGGTCCCAAATTTTGGAGTAGGGGGGATGTTTGTAGTTGTCTGTCATTACATTCTCCAATCCAACAATCCTCCCGAGCTGCTTATGCATTTTCCTGAGTACCTCATCTTCATCATTGATGTCATCAAGATTCCTGGAAAATATTTTGATATCTCATTTTTCCAAGTTTCCTTATCCTTCAAATCTGTTTCTTCAAAGAAATCTGGCATGGCCATACATAGTGGTTGGCTGAAGTCACTCAATTCCTGTCTCAAGATATTCTGGAAGTTTTCATGTGTATTCATGAGGCTCTGATATTCTTGGAGCAAAGCATTATTATCTCCATCTTTTTCCTTGATATGGGATTCCATTTCCTTCATCCTATCAAGAAGACTTCCATTCTCCACGAGGGACTTGTATGTTCCACTGTGAGCACACCAGACATCATCTGCATGTTGGCACATATCTTTGAATTTCATACAAATTATCCCTGACGCTACTTCAAAAGTAGTAGCCTTCAATTTTCTTTTTAGTTCTTCGGACTATTCCTTTTGAGCCTTTTCAAATTTATGCTTCCATTGAGCAGTCTCAGACATGGTCTCTAACACTTTTCTTTCATGTTCAATTAAAGGAGAGTAAAGCCTTGGAGAAGCATTGCATTATGTGTAGTTCCCCCAAGAGGCATACTAGTGTGCATTTGTTGTGAAGTGGAATGACTTGGTGGCAATGTGTTATGACCTTGTGTTTGAGTTTGTGTTGTCCCTTTTATAATTGTGGAAGTGTCAAAACCAAAGGGAAGTTTGGCCATATTTTGAGAAAGTGCTAGAAAGTATCTATCAAGATATGCTTTGACAAGCTCTTCTATGATGTGCACTATCTTAGGATCTTGGGAATCCTTTTCAACTTCTTTGTGGTTAGACCTTGTTCAACCTCATGTGTAACATAAGATTGGAAAATGGATTTGGAATTTCATCTTGTGAAATTTGAGGTTGGTTTGAAGATGACCCAAAGTTCATGGTGCTAGTTGGATTAAAGTTGGGGTCATTTGAGGAACACATATCCTTTCATTTCCTTTGTGACCTAGTGAAGACCATATAAGATTCGTGAATTTTGGATTTTGAGACTTTTGGGATGAATGCAACCAAGGATGAAGATGCAAGATGGTAATGACACTATGTTATGTTTTTGGGATTTTTGGATATAAGGATGCAAGATTGTAATGCAACTATGACTAAGCTTGGGTTGCAAAGTGGTAATGAAACTATGACTAAACTTAAGGATTTGGATATGCAACTTTGAACCTTAAAAGGGGATGCTAGGAAAACTATGATGAACCAAGATAACAAATATAAATGCCAAGACCTCAAGAGGATAAGAACCAAGATGATGATGATGCTTGGATAAAAGGTGAACCTAAACTAGACACATGAGTTTTAGGCCCAACCTAAGGATAAAATAGATAAAATGTGGTAAGGTCAATGCACTCAAATATGTGACTATGGTTTGATAAGCCTCCTAATATCAAGACTCAAAGATGGTGATAATGGATGAGCTAAGATGACAATTGCAAACTAGGAGATGCAAGCTAAGGCAAATGGTAAAATGTAATGGAAGGATTTGACTAAACTAAACAAGTCTTAGGTCTGAGTGTACAATCACTGTTTGGAAGGAAACTAAAAGTTGGATGCATAGGTATTTCCCCAAAATTTTGAAAAGTGACAGATGTGGTGTACGCCATAGATGCGGTGCAAGACCATACAAATATAGTGAATGATCAATCAACTGCAGTGCAAAGGCAAATACAAATTTCTAACTTCATAGGGTTTTTAACAAATGTGGTATTTTTGATAGATGCGGTATTTTAGCTAATGACTGCGGTATACTGTCTTACAAATGTAGTGTTCTGTTAAATAGTTGTGATGTTCTGGTTTTTGGTCTCAAATTGATGTTTTCTAAATGGTTTTCCATTTTGGGAAATTTCTAGATTTGTTCACAAAACACATCAAACACTTAGTAGATAGATTTGGCTATTTTTGACTCTTTGACTTCTTGGTAAGCAATTATTTTGCAAGTTTTCTTCCAAAAAATTTGCTAGGCCTTGGTTCACAAATAATATAAGCAAGTACAACCTAGCTAGTAGTAATAGGTTTATCTACTAAAGTGGGCTTACCTCACCTTTTGGGTGATGTCAAATATGATTACAAGTAGTGGGTAACTAGGGTATTCCAAGGTCATGTATCACCTTAACACCCCTTGCCTTGAAAGGATGAGTCCCAAACAAGGAATCGTGTCACCTAAACCAAGCACTGGACGTGGTAAGTAACTTCTCGTGATGATGCTATCATGATGCACCATAGTAGCAGATGACCAAAAAGGTCCTAGGCTTCTAAAACAATGGTTCAAAGTGGAGAAACTTCAAAGAATACCATGCCTAGTAGCAATGGAAGATCGAAGTCTCTAACCCCCATTTAGAATCACCCGAGATTGTAGGTCCCACCCCTTAGGGCTCAAATGGATTATGCTCACCTTTCAGTTTCTGCACTTTTGTATAGCATATTGGAGGTATATATGTTGGGGGTCGTTCCCCAGGGTGAAACTCCTCAGACAAGCCCACCCTACTCAAAATAAAAAAGGGAAATCTTGTGTATTTCTCTTCATCACCTAGGAATCACACATAGTGCAAGGGGAGAGGATACTCAAGACTATATGATGTCGCTATTTCTCATCACCCAAGAACCACACATAGTGCAAGGAGAGAGGATACTTTATCTAAACATAATTTCGGTAAATGACACATGCGTGCAAGTGCACAAAACATAGAAGACAATTTTTCTTTTTAAGCACCAATTCCAAATGTTCACAAACACATAATGGAACCTTGCAAGAAATTGGATTAGTAGTTTAGATCAAAGTCTTCTCCCAACATTCACCACATAGCTAAAAATCTAGATATCAATAACCAAAAAGCTCTACTCTAGTGGATGCTAAAAGTAAAAAAATGAAAAACTCAATTTTATACCCTCTTTTTGCTTGACAGTCAAATACGGTGTGGAAAGGATCAAATGCAACACATGGATGCATCATAGAATTTGAAAAATGTGGCTCAAGAAATGACGACTACAGTTTTGGGAATGTTGATTGCGACGTACAAAGAGACGATTGCAACATTTGAAGGCCGGATTGCGATGTAGAAACTTGTAGCTGTAAAACACAAAAATCTGACAAAAACCAATAAATATGATGATGCAAGTGGTGTAAGAAGGATGTTAAAATGTCAAAAAAATAATTAGAACCTAATAAAATGATCAAAAAAAGCAATTATTGAATGATTTTGAGATTTGTAAGATGACAGTTAGATGTGGCGTTCTAAGTGACAAATGCGGTGCGATAGACTTCACATGCATCGCACTGTACAACGATTGTGACGTTTGATGGCACACATATGGCATTGCACAAAATGATTACGCCACACACCTGAAACTCAATTTTTTTCAAAATTTTCAAAAAATTTAGTTAGTTCATGTCAAGTTCACCAAATGTAGATAGGGAAAATTCAGAATAAAAACATGAATCAATAATAACAACTACAAAACTACCTAAATTCAAGCCATACATGACCCTAATCTAATAATGAAGCACAAATGACTAGAAATCCAAATAATAAAGCAATAATACTTCAATTCCTATTCCATAGTTGATTCATCTCCATTGCTCTTCTCCATTTTACTTTATTTGATCTTAGATTTGTAGTATGCAAGATATTTGATAAGCTTGATGTTGATGTAGCAAGACCTCAAGATAGTGATATGATAGCAAAACTTCAAAGACTGTGGTTAACCTTGAAATGAAGATGATGACTTGTTTTTATAGAAATACCAATTCAAATGAAGGGCGAGGATTGAATGATGAGGTATGATGATCAATGAATGAGATTGAATGAGAAGAAAAAAGATAAGGATGGACCAAAATTCAAGAAATTAGTTAAGATTTAGGGCTTGGCTAAGAATAGGTAATTAAATAATTACAACAATTATTTAATCTAGGAAATGGTGTATGAATAATTAAATAATTATAGAGGAAAGTAAATGATAAATAATTAAATAAATCCTTATTTATTTAATTATGGAGGGAAAATGATAATGAATAATTAAAATAATTATTTAATTGTAGAAGAGAGGGAGGGAAAATGAAAATGAATAATTAAATAACAAAGAATTTATTTAATTATAGAGGGAAAATGATGATTAGTGAAGTAATTTAAATAAATTGATATTTATTTAAATTAATCAAAAAGGAATATAGATAAAGTGAATTAATTAAATAATTAAAAATTATTTAATTAATAGAAGAATATGACATTAGAAAATAGTTAAATAATTAAAAGAAGACAAATTAGTAAGAAAATGTTTTGCAAGCTCATGACATTTTTCATTATCTACAATATTATTTGAAATCTCACACATAGTTGTGTCCATGTGTTTCTTTGATTCATTAGATTGCATGGTTGGATAATCTTTCATTGAATCCTTCGTCCATATCCTTCATTCATGGCTACATCACTTTTCTTCTAATAATTCTTAAATAATTTTAACAAAAATAATATAAATTTCTTTAAATACATTAAATATAATACACACAAATATTGTTAGATCAACTCATAATATTTAATAAGAAGAAGTTGACAAAATTCTAAATTGAAGATAAATAAATTATTAACTTAAACATACAATTTTCCCTTATTCTAACATATACTTTTCCCTTTTTGTCCATGTGCTAAAAACATAAAACATATCTTTTTGACTGCACATTTGTTAAAAGGCAACATACTATCATTTTTAGAAAATTTTCCATTATTTTTTATTTTTATTTTTTTAATCAAGAATTGAATTGAAAAGAAGCTATTTTGGTTTCGATTTGCATAATAATGTGATTGCTGATTCTATTAGACAAGTCATTTTAAAGTATATTTGGAAAATTTGATGTACTATGGTATTCTCTAGCAATTGTTATTAAACAACTGTTATTCTAAGACTTTACTCTAACATCTTTCTTTAGGTTGCCTCTCTTTTCTTGCAGTGTTATATTTTATAAAATGATTGTGTTGTCTCTCTGTGGGCGGGGGATCTGACCTAGAGGGAACTAGTCTTGCCCTACCTCACCTCATGTACCCAAGGTGGGCCGCTGAGCTGGGTTGTGGGGACACCCCTGTAGTATGAAAAAAAAAAACCATGCTATTTAAGTTTCTTTTCCACCTAGCTCTTATTCTATGTAATTTACTTTGCTCAATATATATAAAAAAACATATAAATAAGATCTAAAAATTAAAATAGCGAAAACATAAGGGAAAATAAATTCAAAATAAGCCACACTCGAGGACTTGGTACAAAATTAAAAATTTCCTTACACGTGTCGAGCACTCTGAGCAATAGGCGCCTTCCAAGGACGTGTAGATCATCTAGTGGACCCCACCATTTGACCCGGTACTTAATCCTGGTTAAACGAACAAAGCTAGGACCAGAGTTAAAAGTAAACCCTCACCATTCTGCACTCTCTCTATATATATTTATATAAAGTGATGTTTCCAAACATTTTGTTTCTCTAGCTGGTGTGGAAGAGATTGTTACAGCGCGCATTATCCAGATCGGCAGGAGGGTTTTTGCATCGGACTCAATTCAAAGGTAGACCGTCTTATAAATTTCTGGTATAAAATTCGCATTTGGTGGTTTTTAATCAAGGGGGGCTATTTTGCTTTAAACGTTCATTTGGGTTACAATTTTTTGAACAAAGATAATTCATGTCTGATGGCTGTGTTGTACTTTTTGTAGTGGATCGGTTGGTTCTTGTAGTTTTGTTGAATCCATGGCTCATTTGGGCTTATTTGTATTTTATAGTTTTATTTTTAATTTTGTTTTTAAATTTTGGGTTTTTTAGGGTTTAATATATTGAATCGGTTATATTTTGATCTGTTTAATCCAAATTGTCATGAAACTGCTGTTTTTATAGATAAATTTCTTGGTTAGCGCTCGAAAATGAAATTGTGTTTTTAGATCTTATAGTCTTCTTGAATTTTCGATTGTGTGCTTCCGGGATCACAGACCGGAATTTTAAATTGTGAGAAATTATATGATGCAAATTGGGCTTAATGGGAATGTCTGGAAGGATCAGATCGTATTGATGAATTGCCCTGGATAGATGCCTTGACTGTTGGTATCTATTCCGTAAAGTTCATCCGGGATTTGCACCTTGTTTTACTGTTGAGGTAAAGGCTAGGCTGTACCCAGAGTTAGGTGTAGTATGTTAAGTCAATTTTACATATCAATATGTCATTTGGGAAGTTCAAACTAAGGCTGCGCTGTGAAATCCCGGTGTGATTTGTTAAAGTCTTCTTTTGTGGGAGTTGACCTTGGACTTGGTATGGTAAATTGTATAATGCAAATTGTGCATAATGGGAATGTCCGGAAGGATCAGATCGTATTGACGAGTTTCCCTATTTAGATGCCTTGACTGTTGGTCTCTATTCCGTAAAGTTCATCTGGGATTTGCACCTTGTTTTATTGTTGAGGTAAAGGCTAGGCTGTACCCAGAGTTAGGTGCAGTATGTTGAGTCAATTTTACATATGAAGATGTCATTTGGGAAGTTCAAACTAAGGCTGCGCTTGTGAAATCCCGGTGTGATTTGGTAAATTCTTATTTTGTGGGAGTTGACCTTGGACTAAGTATGATCTGGGGAGAGTCCTCCTTGTAGACTTATCTCAAACCAGCACCTTGCCAATGAATTTTTGCTGCACCTACAGAGTTGGATGCATTATTTAACCTAATTTTGAGGTTATCATGTTGCCTGGTACACTATACAGGGAGTGTCATCTGGGCAGAGCTGGTGTAAGAACCTCAACTAAATGCACAAACAATAAACCCAAAAAATCTCCAGCAATAAATAGTCTTTTGATATTTTTTAATATTCTCTTCAAACAACACATGCAAATTAAAATTTATTAGGCTGATTCAAATTACTAGGCACATCTGACATGCAAATTGGATGGCACCTTTGATGGCCCTGATGGCAGTATGAAACATGAACTGCTCCTTGATGGTTTATGTTCCCAAGATAGTCAGATTGCCATGCTTGAAAGATTCTGTCTCTTAAAGCCACAAGCTGCTGTACACAGCCGTCACATTTCTGAGAATAAAATTGTTTTTTTGTTTTTAAATTTTAATCTGAGAAGTGCTTTCTCTCTTCTACCAGCACTTCTTATATTCCATGCTTCCTCTTTTCCAATCCTCACTCATAGGAAAACTTTTTAACCAACAAGTCTGAGACAATTGAATCTGATCAAGATGACTAGCAGTTCCAGCAAGGAATGCCCACCCCAACTCAACTGTCTTATTCGGTTAGTTAATTTTCTCTTAACTGACGTAATTATAACCTATCAATCTGCTGTTCATATGCTGTCAGCAACTCACTCAATGCTATGGAGTAGAGGAGTGAACCCAATGTTTCATTAATGTCAAGAAGGGGACGTTATAAGTTGATCCTCTGCGAATTTTCTTGCCTTCAAGAAAGACAAGGTTTGCTGATCTAAGATGTCAGCCAACTCCCAAGTAGCATTCTCATGAGGTAGACCCCTCCACTCTACAAGATACTCCATGAGGACACAATTCCTCGACCACTTTTTCCGCATGTCAATAATGGCATCCAAGATCAATACAAGTTTTCCATTCTTGTCAACAACATGTTACCTGGTCATGGAGAACCCAACTCCTTGCACAAAACCTCCTTCAATCTGTCCAAGATCCATGCCAAAAAAATCGCTCAAGATTAACAAATTCAGCCAATTCTTTGCAGCAACCAGAACATCTTCTCATTCCTGTTTCAACAGCCATCAGAATGGATGCAATGTCTGAGACAAAATCTAGAAGTTCATGCTCCTTCATCAAGGTTCCATCAACACTACCGACATTGCATACTTGAGGAGAAGCAACACATTTAAGGTTCTGCCACATGAGCCCATGGCTAGAGGAAAGGTCTCTATGTGCCTTTAGCAGTAGTATAAAGCCTGAAATTGAACTCCTCCTCCAATAGAGAGTTCTTTATTGTTAACACCAGTCTTTAAGAGAGCTGTTACTTGAGATATATCAACAATAACGTCACAAAACTATTTGGGATAAACCCTAGATAATGTATTATCTCTTACCATTCTCGCTGTTCCTTGATTTCTATAAGTTGTTAGAACAGAGTACAAATATCGCAAAGGAAACAACCTTATACATGTAGTCTCACTAGCAATGAGTGTAATCTGCTGTCTGGATGATTCCTCACAAACCCTGAATGGATGATTTCATGGTGCTCTTGAAAGGAGCTGCAAGCTTACCCTTGCTAGTGCCGGTATTATCCTCCCGCAATTGCACAGGCTTATGCTTAGCATTCTGCTCATCTGTTGTTCTGATTCATTAGTTTCATAGCAGAATGAATCAAAATAACAGATGAGCAGAATGCTAAGCATGAGCCTGTGCAATTGCGGGAGGATAATACCGGCACCGGTATTCCTGTTCAGTTATATACAGTAAATCTTGCTGTTGTTTACTGTCACCTTTTTCACAGCTAATGGAACAACTTTAATCCTAAGTAAATTGCTTTACTAGATCTGTTTGCGCGCTTCCTAAATTTGTTGTCTTGTATCTTCTTGGCTTTCTTTTTCTATTCACAGTTTGTTTTCATTTGATAAAAGAAGATTCTATTCAAGGTGTTGTGCATCTGTCAACACAGTGGTTTATAACTTTATGGGGGGTATATACACCACTCTATATTTCCTAAATTGGTGCTCTGTAAGTAGCTCAAATAGCTGCTATATGTTCACTTGATGAACAAACCCCACAAGCTACACTAGTTATTTCAGCCACCTTGCAAAGCTATTTACAAAACATGATCGATAGAACAGTGTTTCATATGTCCAGCTCTTTACAGTCTGCCCTTTCATATCATGAATAATTTGCAGGTATATTAAGGATGAATTTAAAAATAAAATAAAATATAGAACACAAAAGGTTGAAAGTAACTATGCTCTTGAAATATGTTGTTCGTTCCTTCCTGTTTATTCCAATTTTTATTTTTCTCTCTTTACGTTGTAGTTAGTTTATTTATCAAACACTTCATTCAAATGTCCTATTTGTTTTTGGAATATCAAAGTGATTTTGTTTTGCATATTAATGTATCCCAGGAGTTCAGAATGGTCAATGGAAAGTGCAAAAAGTATATAAAGGAAGTGTGTATTATATCCCTGTGAATTAAGACATTCACTTGGCTTCACCTATTTGCTCACTCACTACTCTTCTAAATAGTTCAGGTGCTAGTTTGTTGGATTGCATTGAAGACCATTCTCAGATTGCATACACAGCACACTTTGAAGGTCTTGCCAACACAAGAGGCCTCCAGCTATTGTTCCTGACTGTAGCATGTTGCTTTTGCCAATGGCTTCGAAGATTTAATCTGTCCAAATTTCAAGGGTTTTGCTTAGGATCCTTTAGCAAAACTAGAGAACCTTTGGGGGAGCATAGTATTTGAAACCTGTTTTCAGTATTTTATGGACCAGATTATTCTTCACACGTGGCAAGATGTATCCTTAAGGAAGTGTGCCACAAGTGCTCTTACAATGGAAACACCTTTCTCTACAACCTCTTCAAAAGTATTGCAATAATGGATTTGAAGTTGATAGATTAGGTCTTTGTTTAGATTCTCCACAAACATGTGCACCAATTGTTTCTTAGGGATATATGGACACTTACTAGCCATACTTCTTCATCTTTGGAGGAAAGATGTGAATGTTTCTCCCTCTTTTTGTTTGGTTGTGCACAATTTTACAGAGTAATGTCACCTTCAATGTTATAGGAGAAGTGTGCAACAAACTTATCGGCTAATTCATTCCATGTTCTTATCCCAGGAGATAGATGTGCAATCCACTCTAGAGCTTGCCCTAAAAGGCTACATGGGAATAATCTCATCAAGTACGTATGCTCAAAAGTGATGTCCATGCAATTAGTATGAAAATTTCTCACACGTTCCATTGGATCTCCCTTTCCCTTATATGTGTTGAAGTTGGAAGTTTGAGGAGATTGACATTGATGATGCTGTTTTGGCAACATGAGCATGGATGCCTCCTAACGACATGTATACAGTGTTGTCATTGATGTCAACATTGTTGTGGATCATTTTGATTAATCCTAACATGCTTTTGAGGTGCTGTGGAAGACATTTGAGCAAGTTGAGTTGGTCCAAAAAGTTTAGTTGCATAGAAATTTGACTAAGTGTCAAATCTGCCAGTTCATTGTTACATTGCGTTGTTTTTTGGGTCCGCACCACTCCGCAAATGAAGATATCACTCTACAATTCTAATATTAATTTGGTGGATGTTAGATATACCTAATTCCAAGATTTCATCTTGTTTGGACAAGATGTTTGAGAGATATGAGTAACAGAGTTCAGTTTGCCATATTACAGTCATTTTCTGTATAGTGTGTTTGTGTGGGAGATTCTGCACTTCTCCACAAATGAGTTTTTGGATTTGCGGTGTTGAAGATAAGTTGCTATATGTTAGTTGAGCTTGAATTTCAGATGGTATCGAGTTTTGAGGTCCACGTGCAAGATGTGGATACACAGATGAAGGTTTTTGCTTTTAGGTCTTATTTGGAGCTAACCTAACATGTTTGATGTTGTGCGAAGGATGAATAAGTATTTTTATCTTATGTGGGATATATTTTAGGTCCATGCCGACCTATCTTAATGTGTTTTGAGATTTGAATTGTAGCATGTGTTATGGATGATATGTTTTGGGGCTGGCAAGCTATATTTTGGGTATTGCATCTAATTAGGCCGACCTAATTGATGTTATCCTTGATGTGGATATTTATGCTAGATTGTTTTTGATGTTTTTAGAGAGATAGATGTGACATGTAGTGATGCGAATTTAATCAGAGCAGTGCGAAATTAAGTTGTGTTGAGATCAGAGTTGTGTGAATGAAGAGCAAGATAGAGTGTTGAATCAGAATCAGATAAGGATTGTTATTGTGCTTCAATGGAACTGTAATTCATGCATACATAAGATGCACTTGTAACAGTTCAAAATATGCTGTGAGCCACCATCTCTCTTCTATCTTTTTTCTTTGTGGACAGTGAGCATTTTTGTAATATACTATTATCGGTTTATAATATATTGTGAGTTAACCCTCATCGTGGTTTTTCCCATTTTGGGTTTTCCATGTAAAAATCCTGATGTTCATGTGTTATGTGATGTTGTGAATGCTTCATGCTTTCTTTCCTTACTACAGTTGAATATGCATTAGTGATTGGAAGATTAATGTTTGAATGGTTTAAAAGAATACTGATTCACCCCCCTCTCAGTATTCTGGGTGTTCAATAGAAGTTTGGTACACTGAAATGTTGAGGGAAAGGTGGCATGTATATGCTTCGATCAAAGGTATAAGGAAATAGTTCCTCCATGGAATAAGTTTTTTTTGTCCCTATCATTTGTATATTGGAGACTTGTTGTTGCAATGCTTGCATTTGTTGTGTCAAGGTATCCATGGGTGATAGTGATGTATCCACGACGTTTGCAATTGTATCGGTGTATTGGTATCTTGTGTTTATTGTAAGTGGAGGTTCACTTTGATAACCAACGTTCAAAGTGGATGGACTGGTGTTCATGTTGAATGCGTTATATAATGGAAATGGGTTTTGGTTTTGGAAATTTGGTGTAGGTGTGGCATGATGTTGAAG
The DNA here is from genome assembly GCA_007258455.2 of Sequoia sempervirens. NCBI lineage: Eukaryota > Viridiplantae > Streptophyta > Pinopsida > Cupressales > Cupressaceae > Sequoia > Sequoia sempervirens. The sequence goes on along the minus strand of VDFB02281492.1, from coordinate 762,719,655 downwards.
TGGATTTTGGTTGGTTTGTTGGAAATATGATGTGAATGTTGGATATGGATTTGATGTTTTGATTTTGATTGCCTTGTTGGAAATGAGAGGTGAATGTGGTGTTGGTATGGTTTTTGGGGTAGATTTTTGTTTGTTTTTTGGAATTGTGGTGTGAAGTTGAGGTTTGGATTGACATGTTGTTGTGATGTAGGTGGATTGGTGTTCAAGTTTGGCCTAAAAGACATGTTTGTGTTTGGTGTAGTGTTGGTCATTTGGGGTTGTGTTCTTGGTGTGACAATGTGGATCCTTCTCGTCTTATTTGGTGGGTTTGGATTCGTGATGTTTTTCCCATGGTATTGTTGTTGGTTAATGGTGTAGTATTTTGAGAGGATGATGTTGCAAATGGATTTGCAAAAGTCATACCCATGATGTTGGATGATGTAGCAAATGGATTGATAAATGAGGGACTTGGTCCTTAAGATGTTGGATTTGTTCTTTTGGTCCCAAATTTTGGAGTAGGGGGGATGTTTGTGCTTTTGGTCCCAAACTTAGTATGTTGCTTTTGCCAATGGCTTCGAAGATTTAACCTGTCCAAATTTCAGGGGTTTTGCTAGGATCCTTTAGCAAAACTAGAGAACCTTTTGGGGAGCATAGTATTTGAAACCTGTTTTCAGTATTTATGGACCAGATTAGTCTTCACATGTGGCAAGATGTATCCTTAAATCACATCTTTTACTGCAAGGTGCAGTAAATGGAAGAAGCTTGTGCATCCGTCTAGGTCCAGATATGCCTCATCACAGTTGAAGAGACGATTTTTTATCTATATGAATTTGATCTGTGTGGGCATTCTTATGAGACCTCTTATCTGAGACGTTTACAACTATTTCTTGTAGTATTTTGAGTAATGCCTGCTTGGTACCCTTTCCAGACACATCCCTACTGATATTCAATCTTTCTGCTTGCATTGTGATCTTATTAATTCAGCAATATACAAAATGCCTTATTGATCTGTTGCAACATTGAACTTGGCAGCCACAAGAAGCTTATGTAAAATAAATCCCACATCTTCTCCTACATACCTTGTCACAGCCAGTAGAACCCATGATAAGAACATTACTTATCTCCATCCCCATGTTGTGGCAGCTGCGAGAGTGTTACAGAATCCCTTTTGCATCAGCTGCAAGTCTGTTGTGAAATGGATTCTGTAAGAATCTGCAACTTTGCTGCAGAACAACTTCACATTATTACTGTCATCAGTTTCCTCTTGTTGTCCGTTATGAGGCATGCTAGGATGTTTTGTTAATGTATCTGCTTGTAGATGTACTACAACTGGTTGCACCTTAGCTGTTTTAATCCATTCACACAGATATCTTAACCTTAATGGCTCTCTCAGAGGTCTTCATTCAAGTGCAAATACAACAAAATGATCAAAGAGGAACCATTTTATTTCTGCCTACCTGTGCTTGTTAATCATCGAGTTCTTTTTGCCTTTTGGGTTATGTAAGATAGCAGTGCCCTGAGGGCGCTTCTGCGTCAGTAGACTTGTCACTTTTTTCTTCTCTAACATGTTAAATAAGGTGTAAAATGTTATGAATAAATTGTGTTCATAGTGGTTTCTGTACTCAATTCTATGTTTTCCTTGCTTGATTTTAGTTGCAAAAGTATGATTATCTCAAAAGAGCTGTTTTGTGTGGAATAGTTAAAGTAACAAAATTGTTGTTTATCAAGTTTCAGATTCAAAATGGTGTCAAGGGGTGGTGATAATCCTCCTAGGGGTAGTGCTGCAGCTGCTGGGATGCGGAGGAGGAGAGCGACAGGTGCTGGAGCTGGAAGCAGCAACAGCAGCAACATGCTGAGGTTTTATACTGATGATGCTCCAGGACTAAAAATCACACCTACCGTGGTATTAGTAATGAGCCTTGGATTCATTGGTTTTGTAACTACACTACATGTAATTGGTAAACTCTACCAGTATAGGACTGGAGGAATGTGATAGATATTCAGAATCTGGCTAGAAGACGGAGTTGGAGTAGCAACTGTATTTTTTTTCTAATAAAGAGAACTTAATTTTTAGTAACTAAAGTCCTAAGTGTTCTGCTACAAACATGCCTCATGTTGATTTTGGTGATTTCAGATTTTTATGGATAGAATTTATTTCTAATTCCCTTAAAGTATTGAAGAAAGTTTCCTCTTGATAAATGTTCTGTTTTTAGTTTTTGATATATAACTCGTTTGATAGAGTTGTGGTACACATTAGGAGTTTTCAATTTATTGCCTAACACATTGACTCGCAATGGAGCATAGTGTTGAATTATAGATTATGCAAGCGTAACATGTTATATTATGCTGTTGAAGATCCTACAAAAAAAATTGTGTCAAATTTTGTTATATAATAATATGTGATATTGATGTACAGAGATAATTAGGTTCAGCTTTTGTTTTCTCCTTTAATCTGTAACATAGGCTACAGCTAATATTTTATCCTTCCTCTTAAACTGTTAGTACTCCTAATGACAAAGGAGGGTAAAAGCCAAAGCACTATAAAGGTGGATGCTCTTGATTGTGCTATGAGTTTCAGAGGGGGGAAATCCTTTAATGCTATGGGCACTGTCAAAGGTTCCATATTTTTAAGGACGGGGAGGAGATATTGAAGTTTGTTTCCAAACCAGCATGGCTAAACCCGTCGTATATTTTCTGAACTTGAAATAAATGGAACCATCCATACCAATGTATTTAAAGAACTTTCTACACCATTCTACACTTTGTCAAAACAATAAGAGTTAGCATGGCTTGGCGTTTACAAAATTCAGTGGTAAATTTGGTAATTAACTTGGCAAACAGTTGACTTGGCTTGTTCTCTTGGAATGTACACTGGAACTCTCACTACATTGAGAGAATGCATTTTTGGTTCTTCTTTTGAGGTCAAACTCTTTCTGTGGATAATTTTGGAACTTTCAGCGCATTGAGGTTTCTACCTGGACCTTAAATTGGGCGTTGCTTGAAGCACAGTCTGCTGAGGCTTGCACCTGGGTCTTAAGCCTGTGAAGTTGTCTCCCCACTAGTAAACCTAGCCTGATGGACTGATAAGATATTGAATGCGTGCCTTGTCTGCTGTTGATATGGTGGGTGATAATGTTTACTCTTGCATTACCCAGGTGCAGAAGCAAAAAGTGTAAATATGAACATTTGCATATAAGATCAGTGATTGGCGCTTGATCGCATTTAGACCCTTGCATGCTTTTCGCTGATCATATTGACATTGGGCTGATGAGGTCCACCATTGCTCAATCTCAGGACATGACCGACAAACAACCGACAATCTCCAAAAGTCCGATCAAAGGCTTCAAGAAACATGATTATGCCTACCTTTCTATGTGGCGCCATCTTGATTGATTACCTCATTTTAGATTGACAGCTTGTTTAATTGCACTTAAGACCTTGGATGCACTACTACAGTATGCAAACCTCTGATCAAATGAAGACAACAAGACTGGTAAGGATCACCAATGCATTTATGGAACTCTCTTGGGATCGACAGTAGGCAATAGCCAATAGGTAAGACAATTGGGTTATTAACTGATGACACTTGTTCAGTCCCACATCATCGGACACGACACGTGGCAAGGTCACACGCCACTCTACTGGATGCATGGCAAGATCTCGCTTCTGCAAGCTACTTGGGCAATCTTAACAGGATCTGTCGCAACGTTGTAGAATCAGAAGCTGGAATTTAATTAATAATACAAGTGGACCACAACCTTAAAGTTTCCAAAACGTGGTAAGCAATTGACAAACTGAACATCCACGAAGGGAAAATCCTACAATGTATTTCTAGTGACAACCTCAAGAATTTAAGCTCACATTCTGCCTACAGAAGACTGCACAGCTTGAACCCTGTGATCCAACGATCAGACTTAAGGTACTTAATCGACAGCTCCAGTAGTTTGAAAGTCAGAGAGCCGGTAACCCCGTCAACCCTTTGACTGCATGTCGGGCTTCCGCTAGGTTATCAATTCAGCCAATCCATGAATACCCAGCCAAGCATCCGACTTCCTTCCAATATTCTTTGGTCGAGGATACATATATTTAAAAAGCTTTTCAAAGAGCGAATGCCCGATTAAACAATATATAGGATAACCGATTTTGGTCATGACTGTAAGCTGGTAACATCATTGTTCGAGTTTTAAGATTGAGCAAAAAGGAAACAATCTTGTACAAGTGAACAAAAACTTAAACCATTCTACGATAGCTATCTGCTCCTACCAATTAGTCTGCAAGACTCTACAAAATTGTGTTTCCTGGGGGATTCAAGGATTAGCCTGTGCACCACTCAAAGCCTTGAACGACACATTCTAACTTAAACTGACCACCAAGGTCCTCTCTGCGATTTTGTAAATGACTCCGAACGTGATAAAAAAATAGAAAGACTACTTAAATATTACAAGCATATTCATGATTTACAAGCATATATATAGACATTCCTTAATTCACACAACAAATTACAAACGAGGGAACCCATCTTTTATAACACGGTGTTCTTTTTATCAAACATGCCTTGACTATGGTTAAACCCAATTATTCCCACCACACAAATCACTTTCAGTTTAAGATATACATAGAGCCAAATTGAGGAATAATCAATCGAATAATTACAGAAGCTAACATTATTTCATTAACCGTAAAAATTATGTACACATAATTTATCATTAACCGTAAAAATTATGTATTTTTTAGAATTATTTCACTATTAGCTTTGTAGAATTGTAATAATTTTCATTTTTAATTTCATTATTTTCATAACTTTAACAATTAATACAACCATATTATATATTATGAATGTACACATACAACAAAATAACATAAACTGGCATACATTAGCAATAACATAAACTGGCATCCATTAGCAATATAATCTGAGATTTACACCATTATATAGATCAATAAAAAATGATACAACCATCCAATAGGCATGATATTTAATGGTACAATGGGTCACAACTACAACCCTCCATAGTATACATCAATTACATAGGCCAAAATGCCAGTCTACCATGTGTAAAAGTTGACCAATAGTAATGCTACAATACACAAGTGAAATCACTAATCCAACCAATCCCTCCAAACTCCTATTGCGTATGAGGTAGGTATATTGAACTTGCATATTGAAGGAACTCGATCCTCCCTAACTATTAGTTGCTTGAAGCAAACAAATGAATAATTCAATAGTAATGAAGTACAAAATACAAGTATAATAGTAATGAAGTACAAAATACAAGTACAATGACTATCCTATTAAGTTCTTTTATATTTTCACGCATATACATAGATCAAAAATTAAAGGTCATACACACTAAACATTCTATTCAATTTCCACAACACATGCCAACATCATAAAGGACATCCAAATACACCTCAATCATAAACCCAAGTCATTACAATATCTCACATCTATCAACAACAATAATACAAAACACATAAAATAATACTTCATACAAAGTAATTAAGAATCTATAACTCTAAGCACCCAAGACCATATGCAGCACCTTCAAATGACTAGTATTCACACCCATACTAAGACAACAATTATTCTTCAATGCAATATATTGAAGGAACTCGATCCTCCCTAACTATTAGTTGCTTGAAGCAAACAAATGAATAATTCAATAGTAATGAAGTACAAAATACAAGTATAATAGTAATGAAGTACAAAATACAAGTACAATGACTATCCTATTAAGTTCTTTTATATTTTCACGCATATACATAGATAAAAAATTAAAGGTCATACACACTAAACATTCTATTCAATTTCCACAACACATGCCAACATCATAAAGGACATCCAAATACACCTCAATCATAAACCCAAGTCATTACAATATCTCACATCTATCAACAACAATAATACAAAACACATAAAATAATACTTCATACAAAGTAATTAAGAATCTATAACTCTAAGCACCCAAGACCATATGCAACACCTTCAAATGACCAGTATTCACACCCATACTAAGACAACAATTATTCTTCAATGCAATATATCTTAATCAACTCATAACTAGAACAAGGCAATAACCAATGCGACCCACACTACAAGACCTCTAAGAACCTTAACTTATAACCCATACCTTCACTTATCACCATATTACAAATCAATCATGAAATACAAGACCACATATAGAAACAAATAAGATCATAAAGTACACATCAATAACATATAAGCAACACAACCAATAATATGACAAGGACAAGAAAACACATTTAACCTCATATACAAAAGATAACAATCAAAAGAACCCAAGTCAATAAGACATCTCAAGCATAAGAATTTGGAACAAGGTCTTTAAGAATATCTTGAGCAATGTTAAGGATCTATTTCCCAACTTGGTAGTGTATGAACTCATATAGGATTGACAAAAGCTAACTATCACAAAAACACTCTATCTTCCAAGTAGAATTGGAACACATTCCTATAAGTAAGCCATAAGCCTTCAATGCAAAGAATTCCCTAGCTCTACCGATGAAAGGGAATATATAACGCATACACAACTCATGGACCCTCTATCGACAGGAAAACTAGAGCATGATGCGCCAAGTGATGAGACTATAGTTGAGAAGAGTGTTCTCTAGCTACACATATCCTAGGGGATAATCATTCTTAGGTCCTCAAGATACAAATTAGAGTAGATAATACCAAGGTAGGCCATCGACTACAATATATATCCAACCACTTCTGCTTTAGGACAATGTAAATCCCAATGTACTCAAGTGTGGTAGTGGCATAGGAATATTAGTTCATAATAGGCTCAACTCACTAACACTTAGCACAATAAATAAATTTAATATCACTAATAAGATATCCACCCAAATTGAGTTAGTGACTCAAAGTAAGGTAGTAAATGGAAGCCACATGTATGCCAAAACATTACATCAAGATAGTCCTATTCAAATTCTCTAATGGACACCTTTTGATCAAAATTAGACTCCAAGAAAATTCAGTTTAAGAGGCAGTCAAGATAAAAGATCACTATACTTAGGTGTAAGGATAAAATAGGGAATAAGGTCTAGCTCAAGGTGTAAGGATAAAATAGGGAATAAGGTCTAGCTCAAGATAAAAGATCACTATACTTAGGTGTAAGGATAACATAGGGAATAAGGTCCAACTCATGCTCATACACTTACAACTAGTACACACAAAACACTTACTCATACTTAGATGTAGTTGTACCACAAGGATTGAGTTCCCAACTAGACTTGCACACTAACCACCTAGTATACCATATTGGTCACAATTCACTAAAAAGTTACAAAAGCATGAAACCATGTTTAGAGACCACATAGAACAATCAAGATTAATCTTAGTAAATCAAACAAAGATTGCATTATTTAGAAACACATACTATTCTAGACAGTCAAAAACATCAAAAACATAATTTTTTGATCATACTGAACCTACACACAAAATTTGGACTTTAGACAAAAAATTTACTTCTCCATTTGTTCACTCTTTTTAATAGTGACAAATTTAGCATTCACCTTGGTGACAAACATTGTGGAAACAAGTGAACACCTTGCAAGAAAACTCATCACTAAGATCATAATTTTTTTCTCTTTGTCCTCAAACTTAGGAAAGCATATATGAAATACAATCTAACATGTCTAAGATTCCATAAGTTCTAATTTATCAATCTTACATTCATAAATCAAAAACTATATTTTTAATTTTCTAGCATGACAAGAAAACTAAGCTTAATCTTCAAAATTCACTTTCAAATTTGAAACATTAAAAAAATAGAATTTACATGTTTTTATATTCCTCTAATTCAATTTACTATATAGAAAGAAAGAGAAATGGAGAATGCTTTTTTTTGGTTAAGTATTAATACAAATATGACTATGTAATTTAGGTTTTCCTGCACAAATTATGTTTTCCTACACAAACACCTAACAACAAGAGCTAAGTCTAATCTATAACTAAAGACACACACACACACACAATAAATGCAAGTAGGAACACACATGCACCAATCTAAGAAAAAAAAAGAAAAAGAGAAACACAAATAAATACACATGCAAATATTGAGAACTACTAGAATTAAGCTTAAGACTATTTGTAGAGGCTCCAAATTAAATTTTGTTAGTTTCATTGGGATAATGTGTCATTATAATTAATGAATTACAGTGTTAAGTCTTTAACTCAACAACATACACTAACCCATAAAAGCAGTCGAGGATAGCAAAGAATAGACTTTAACAAATAAAATGCACACAACAACAAACAATAGACATTAACCCATAAAATGCAAATATGTAAAAAACTATAAAACGATATTGTAAAAGACATACAAACTTACAAACGCCTCATTTTTCACTCCCAATACGATAGACATAAACCCTCTCAACAAACATAGATTTGATGATTTTATACCCAGACATTTTCCACTTACTTAGACTTGATTTTCATTTTCATTTAATAAATTCTAGTGCAGTTGGCATGCATGTGTGCACATAAAATATTAGTTCCATTCTTAATCATGAGAAACACAAAAGTCAACAGTCATGAATTATGGTGTTAAGTCTTTAACTAAACAACAAAGACTAACCCATATATGCACTCATAAAATGACAGTGTAAAAGATATAGCAATTTACAAACGCCTCCTTTTTAGCTTTCAATAAACACAAATCTCCTATTTTTAATATTTTTATTCTTCGCTATTGTTGAATGTTTTTATGGCTTAATGTCTGTAACAAAATCCTTGGACCCATACAAACACACAACTATATTTCTAATAGGAACAATCCTCTTTTTTATCTAATAGAGTGAAGTGCAGCTGGCATGCATGCGTGTAGAGAAACACTTACTTCCATTCTTAAGTATGGCCAACAGAGAAGTCAACATTAATGAATTACGGTGTTAAGTCTTTAACTCAACAACATAGACTAATTGATAAAAGCAGGCAATGATAAGGATAAATAGAGATTGACCCATAGGAAGGAAATAAAAAATATATGAAATGATAGTGTAAAAGATATAACAACTTTTAGAGTCAAGAGAAACATGTTTTACTCTCATGAAACAATCTGAGCGAATGATTAGACAATGCAGGGAAGACCATGTAAAAGATATAGGAAATTACAAAATACCTGCTTTTTTGACAGATTTCATTATCATTAAATAATTACTGCAAATGATTAGATGATGCAAATAATCCTTTGCTCAACAGTCTTAAAACTTGACAGTAGAATCCATTAATGCTGACTGCACTTCAATCCACTAACAATAAATGAAAATTAGTGCCTAGGGAATGTTGAATGTCCTTGTTAAAACACCATACATTTAGATGAACATTTGATGCCAGGACATGACTATATCAAGAACATTAGAAAGGTATGAAATATTTGCATTAGAAATAAAACATTGCCAATTGATGAAATGATTTCATATGGAGACATTTTGTACTCACCTAGGGCTAATTTTCATTTTCATTTAATAGATTGAAATGCACCTGGCATGCAAGCATGCAAAGAAAAGATTGCTTCTAGCCTTTATCATGGTTAGCAAAGAAGATGGCATTAATGGATTATGGTGTTAAGTCTTCTAGTCAAGAACAAAGACTAATGCATAAAGGCACTCAAAAATAGGGAAGAGTAGACATTAACCCATAAAATGCGCAAATCAACAAACAATAGACATTAAGCCATAAAATGCAGAGATAAAAACTAAAGAATGACATTGTAAGAGATATAAGAACTTACAAGTGGGTCATTTTTCGCTTCCAATACAATAGACATAAACCTTCTCAATAGACATAGATTTCACCCTCTGAATCATTTTTTACACTTTTGCAATGGTTTAATCTCTGTTGTACCTTATTGATGACTGTTCTTATGGATTAATCTTTGTTTTTGCAATTTCATCATTGGCTTTTGATATTTTCATCATCGTTTTGTATTTTTCCAATTCAAATTAATTGTGTATTCGTGAAAGAGTGATATACATTGAATGATGTCAATCTGTTCAAGATATGTTTGATTTACCATGGATGTTTTGATGCATTTGCATCATGCATGTAATCGCAAATAATACTTTGCTCAACAGACTTAAAACTTCACACCATAAGCCACTAATGACGGTTGCACTTCAGTCTACTCACAATAAATGAAAATCCGCAAATAGTAAATGCAAATGTATTGCTTAAAATGCCATGCGACGCTAGAAAAAGTGGGTGCGAAGACACGACTATACCAGAAAACTCATGCAATATTTCCAATAGCAAAGTTCGTTACAATAATTAAATAAATAAATTACAAAATGACAAAAGCACGACAAAAAAAAACATCCATTGAGAAAATTACAGAATAAATCAATAATTTTCTTTTAATAAATTAATTCCCAAAATACCAGAGTAACGATATATATATTTTACTGGCACGATTCTTGATGCACCATTTTAATAGGCAACATTCAACCGAAAAGATTGGTGCACACACTAATAAGCATTGCAAAAACTAGATTACCACATAGCGAAATGCGATAGGCTTATGCATTACTAATGTTTTGCTGCTATACACCTGTTTTCATTTCAAGTATTTATATGGATAGGTGGAATTGTTCATAGTATTTCAGATGCCTTCTCTAAAACTGGTGGTAAAGTTGAGCATTGGAAATTGGAATGCATTGTTATACATATTTTCAATTTATTATTAAGATTGATAGGTGCCTTGTTCTTTTCAGGTGGCAGTTGTTACTTAGACCATTTGCTACGTATGTGAGTACATAGCAGATCAAGTTTATAACATGCTATGGTCTAAATTTGTAAGTTATAGTCATGCATCAAGCCTAATTTCTCGTGCTATTCCTTGCAACTATATTCTTTTTGCACTTTTGGCTTGTCCTGCTTTATGCTTTATCCACTATTGTCATGTTCCGCTTCTATATTATTACATTGTCATTCAAAAAATATATTTTGTATAGTTGGTAATTGCATATTACAATGAATATTTCACTTATATTTGTAGTTATACATAAAAGCACTTGATCATTTGCTTTCAATTGTTTGCAATGGACCCTGTTTCGTTACAAGAATCAAATGTGATAAAGAAGAAACCTTTGGCAGGATGGTGTTCACAGTCAGAAAGTAGAGACTATAAAAATTGGCCAGCTTCACAAAATTGGAAACCTTTGTGGTTATCTAGGAATTGATGTTGGTCACTGCTACTCTATTCGAGTAACTAGTAGTCAGTCACCAAAGTTTGTATTAGAGTGCTATGCTTATGTTTTAAATTGCATCAAGTAAAACTATTATTTTGTAAATACAATTTTAATGCAATAATTTGGTAAAGCGTGTTGGAATTGTTGCCTCAATCTCACAGGCTGAAACCTATAAGAAAGCATGGTCGTTGTGACTGTTGAGATGTCTGGCTGATCTGCTAGTTGATCCTGAACTATCGCTATGACCTTTGGAATGTCTTGGCGATCGGCATAACCTGAACCTTCGGCGTAACCTGGGACAGTCAGAATGTTGTCTCGGCGATGGTAGAAAGTCTGGCTGATATCGGTGTGACCCTTGGTCTGTCTGGCTGATGCAGTAATCGGTATGACTTGTTCCTATCAGAATGTGTCTTAGCAATAAGAGATGTCTCGCCGACAGTGTTACATTTGGAGTCATCGGGATAACATAAGGGTTCGGTAGGAACTCTTGGCGACAGGGAGATGTCTCGCCGATAGCTATACACTCAGAGTCATCGGGATAACATATGGTGGATCGGTAAGAACTCTTGGCGATGGGTGTTTGTCTCACCGATGCTGTGGGTTGTCTTCGGTATAACTCTTGTCGAAAGCTAATCTCGGGGTGACTTGAAGATTTCGGTAAGAACTCTCAGCGATAGCGGTAAGTCTTGCCGACAATGCAACATGTGTTTGTTATCAGATGTCTTCGGTATGACTCCTGGCGAAAGGTGGTCTCGGGGTAACATGGAGGCTTCGGTATGAAGTCTTAGCGACGAACGAAGTCTCCCCGACAATGGAACATTGCGGTGTAACTTGAAAGCATCGGTATGACCTCTTGGCGAAGAGCGATAGTCTCACCGAAGGGAAAGCTGATATCTATGTGACCTTTGGACATTGGTATGATGTCTCATCGAATAGTGATGGTCTTTCCGAATAGCGATACATGTGATGGATATCGGTGTGATGTCTTGGCGACAAGGGGAAGTCTGAGCGACAACTTGTGAACTCGGTGTAATTTCTTGCCGATAGTGAGGACTCTTGGCGATATCAACAGTTGGGCTTTGTGGCATCAGGGAGACATGGTTAGTGTCTCACCGACATGCGACACAGGGTGAATGTTGTTGAACGATTGGAAGACTGTCCTACGTGGTGTGACTTCGACCAATCAGAGAAGCTGAATGGGAACCATTGGAAGTTAGTCTGTTGTGGCCATTCTGTGAGGAAGTTCAACAGATAGAGACAGAATGGATATACTCTAGAATTGAAGATGATGTTCAGTTCGATGAACAGTTGTTCGATACAGGTGAGCGATAGAGTGAGGGCCGAGTGGCTGGCTGGAAGGCCAAGGCCATGAGGCCGAAACAGAGGAAGTGAAAGGTAGGGTTATGCTGCTGAATTCTCTCCTGATCAAGGATTGAATGCCATGGTTGATCTCTCATGTTGATCTGTACTGTATACTATGTGAGGGTATTGCAACCGTACGAAGATTGTTTGGTTTGAGAGGTTGATCAGGAAATGTACAGAGGGAGAGTTGGTTACCAGATTGTATCCAGAATGAACAAGATGTAATCTCTGAAAAGGTTGAGCCTGAATTGTATTGTAACCTTCAGTTGCCGAATAATACAATGGATCGATCTTTGGAGTGTGGGGTTTTTTACCCGAAAGGGTTTTCCCCACGTAAATCTGTGTGTTCTAATTTTCTGTCTTATCTTTCATCTGTGTTGGTTCTGTTTCGAGAATCTGTTATTGCATGATGTTGAATTTACATGTGCTTCTCTGAGAAGGATTAATGTGGGAAATGAACTGTGTTTGTTTCCGCTTTAGGACATAGTTGTACGTGTCTTTGAGGCAATCTAATCGAAATTGAAGTTACCGAAGGCACCACTATTTTTGGAGATTTCTCTGAGATGCCCTAAATTTCCCTTACAAAGCGTTGTTTCCATGCACCTTGAAACACTATTGCTAATTATATGTTGAGGCAGTGGAATTGGCATGGACAGTGCAAGGTTGCTGCTCCTTAGGAGTTGAGAGAAGAAAATTTTCTTGCATATTGCATTTCACACTTTCGCTTCCCACAACACATAGACATGGGATAATATTCTTTTGTTCTTCGATGTTGCACATTGTCCATTGGATTTTTGGATCAGATAGATAAAGAATAATATCCTTCTATCTGGCAAAGTTTCTACTCTACAGATTGATAATGCAGAATTTGCTTACAAGTTCGAAGATTGTAACTACATTAATACATATATGTATATATATACATATGTATATGTATGTACATGTCTATATATATATATATGTCTGTGTGTATGCATATATGTATCTAGATTCAAACCATACACGAAGTTGAAAAATATAACAAGATTACTAGCAAAATTGATCAATTTATTTGCTTACGCTCAGTTATATTACTTTTGTTGAATTTATTTGCCATTGCTCAGTTAATTTGGTTTCTTTTTTACAGATTGTGCACTACATAGGATTTCCAATTCTGTGATATTATGCTGCATTTTACATTGTTGTTGATCAATGTGAGTAATACATAATCATGCTCATTTCTCTTTTTGCTCAATAGTCCTAAAACAAGTTTCATTTTAGTCACATGAATTGATATTAAGAATTTATTGTTGCGTTGAAGCCTTTTTAGTGCACAATAGTCAACCAAAGGCTATAGTTAGGAATCCTGCATTACTATTGATCATGACGAGTAATTGACTCTTCAATTCTTCTTTGTATGTATTCAATACTTCAAACTTCACAGATTCTTTTATAGTAATTATTGTACTAGGTAGTGTCAATACAATTTGTATGTTTTGTCCTTTCACATGAAATCTTCCAATATGGTTACAAATAATTGTGTTAAAAGACAAAAACTATCACAAAATCCAATTGTAGTAGAAACCTACAAACCAAGTGCGAATGCATCTTTCACATTGATTGATGAAGCACTGCACTATGCACATTGTTTTCGAATTGACTCATTCAATTACAAAGTTGGCGATTGCCTATTTGACACAATACATGTTTTGCTTCATTGTCATTATACATAGAAACAACTACACAATGGTTTCATGGATCATTTCTTAAATTTCCTTCACAGTCATTGTCCTATAACATTAAGGTCTTATGATACTGACTTGCATACAACAATGCTAATGAATTTGCATAATGTATATGATAAAAACACGTATCTACAAAAAATGAAGCTTTTAGCCACATAAATCAATAATAGTGGTGAAATTGGGCTTTGGGGTGACACATTCTGTCTAAAATGGCTAGCATATTGGCTAAACATACCAATACCTATTTGGTATTTAACATACAAAATAATCTACTTACATTTCAACAAGGATGCATGTAATCCTGCAATATCAATTCTTTTCCATGATACAACTCTTGTTGGTGGCTGCTATGAGCCTGTGTTCTCAAGGCTAAATACATACAATCGCACCGAAAATATCCAACCACACTTACAAATCACATATTGCAATTTGGACAACATTTGGCATACATCAGTAAATGCGTTTTAAACACTTGTACTTTGTAGAGTGACTACATTGCTAGTACATGTGGGGAAAACATGTTTGCTGCTATAGCTTTTTTGCTTCCTAAACAATTTGATGCAGTTGCTTTGTGATTATTCATGGCACAGTCATTGGCCAATGCATTGAAAATTGAAAAAAAATATGCAATTGCTTGTTTTGACACTTTTGGTCAATCTAGCATACAAAGCAACAATCGTCTATTGTAGTTACAATCATTGGTTTCCAGAATTGGGATGCCGCATGTAGAAACTAGCCTTGAAGGATTTTAATTTTGTGCACTATGGTTGTCCTAGATGTTTGATGTGACAATACACATATGGCAGACATCTCCATTTCCTAGGTCCAAAACATACTCTAATTGCATCAAGCCAAGAAGAAATTTGAACTTATTTTGCTTTCCAAGTAGCTCGAGCCATTTTCATTATGAACCACTTCAACAATTGACTTAGAATATTCATATGAAGGATCCAATTTGTGTTCAACATATTTCAAGCACGTTTCAATCAAAGACAACAAACAATATGACTAGTTCTCATTAAAAACAAACAATTTCAATAATAGATACACCAGCCAAAGTAAAGCTAGGATCGTATGAGACATTACGCTCCCTAAAAGCAAAAATCCAGAATGTACAAGCATCCCATGCAAATGTTCCAAAAACTACAACATCTAGTTCTTTCCTACCCACTATCAATGTGACAAGAATAATTCAGTCCTACCCACTTAGTAAAATTCAATTATTTGATTCTAGCCAAAATCCAACGCAACAACAATCATTACTTTCTTTGAAGAGACAAATACAAAGTAGAAAAAAGGGTTATGCTTTACATTTGGAAAAATTGAAACATAGACCATATAGATATTCTATTCTTTAGAAGAAAAACAACACTTATCAATGAGCAAAAGTAAAAGGCACTTGCACAAAAAACAACGCTGTGCAAAAATCTATAAACTCATACCTGCAAACGATAAGCAACACACCCACTCAATCATGCTCTATTTGTGACATGCTCCATTTCCATCACAAAATTTGTAAAGTTGACAATGCACTTGCAAAAGCTTTGTATTTTCTATTTAATCAGATGCATGAAAAAAACTAGCAATAGGGCAGCCCATTTGAAAACAATGTATAAAAGCCACACTAGATGGTAAGATTTCATATTTTTCCATGCCTGCAAGAATAAGACAGAATGCATGAATAAATATTGTTCATTCTTTGACTGCTCTAGAGGAAAGGCTTGTGTCTTTGCACATAGCTTTTGCAAAGATCAGGCAATTGGGATATAAACAAGCACAGTATAGCTTGGTCAGGACAATTATCAATGTTCCTATAGATTTTGATAAAGTGCAACAAGCATTGCCTATGCAAGGAGATGAAACCACAATAGTGGCAATTAGATTGAAGCAGAAGCTAGAATATGATAATGCAAATGTACAAGGAAATATTAGACCTTCCATAGTCACAGATGCTTTAATTGCACTATCCAAAACACCATTGTACAAAAAAGAGAACATCTATATAAATAGAGACTAGTATGAGTTGTTGGCAAAAAAGACAAAACAAATGCAAATAGATTTCAAAATAGAACCAACTATGCAAGATGACACATGTGAAGATGGTGAGGAGCCAATAACTGAATCAGTTATACATTGGTTTAATGAAACACAATCAATCAAAGACCTTGACACAACAATAATTGAAATTGCACCATCAAAAGGGTTTAAACCACTTGGTATTTTCCAGGGCATGTATGCAAAGGAGATGAACTTCCTGAATTTTTTCTATGGTTCAACTTGTTCAATTGACATTACTAAAAATTTGACATACCAAAAAATTGCAAGATGGGAGCTTATGCATAAAGACAATGAATTTGCAACACAAAACAATTTTTTTTTTTTAAAGCTATTAAAATTATTATTCACCAAGTATCCTCACTAGCATGGATTTGCATACAGAAAACTGAATTGAAAGGTGAGAAATTGCTTGCAAAAGATGTGCACAATCTAGCAAAATTTGAAAAAATATTACGATCTCCAATGGGCTATAGAACATTAAAAAGCATTTGGACATCGCTTGATTATCTAGAAAACACTAAAAACAACATATTTGCAATGATAAGACAATTGGGATCTCCAACTTTTTTTGTGACATTAACAAGTGTTGAAAATTTCTGGGAGCCATTGTGGAAAGCTTTGCACCAAATATGTAGTCCGCAACAATCAAAGTGTAATGAAACTATAGAAGATAGAGACTTGGATTTTGAAATCAGAAAAAATCTAGTACTTTGCAGCTGTTATTTCAACCATAGGGTCAACGCATTTCAAAAAATGATGCTAAAAAACCATGAGCTCTTCGGCCAAGTCACAAACTATTTTTTTGTTACAAAATTCCAAAACCGAGGCAATGGGCATGCTCATTTTTTGCTATGGATAAAAGATGCACCTATATATGGAAATTTCTCAAATACTAAAATAGAAAGCTTTGTGGAAATGTATATTTCATCTGACTCATTGCTACTTGATACAAATCTTGCCAAAATGCGAACGTATCATCATACAAAGACTTGCAAGAAATACAAAAACTCAAGTTGCAAGTTTAGTTTCCCCTTGCCTCCGATGAGCAAAGCAATGGTTTTAGAATCGCTTCCAATGCCTAATGCTATAATCAAGGAGAAAGTGAAAACTTTTTTTAAGCAACTAGTAAATAAACATTTCACAAAGGAATTTTCATTTGAAAGTTTCTTGCATGAATTGGACATGGATAAAAATGACTACATTACAATGCTTCGATCAAAATTGTCATGCAAAATTGTCATGTTCAAAAGAGACCCATCCAACATTTGGATAAATGCGTTTGCAAAGAAAGTGCCCAAACTATGGTATGCAAATTCAGATACACAATTTATTTTAGATGCATACATTGCTGCATCTTATTGTAGCTCATTTATGACGAAACAAGATAGAACATTATCTCTAGCATTTCAGAAATTGCGACGCGAATGCACTGTTGATTATGATGGAAAAGTGCAATTTATATGAAAGCTTGGAAATGCATTGCTTAACTATCAACAAATATCCAGTTATTAAGCTATTCATATCATTCTCTCATTGCCATTGTGTATATGCTCAAGGAAAATTGTTTTTATCAATACTACACCATTGGACAATAGAGTGTACATGTTAAAAATACCTAAGCTATTGGAAAAAGAGTAAGATGATTCTAAAAACATCATGTGTGCATCTGTAATAGAAAAATATATGCAATGGCCAAAAGATCTTGACAATTTGTCATTGGTTGAATACACTGCTTTTTACTCTAGTGAAAAACTGCAAAGAAGAGCAACTCCGTAGATCATACACTATGTAAGATACAATCCACACATTGACACTGAGAATTATTGCAGAGAAAAACTTATGTTGTATGTGCCTTTCAGATCTAGTGAACAAACCTTGTCAATTGGATATGAAACATGGAGTGCAGCGTTCAATGCAAACAAAGCACAAATTGTAAATGTCGAAAAGTTGTATACTGCACAAATTATTCCTAAATGGGGTGATATTGATGAAGTCTCTACAAAAGCTGAAAATGATAACTGTCCAACAATAGACATTGTAGATGAAATCAGTACATGCAAACAAGAAAATGACATGGAAAAGTATGACATCATAAGTGACTTGAACCATATGAAGAATACGAAGCTCAAGGATTCTATCTACAAAAAACTAATCTCTGAAATTGCACATCCATTTCTATTAAGCAATGAAGAATACTACAAACTACGAAGACAATTGAACAATGAACAAAAATCAATAGTAAAGGACATACTAATGGCAAAAAGACTTGCTCCAAAAAAAGAATTTCACTTGTTCTTGACAGGTGGGGAAAGCATAGGGAAAACCTTCACAACAAAAATACTTTTCGAGGAAATGATTCAATTCTATGATAAACAATTGGATAGTGATCCACTCAAGCCTAAAGGAATTATTGTTGCTTCAATAGGAAAAGATGCATTCAATGCAAGTGGCATTACTGCACATTCAATCTTCCAATTTCCATGCAACTCTTCAAAAATGTTGCCTCTAGATTCAAACACAACCGATATCCTGAGCAAAAAATTAGACCAAATGCATAATATCCGGTCTAGTACCAGTCAAATACAATAGTCCACCAATCATATATCTATACTTGCTCTGATCAACCTTAGGTGAATCATCATCTTTACCTAACTTGCAACTGGTCACCATAGGAGTGCATATCGGTTTGGAATCATCCATTCCAAACTTCTTCAACATCTCTTTCACATACTTAGACTGTGAAATAAAAATTCCTTTCTCTATTTGAATAATTTACAGCCCAAGGAAGAAATTCATCTCTCCAAACATCGACATTTCAATTTTTTTTGCATCTCTTCCACAAACATCTTACACATAGTTTCATTTCCTCCAAAAATAATGTCATCAACATATACAACCATTATCAAGATTTTGTCATTTTCAATTTTAAAATAAAGACTACTATCCACCATACCTTTGTTGAAACTTTGTTGAATCAAATACATGTCTAACCTTGCATACCAAGCTCTAGGAGCTTGCTTCAATCCATATAAAGTTTTATTCAATTTGCACACTATATCCAGTTGATCTGACAACTAAAATCCTTCTCGTTGTTCCATGTAGACTTCTTCTAGCTCACCATTCAAAAATGTAGAATTAACATCCATCTAATAAACCTTGAAATCTTTATGAGTAGCAAATGCTAAGAACATACTTATAACTTCCATTATTTCCATTGGAGCAAAAGTACCCTGAAAATCTATGCCTTCTACCTGTGAGTAACCTTTACACACAAGCCTTTCTTTGTTTCTAATCACTTCTCCATTCTCATTCAATTTATTTATGAATACTCATTTTGATCCAATAATGTTTTTGTCTACTGATCTTGGGACTAATTCCTAAGTTTGATTCTTCTCAATTTGCATAAGTTCTTTCATAGCTTCCATCCAATGTTCATATTTACATGCTTCACTTATAGTCTTCAGTTCAATCTCAAATAGTAAACACAAATTTACTTTACCACCAACAGCTCTGCTTCTTGTCAATACTCCTTTTGTTTTGTCTCCAATGATCTGGCTTTCTAAATGATTCTTCTACACATATCTAGGTGTCTTAGGTGACACTACGAGAGCTTCTTCTTCTCTTTCATTTTCTTCATTTTTCTTCTCTTGCTCATCCTTTTCCCGTTCTTCCACAATTTCTTCTTCTTACGCAATCGGGTTCATCTAATACATATCCATCAATATCAATTGAATTCTTTATCATTTCATCAACCTTGACATTTGCACTTTCTACAATCTTTCTGTCTTTTATTGAAACATCTATAAGCTTTGATTTTAGTAGAATATCCAAGAAAAATGCCTTAATCACTTCTTGCATCAAACTTTCCTAAATTTTTTTCATCCCTTCTAATATAACATTTGCTTCCAAATACCTTGAAATATTTAACAGTAGGAATTCTTCCATACCATAGCTCATAGGGAGTCTTTGTATTATTTTCTCTTGCTTGAACTCGGTTGAATACACAAACAACAGTGTGAATGGATTCTTTCCAGTAAACTTCCGGTAAACTAGCCTCAGTAATCATTGATCTAGTAGCCTCTTGAATTGTTCTATTCTTCCTTTCAATAAGTCCATTCTGCCGAGGAGTTCTCAGAGCAGATAACTATCTTTTTTATTCCATGTACTTCACAAAACATATTAAAATCATGGGAAGTGAATTCTCCACCTTTGTTTGACCTTAAGAATTTTATACTCAAATTTACTTCATTTTCAACCATAACTTTGAATGTCTTGAATCTATCTAATGCTTTAGACTTCTCTCTAAGAAATGTAACCCATGTATATCTAGAATAATCATCAATCAAAAGCATAAAGTACCTTTCACCTTGTAGACTTCTTGCTCTTGTAGGGCCACAAAGATCTGTATGAATTAAATCCAGTGGTCCAGTAGTAGATTGTTCCTTTGATCTATAATGGCTTCTTGTTTTCTTTCCAAATTGAAAATTCCTGCAAATAGCATTAACAAGATTTGTAATCCTTGGTAAATCTATCACAACTTGAACTCCACTTATCCTTGGGTAAATCTCTCACGGCTTGAACTCCATTGATCCTTGCCAAGTTATAAAAATTCATATGACACATTATCTGATGCCATAAACAACTATCATTAATCTAAGTCATAAAGCATTGTCCATCAACACCCTTAAGTTGACACATATTTCCTTCAGATTTATTTCCTGCAACAATCATTGTTCTGGATCCTTTCCTAATCACACATATTTCATCCTCAAATACAAATTTATATCCTTTAATGCACATCTGTCCAACACTCAAAAGATTATGCCTTAAACCATTAACATAGTAGACATCATCAGTATTATGCTTGCCTTCAAAACTTACTGAACCTATCCCACAAATTTTAGCACCAGTATCATCTCCAAACATAACTAATCTGCCATCATAATTTTCAAGTTTAACACTTACTCTTATCTCCAGTCATGTGATTGGAACAACCACTATCAACAACCTAATAGTTCTTTTTCTGTTTAGCATGTAGGGCAGATATTACAATACCTTCATTCTTCTCCTTCTCTGAAGGACATTCCTTCACCTATTTTTCAAAATTAGTAGAAGTAGGTTAATCTTTTATAGCCAAGAACAAGCATTCATTTTCATCAGGGTCTCCATAATCAAATTCCTCATTAGATATACTAGCATCCTCATTCACATAATATTCTATATTGATCTTCTTACCTTTTCTTTCTTTCTCATATCTTTTTTTATTCCTCTTAGCTCTTTCCGGACACCTTGCAACATAATGACCTATTCCTCCACAAATAAATCATTTAAAGGGTAACTTACCTTCATACTTGCCAAAACCTTTCCTCATCCTTCTTACAAAGTTAGCTTCTACTTCATCAAGATTTTCTTCATCCGGATCTTCA
The DNA here is from genome assembly GCA_007258455.2 of Sequoia sempervirens. Taxonomy (NCBI): domain Eukaryota; kingdom Viridiplantae; phylum Streptophyta; class Pinopsida; order Cupressales; family Cupressaceae; genus Sequoia; species Sequoia sempervirens. The sequence continues at coordinate 762,697,889 of VDFB02281492.1, read as the reverse complement.
ACTTTTGTAGCCTTAAAAGCAATCTATGATTTGAATCCATTTCTCAAATTCAGATTCCTCATCTCATAAGATATTAGAGATCCCAACAACTTATCTTTAGTGTAAGTCTTATAATCTATAGTTTATTCAATAGAACATACCTTTTCACTATAAGCATCAAGGATTCTAAGAATCTTCTAAGTTACAATCCTAGATTCATCTATAGTAGCACCAAGTCCTTGCATTCCAGCTACTACTTCATCCAATCTTTGTACATAAGCTTTAACATTCTCATCTTCTAACATATGTAGGAGCTCAAACTATGCCTCCAAATTCTACAATTTTGCATCTTTGACCCTTTCATTGCTTTCATGTTCCTTTTTTGGAGCATCCCAAACTTCCTTAGTAGTCTTCAGATTTTGAACTTTAATCAACTTAGAATGTACAAGACTACTCTTCAAAATGCACTTTTCCTTATTGTTCACTTTATGTGCCTTGATCTCATCAGCTATACTCAGACCATTAGCAGGAGGAGTGTAAGGATTCTTGTAAGGTTTCTCCACATCATATCCATAGTACTCCAAATATTCTTCCATCGATATTTTTTAGATAGCATAATTAGTTACATCGAACCTTAGATAATCATGAGTAAATTTTCCAGCCATAGAGGACCTTCCTTAAGCGGTTAAGCTCTTCTCCAAGGAACCAAGCTCTAATATCAATTGTTGAACAAGAAAATTGAGAGGGGGGTAAATCAGTTGTAAAAAAATTAACCTTTTAAAACATTCACTGGAACTTAGATCAATCACAATTATTAACTTTGCTAAAATGATTAAGTGCAAGTGCAAAAATTGAAAACCATCACAAAACACAACACCAAATTTATGTGGAAAACCCATGGTGAGGATTAACTCACACTATAGAGAATATCAAAATCGATTACAAAGGATCAATGCCTGAGAAATAAGGCTCACTACCAAAAACAAGGACTCACTGTCCAGATCAGGACTCACTATCCAATAGGGCTAACAACTTGGAGGGCTCACTTCCATAGAGATACAAAGAAGATAGAAGAGATATGTTACAAAGATAAAACAATCTCAATGTAATAGATATTTCCACCACAATTTTCTCAACCACTTGCAGGCATGCATGAATGATAGAGTACACCTTTAGCTCACTGCATCTGGAAACTCAACATTTTGACTTCACACTGATCTACCACACTCACATCACACACACCAACTGATTCACATCTATTTCACATCTATCTAATCTATTTAATTGCACTTATCTCTCTTTGTACATCTTTCACCACTAACTCATCTTGTATTATACCATCTTCAACTTTGAAACATATCCAAAGTTGGCTATCCATAAATGAATTCAAATTAGGTTAGCACCAAAACATCCTAGAGTGGAAATAGAATGAGGGCAACCCAAACAAAAGCTTGATTAGGACCCAAATAGGTCCCAACACACTTTATCAACTCTAAAGGTAGTGTTTAACACAAGGTCGTCCAAACAAGTGTAAAACACATAGAAAAATTAAGCACGAACCTTCTAGATACCAAAATTATCTTCATCACAATAATAACAGCTTAAATCTAGAACCACAAGTCATAAGACTTTACCAAAGCGAAATCTGGACCAACAACATTTCTCCTAGACCTTAGATAGATACACACAAAACCACAGTTCACAACTGGTGAACACAACTTGCACTGTACAATGAATCAAAAACCAAAAATTTGGATATAGCAGCTTCCAACAACCATGATCAACATATCTAAACCACACACACATAGAAGCAAAACCTGGACCAAAACCCAGAGCAACCACATAACACCTGCAATATTCCTTCAATACAATTTTCTCAATATCCTCAACATATACAACCAATAACCTACATCCATGACACTAATGAAAAAAACAACCAGTTGATAACCAATTGACCAATTGACATCAATGAAAACACCTTCATTCTTTTCATTCTTGCAACAATCCTCAAGGTATCTATCCATCAAATGATGATCCAAATCAACATCATCTTTTAGTAGGTTCACAAAAAAACTAGCAGTAGCATTCTGAATATCCTCATCATTAGACAACATCAAACCATTAACATAGATAGAAGAAATTATGTTGGAAGATTTATGCTTGAGAGAGGTAGGATGAAATTTTTTGTGTTATGATCCACCGATTTAATCCAAACAACCCCAAATCTCCATCTCCAAAAATCCTCCTCTTTAGAGATGATATCATGAAGCTAAGAAATAAGAGAATCTTCCTCAAGCTGAAGCTCATCGGTCAAACCACTCAATTGAATTTCAAATTGGAGCTCATCTAGGCACTGAGAAATAAATTTATTATTGTTAAAAATCCACCCAAAAGAATCGTTATTCTATCTCCTAAGATTCTGCTTGACAAAGGAAAGTTTTTATAAATTTTGAACATTGCACTTCTCTCAATGTTAACTTGCCACCAATCCCTATTGCATTCTAGAAAATTGGGATGCCTCAACCACATAGCTTCAAAATAAAAAGGGAAAAACTTCCTTTTCCCAAGTCTATCAGCCAAAAGAGAAATAAGAGAGTGGTCAGAACCACACCTTGTGAATGAAGAAAGAGAGCAAGAATAGTCAATAAACCAGGGGGCTGCAATGAGCACATGGTCCAATCTCACTTGTATATTATCAAAACTAGTTCTCCTATTGGACCATGTGAATTTAGACCCCTGAAGGTCCAGATCAATAAGATAATTATCATCAATAAATTTTCTTAAGTCTAGATGACTGTTAGAAGGAATCTACGAGCCTCCCACCTTCTCATCATCATTTAGGGGGGTATTAAAATCTCTTTACAATCCAAGAAGAACCTAGAAAAGATAATCTCAGAGCATCAAGCCTATCCCACAACATCTTTCTAGCATTCTTCACATTGGAAGCATAGATGTTGGAAATGATCCAAGAAGAATTATCTTTAAGATGAACAAAATGAGTGTCAACATGATTGACTTCCTCAGCTATTAGAGTACCCCTCACAGTTCTACAATTCCAAAATGTAGCGATACCACCAAAAGCACCTTCCAAGCTAACACCATGAAAACCATAATATTTAAAGAAACAACTTTTAAAGTTTTCCAACTTATCAATTTGCATTTTTGTCTCTTGAATAAGCAAAACATCTAGTTTATGATCCCAAATTAAATTCCTTAGGAGGTCATATTTATGCAAGTTGTTTAACCCCCTGATATTCCATGAAAAATATTTATTTACAAGATAGGATGTGCTCCTAGAACACATATCAAACAGGGTTTTCTGAACCCTTTTAGCAATATCCTTCTTGCATTCCCTTACCCTACTTTTTTGGGAAGAAGGCCTACCTTGATCCCTGCTATCTAAACCACAATCCAATTTTTTCCTTCTTGTAGTCACACCCTTGTGGCCCTGAGGGGAAGGAAAATTTTGTTTCTTCCTTCTTCCCTTAACCATAGTATAACCTTCATCATCCTTGCATTGTAAGGGCTCTTCCAAAGCAATCTTAATAGAGGGATCAAAATCCTCCCCAACACCCTTACCAAAAGAGAAGCTAAACGAGGGAGACAAAACAAGAAAGTATTTACCCCCTCCAGCTTGCTAAGAGGAGAGAGAGTGGGCTCCACAACAACTTATCCCCACCATTGGACACCAAGCGTGGTGAAAGGGAAGTAGCACCAATATCCTCCCCTACCACACCTGGAGCCACCTCCATTAGCATTAGCATTAAGCACCAGAATAGGATTCACTTCTCCCTTAGGGTAAACTTCCTTAGGAGAATGATGGAAAAATTCCTTAACTTCCTTTTCTTTCTAGACTTTAGGCTTGGGTTCCACAACCTTAGAAAGGAATTTCTTTTCCCAATGACCTATTTTTTGTATTAAAGCAAGAAAAGGGAAAAGATTCAAACACAATATGTTGCTTCCAACTACCCACTTTAGATTTCGAAAGAATGGAATTAGGAAGATTTTTCGTATGGTCAATCATAACATAAAGCCTTGCGCAAGCAAGATGTCTTCTAGAAATTGTCATAGAATAAATAGAAACCAAACAACCAAAGGAGTTAGCAATGGATTTAAGTACCTACTCATCCCAGTATTCCAATGAGAAGTTCATGAGTTTCACCCAAATCAGGGCAAAATGAAAGAAACACTTGGAGAGATCCTTACCTAGCTCCCAAGGTTGTAGAACCAAGGTTGACCTACCAAAGAGCTAGGGCCCCTTAAAAAAAAATATTCTAAGATCTTCATCACAGGAGAAAACAAAAGAGGAGAAGCCTTTATCCATTGCAACCACCTCCACTTGGCCCTTAAGCACCCACTTCTTATGAACCCAAGGCCGAACATCCTCAATGTTGGGTCAAGTCCCAAAAAAATTACTGATTAGAGATAAATCCATCATAGAGATACTATTCTCCACAATGGAATCTAGAACAAAAAAGATAATCTCCATAGATTCAAAACAAGAAATCAGTACATGGTCAGAAGAAACATTTTTACCTTTGAGTTTAGAGCCAAATAAATCCAACCAATGTTTCCCAAGAATCGAAGCCAGACCCACTAGATGACTTCTATCCACCAGACCATGCTCCCTATCTTTTTTGAAGCAAATAAAAGCTAGATTTTGCATTCGATGGGACCCACAAAACATCCTTTCCTGACTCAACAAGAAAAGCCTAACCCACCACAAGAACCTTGGAAGTGAGAAAAGGAATCTCTAGCATCTTGTCAACTGCACAACCATCTCTGCACACTACATTAACAAACTAGACCAACTCCACCTAAATATTTGACCACCACATTAACAACCAAATTTCTGCATAAACATCATTACTCTAAGTACCCATGATCTTAGCGATGATAAAATCCACACCACCATGAACACCAGTTGCAGGATTCAAATTCAAATCGAAAAACATTGCCTCAACTCCAACGATCGCCATTAACATATTTACAGTAAATATTTGGTTTCTCATGAAAATCCTCAATGTTGGGTCAAGGCCCTAGAAATTTACCAACTAGAGAGAAATCCATCATAGAGATACTCTTCTCCATAATATAATTTAGAACAGAAAGGATAATCTCCCTAGATTCAAAAGAAGAAATCACATGGTTAGAAGAAACATTTTTACCTTTGAGTTTAGAGTCAAATAAATCCAACCAACATTACCCGAGAACCAAAGATGGACCCACTAAATGAATTTTATCCACCAACACATGCTCCCTGTCTTCTTTTTGAGGTTAAGAAAATCTAGATTTCACATCTAAAGGGACCCATAAATCATCCTTTCCTGACTCAACAAGCAAAGCTTGACCCACCACAGGAACCTTGGAAGCGGGAAAAGGAATCTCCAACACCTTATCAACCACACAACCATCACTGCACAACACATTAACAAGAAAACCAACTCCACCCAAATCTTTGACCACCACATTAACAACCAAAATATCTACATCAACATCATTACCTTGAGTACTCACGACCATAGCGATGAAAAATCCACATTGACATGGACACTAGCTGAGAGATTCAAATTCAAATAAAAAAATCCTCCCTCAACCCCAACAATTGCCATTAACATATTTAGCTGACTTTTATCCACCAACACATGCTTCCTATCTTCTTTTTGAAGCAAAGAAAAGCTAGATTTCATATCCGAAGGGACCTACAAAGAGTCCTTTCCCGACTCAACAATCAAAGCTTGACCCACCACAGGAACCTTGGAAGTGGGAAAAGGAATCTCCAACACCTTGTCAACCACACAACCATCACTACACACTGCATTAACAACTATACTAACTCCACTCGAATCTTTGACCACTGCATGAACAACCAAAATATCTACATCAACATCATTACACTGAGTACCCATGACTGTAGAGACAATAGAATCCACACCATCATGAACACTAATTGCGGGATTCAAATTCAAATTAGAAAATTCTTCCTCAACCCCGATGGTCACCATTAACATATTTATAATAAATATTTTGTTTCTCATGTCCTTTAGAACATTTTCTAAAGAACGTGGAGACACATAATATCAACTTATGATAGCAATTATAATTTCACCTATCCTAACATGTAAGGCCTAGTTATGAGGAGTGTAATTGTACATTTTCATCCAAAATATCTTAGGGTGTTCTCCCACATGTGTGAGATATTGGGATAATGAGTGTAATTATACTCTTATCCATAAAAATATCCTTGGATATGCTCGACACTTTTGAGACTTTGGGATGGAGGTGTACTTGATATAACACCACATACATAAGTTCCTAGGAAGGGAAGGATTGGATGGTGGCAAGTAATCATTCCATCTCCCCATGCCAAGTCACATCAAATTATTATCAAGCTCCTTAGGAGTTCCAAATATATCCCAAAAGACAAAATTTTGTTGGAGTATAGGACCACTGAGAGGGGGGTGAATTAGTGGTCAAATGAGAAAACCAATTCCAAAACTTAACTCACTTTATTCAAAGAGGCCCATTGAAAAAACTTCAAAAACTATAGATATTATATGTTGAGGGAGTCACAAAGATATTCAAATTAGAACATAACACTTGAAAAAAGATGATCAATCAAGCACAATATGACACACAACCAATAGGAAACATAAACACACATTTTATGAGTGGAAAACCCTAAAAGGGTGAAAAACCACTCTGAAAATATGTTTCATTAAGCCTCACTAGCTAAAACCTTGCTAATTACAAATTGCATGCCTCATTGGAAATACAACAAGCCTCACTGGCTACACTCTATACCTCACTATAATAGCCTCACTAGATACTCAATCTGCCTCACTAGGTTCTCAATCTACCTTACTGGCTTCTCAATTTTCCTCACTAGCTTCTTAATCTTCCCCATTGGCTTCTCAATCTACCTCATTGGTAACCCAATATTCCTCACTAGAAAACTTACCACACTTCAAAAGAAATAAGAAAAAATTAGAGGGTTACTTTTTTTCCAAACAATTCAGTACTCTATCTTTGCATCAATTCAACAAACACCATCTCCCCTATACAAAATTTCAAGATATAACTCTTCTTGAAAAAGAATCTCCTTATTTCAACAAATACAAATAATTGACATGGACAAAGAACTCTCTGAGACCTTGCACACAACTAGACTGCAACCTTCTTGGAATGACTCAAAAATAATTTTACAAGTTCATGTCTTTACATATACATTCACAACACTATCATACAAATCTTCTTAATGTTTTTACCTCCAATCTGAATTCTATCACCTGTGATTTACAAAAACAATCAAGATATAAAATCATGTATACATGAAAAAAGTATTCTCAACCTTTGTTGACATACTCACTATAACCATCTTTTGAATAAACAAATAAATGAGACAACATTCCTGTCCATTGTTATGTCAATCAACCCTCACATAGACATTTGTACAAATAGAACTCTGTTATGCAAACTCATACATTTTCTTTATTTCAATCAAGCTCCAAACACTTGAGGTCTCATTTAGATCAAACCAATTTGTACAGAGAAACAAATTTCATGGTTTCAGTCATACATAGATACCATTTAGCAATTTGATATCCTGTTACTTAAGTCTCCTTATCTGTCTCTCCTCTTCATAAAAGAATGGTATCACTGCACCCAATTCACTCAAATCATGCCATACTCCAAAAGAAACATTCTATGAAAACTACACAAGTTTCTTCATCCATCGTTGCTAACTTACATTTACAAAACTATGTAACTGAAAACAAACTCGATGACATTTCAAATTCTTGTCAATGTTCAAACATCAATAAATAATCATTTAGAGATTTTTAAATGTGAGCCTTTGATTTAAGACTCACCAATACAAAAATCAAATGAAGGCTGTTGATTTTCCTTTAGATGGTATAATATGAAATATTCACCTATTGAGCTCGTTAAGGAGGAAGGGCTGGTAAACCAATGTATATGATTCCCTTAATGTATTACTTAAGTGTCTTATTACCATAATAACTCCTCAATAAGTCTCTGAAATAGCTAACGAACCATGGATACAATATAAACTTCTTGAAAGGAAATCAACACTTCTCAACTTTAACTCTCATAAGAACACCAATACTCTTAATGAATAATTCTTGAAAAACCAACTCAATACACCTCTTTGACAAGATGAATCATGAGCATCATACAAGAACTGAACTCACTACAATACCAGGAATTGAATGAACAAGCACCCTTTGGAAGTATTAAGCAATGAACCAAGAAATATATCAAGAAACCAACACCATTGCAATATACACCAAGCAATATATCAAGAAACCATCGCCATTGCAATATATCAAGCAATTATGTGCTTTGTCCTTTGAATGAACATGTATCTTTGAGATTAGAAATCCAAGTAACCATGAAATGAATCAACATCATGAGAACCATGTGAAGATGATAAAAAATAAGAGCACCGACATCATGAGGAATGAGAAACAAACACTTTGGCATGAATACCATGAGACCTTCAACCAAGTCTTTGAATATCCTAAAGCAACACTTATCAACACCATGAAGCAACAAATTTGTATCTTTGAAACCAATCCATGTCAGCACCATGAGATGATTAGCATCAACTCAACTTGCATCTCCCTAAACAAAAAACACCTTGCAATGAGTGAACCAAGATATACGTGATAGACCTTATCAACCTTCAACATGATGAAGCAACTCATGATAAACCTTATCAACCCTCAACATGATGACTATGGAATGAAAAAACTCATGATAAACATTATCAAACCTCAACATGATGACAATATAATGAAGCAACTCATGATAAACCAAAGAAGGGCACTACAAACCAACACCACTACAAATCAACACCAATGAAGAACATTGCAACCAAGTATCTCTGACAAACATGTCTTTGACATCATTGAAAAACAATACCAACAAACTCCCCCTTTGGCATTGATGTCAACTTAACCAAATTTTGCACCTTATTGCTCCCCCTTTGACATCAAATGACAAAGGAAAATGGACTCCCCCTGACTAAAATAAAATTTAACAAAACAAAGCATTTTTAAGGGTGTCAAGACCCCTATCATTATTCCATAATCAATGTCATATTATGATTAGTATACCCACTGTCATTATGAACATTATCTGTCATGTTTTACAAGTGCCTCTATCATCTTTGACATCTATGACAAGCAACAATGTTGGTGTGAATAATTGTCTTGTACCTAGCTAATTCACTCACTAGGTAATTAGGGGACATATTCACATGTTAAGTTTACTTAGGATATAAGATTCTTTTTAGAAGTCTTAGTTGGATTTTCTAGAACTTATCTTATCTAGCTAGTATTGCTTGATTCCTAGGTGATTAGTTTGTTAGTTATCTCATGTCATAGGATTAAGACACTTGTCATAATCTTGTCTTATCCTATCTCTCAACCTTGCCTTTATATAAGCAAGGCATCTCATGTACATTTTCATTCAATCATCATATTCAACCATTAATCAATCTTGCATTGTGAAGCAAGCTTTCTTACCATTTTCTCTCTTGTGGAAGTGGTTTTGGTCTAGCAATTGTTCCTGGGGGTGTTGGGGAGTCACCATTTACTCCCACAAACAATACCAGTAAAAAAAATTCACTTTGAATCAACATCAAACACCAATGACAAAGCACCTACAATAACTTTCAATTACCTTGCATTCACACTATGGAAGATCCATACCAAGACAACTGTCATAGAAAACTTTGACTGAAACAATATGAATATCACTGTATTTTGCAAGGATAAATAAGAATTGAGTCATAACACTATGGATTGACAAGAAAAAAATGAAACACTATCCAAGAACAATATCACATTGCAGCTACTAACAATTACCAACACCAAATCATTGTCCAAGACTATTAGGATCATTGTGCAAGAACAAGTACTCCAATATGAATGAAGACCACTACCAAATGTGGACAAAAACACCGTGACAAGACTGCCACCATACCCAATAGTCTTGATACCCATTTTCATATCCAAGAAGAGTTCCTCAAGACTCAACCAACAAACTGAGAGCACTACATACTATTCTACAACTTACAAATCAATGTCAGTACAATGGAAAATTGTGATAGAGATAACATATTTCTGACCAATACTTTACATCTACTGTCACAATAAGAACATTGAGACCATTGTCACAAAACAACTGCCAACCTCTGTGACTGAGAAAGTGTCATGTAAGAATTATATTAGTGATCCACAAGTTCACCTTTCAAGAATGAGATTGATAGAATAAGGTATGGTATCCCCTTGTTTGGTATGCAATAATTGTAGCTATTTTGCAACAATTGTACTTTATGAATGCCACATCTATCAAAGGAATGAATGAACTTCTACTTCAAACTCACTGTTCACTATCAAGAAGAATGAATGAACTGCTACAAAATATCTTTTGTATGAGGTAAAATTACCGTCTCACTACTATCACATACCATAGTCAAGCAAGAGCAATTGTATTTGCAAAAAAAGTGAATTTTCATCTATGGCATACACATTACTGTCATTGGCACTACAATAAATCATCTAAGTAGAAGGAATATAAACATTATAGCAACTTCAAGAGCCATATGAAACATGGACTACCACTAAACCAATCTACAATCATGAAACCTTAATAAAGATAGGCAAAACCTCTATGACACCAGCCAAGCATCGTACTAGTGTCCAATATACACTTTCACTGCAAATAATTGTACCCTACAAGAAGATTTTCTCAAAACAATACATCAATGTGTAAGAGAAAACAGTCCAAAAAGAAGGAATAATATTGTCAGACTATGACCATTGAGTTATGCATTGAACAACATGGGAAAACTTAGATTGAGATGCAATGAATATCACTGTTCTTATGCTAATATTGTTACCAAACCATTGAGTTACTTGCACCCCCTAAGATACTTATCAAGCACAATAAGGAAACTTTGGTAAACTTTCCACTATTAATGCAAACCATTTAACACCAAAGGCACTACTTTTGTGACATCAATGAAAAAATAGACAACTCTTAACCTTGTACCATGTCTATTCACCTTTGTAACAAGAAAAATAGTTCATACAATATATTATATTAAAAAAATTCTCTTTGTCCATGATTGATTATCACTGCAGAGATACAACCTCTTTGTTATTGTCTATGGAGTTTGTATGATACATTAAAGATCAACTCCCCCTCAACTCATGCTATACTTTATGCAGTTATGGATGTCTCTTGTGCAACATGCACAAGCTTAGGTTCTTTTTCTCTTGTTTTATTCTCCAAACTTTCATAATTCCTATCCTATTGTGATGACTAAATTGTTCCATTAAATTACTTCTACAATACTATGCTTTATTTCCAAAGTTATTGCATCTATAACATATGACCTTGCTTCTTCTATTTGAACATTCATAAGAGCTCTTATTACATCCAACTTTCTTTTCATGCATCCAACACTCTATTGCTCTATGACCAAATTAATAACATGAATAACAATAACCATAAAGAGAGTTTTCAAACCTAGACATTTGATGTTGTCTTGAATGAAAAGATCTTCTGGACTTGTTCTTATTGACTTGTGTAGGAGCATTTTCTTTTGTCTTCTTCTTGTCTTCAGCCTTAGAAGTAGCAGAATAATAGTTTAGATCTATTTTCTTCCTTGGTGTTTCTTTGACCTTAGAACTCTGTCCTTGCTTGGGATTATGAACTCTTTTGTATCCTTCTTCACTGTTGTTCTGATATGCAAGCCTTTTGGGAGTATTGCTTGATTCTCCTTGTTTATATATTGCCTCTTTTGATGAATTTGAATCCATTGGTGCTTTTCGAAGATTCTTCTTGGACATTGCAACATCTTTGTAACTTTTTTATGCTTCATATCCTAACCCAAACTTGTTTGATAGTGACCTTTGACTTAGAATCATTTTCTCAAACAACTTAGTGCTATGATTTACCTTCTTCAGTTGTTTTCCTAGAGACAATACCTCAGCGTCTAGCTTTTGACAATCTTTCATTTTTGTTTGCAAGTTTATGCTAGTGACTTCTTCAACTCTTCTAGACTTTGCGAGTTGCAAATTTAGATTCTTAATAATCTTATTAGATTCTTGACTCTTTAATTTCAGTTTTTTTGCTTTTTCAAGGGCTAAAAGTGTTTTGGCCTTGGATTCCTTTTCTTTTTGAAGCTGCAACTCTAAACTCTAATTTTTCTTCCTGAGTTTCTTGATCTCATCTAGGGCATAAATAAGTTCACCTTCAAGATCAATTTCACATTCATCTTCATCATACTCCTGTTCACATTTACTCACAATGTGGTCTTCTTCTTTGTCAACATTCTCAACTACAAAACCATCTTCTCTTTCAGATATATCAAATCTTGTGTCAATAGGCAAGGATGTTTCTTGCAACAACACATCACTTGATTTGATTGGAACTTGTTAAAAAATGTTTTCTTAGAACTAAATTTTTTCTCTTTTCCTTTTCTTTTTTCCATAGTACTCCACTACCAAGACCAACCCAAGTTGATTAAGCTTCTTCAAGGAACTTTCCGCTCTGATACCACTTGTTGGAGTACAAGACCATTGAGAGGGGGGTGAATTAGTGGTTAAATGAGAAAACCAATTCCAAAACTTAACTCACTTGATTATTCAAAGAGACCCATTGAAAATACTTCAAACACTATAGATATTATACATTGATGGAGTCACAAAGATATGCAAATTAGAACATAAAACTTGAACAAAGATGATCAATCAAGAACAATATGACACACAACCAAGAGGAAACATAAACACAAGTTTTATAAGTGGAAAACCTTAAAAGGGTGAAAAAACAATCTGAAAATATGTTTCATTAAGCCTCACTAGCTAAAACCTTGCTAATTACAAATTGCATGCCTCATTGGAAATACAACAAGCCTCACTAGCTACACTCTATGACTCACTGGAAAATCCTCACTGTCTACTCAATTTGCCTCACTGGCTACTCAATTTGCCTCACTGGCTTCTCAATCTGCCTCACTGGCTTCTCAATATTTCTCATTGGCTTCTCAATCTTCCTCACTAGCAACCCAATATGCCTCACTAGAAAACTTACCACACTTCAAAAGAAATAAGAAAAAATCATAGGGTTACTCTGTTTCCAGAAAATTCACTACTCTATCAATACATCAATTCAGCAAACACCATCTCCTCTATACAAACTTTCAAGATATAACTCTTCTTGAACAAGAATCTCCTTATTTCAACAAATATAAACAATTGACATGGACAAACAACTCTATGATACCTTGCACACAACTAGATTGCAACCTTCTTTGAATGACACAAAAAGACTTTTACAGGTTCATTTCTCCACATATACATTCACAACACTATCATACAAATATTCATAATGTTCTTACTTCCAATCAAACTTCTATCACCTATGATTTACAAACACAATCAAGATATAAAACCATGTATACATGAATAGAGTATTCTCAACCTTTTGCTGACATACTCACTATAACCATCTTTTTGAATAAAAAAATAAATGAGACAATATTCCTATCCATTGTTATGTTAATCAAACCTCACATAGACATTTGTACAAATAAAAATCTGTTATGAAAACTCATACATTATCTTTATTTCAATCAAGCTCCAAACACCTAAGGTCTCATACAAATCAAACCAATCTATATAGAGAAATAGAGTTCATGGTTTCAGTCATATAGAGATACCATTTAGCACTTTGTTATCCTGTTACTTAAGTCTCCTTCTCCATGTATCCTCTTCATAAAAGCAGGATATCACTATATTCAAAACATCTTTCACTCAAATCAGACCATACTCCAAAAAATCATTCTCTGAACACTACACAAGTTTCTTCAATCCATCATTGCTAACTTATAGTTACAAAACTATGTAACTAAAAAAAACCCATTGACATTTCAAATTATTGTCAATGTTCAAACATCGAGAAGTAACCGTTTGGTATAGATTTTTAAATGTGAGCCTTTGATTTAAGACTCCTACCAATACACAAATAAAATGAAGGTCGTTGATTTTCCTTTAGATGGTATAATATGAAATATTAACCTATTGAGCTAGTTAAGGAAGAAGGGTTGGTAAACCAACGTACATGATCCCCTTAAGGTTTTACTTAAGTGTCTTGCTACCATCATAAATCCTCAATAAGTCTTTGAAATAGCTAATGGACCATGGATACAATATCAACTTCTTGAAAGGCAATCAACATTTCTCGACTCTAACTCTCATAAGAACACCAATACTCTTGATGAAGAATTCTTGAAAAACCAACTCAATACACCTCTTTAACAAGATGAATCATGGGCATCATATAAGAACTAAACTCATTGCAACACTAAGAACTGAATGAACAAGCACCTTTTGGAAGTATTAAGCAATGCACTAAGAAATATATCAAGCAACCAACACCATTGCAATATACATCAAGCAATATATTAAGAAACCATCGCCATTGCAATATATTAAGCAATTATGTGCTTTGTCCTCTGAATGAACATGTATCTTTGAGATCGGGAATCCAAGTAACCATGAAATGAATCAACATCATGAGAAACATGTGAAGATGATCAACATTAAGAGCACCAAAATCATGAGGAATGAGCAACAAACACTTTGGCATGAATACCATGAGACTTTCAACCAAGTATTTGACTGTCTTGAAGCAATACTTATCAACACCATGAAGCAACAAACTTGTATCTTTGAAACTAATCCATGTCAGCACCATGAGGACTAGCATCAACTCAACTTGCATCTCCCTGAACAACAAACACCTTGCAATGAGTGAACCAAGAAATGTTGGAAACAAGCAACACTGAGAGGGGGGTGAATCAGTGTTGTGCAAAAAATAAATTTATTATTTTGATCTTTAACCCACTTAAAACATTGAACCAAGAAAAATATGCAGAAATAGAAAGCAAACAACCACAACACCATAACACAAGGATTTTTACATGGAAACCTTGTTAGGGGAAAAACCATGGTGGATGGCCAATCCACAATATGATTTGAGTATACTCAAAAAGAAGTTTACAATATGGGAATGCACTTGCATTCAAGCTCACTACTCAAAATAGAGAGGCACACTACCTTACAAGGATTTAGATTAGATCCAAGAGAATGAACTGAAAGAATAGCATCTACAAATGCTTGATTACAGTTTCGGTTAGGCTTAGTAGTCAATCTTCTGTCCTTCTGACTGATTCTGTACTTTTGCTATGCTCTAACTCACATCACAAAATCATTAATGCACAAGTGAAACTATGCATAATCACTCAATCACCCTTCTGATATTCACAACACACATCAACACACCTTAGACACACAAAATTATATAATTGATCATTTATATATATCTACGACTAAGAATTTAATCGCAACCTGTCGGCTTCAATAAAACTTAAGAATATTTATAATTGTTGGCTCAAATCATGAATGATATTCAATGCATACCCATAATGGTTAGTCGCAGCTTAGCTCTGATCCAAATGAAATTTTTTGAACACAAAAACATTTGAGTAAACACTCCTCGAATATCCGCGACACATTATATCATCTGGGTCGGCCACAAAACATAGATGAATAGAAAGATATCCAACCAGATCTCCAGACTTGCACAAAAATTGATACGAGGCACTGAGATTTTTAGACAACACAAGACATACATTGATTAAACTCCCATAAGATCTACAACTCAAAATAATGACAAAAAATCTGTATGTGAATCGATGAACACATAATTGCTGGATGCTTTGTTCTTCCTTGACTGTCCTCAATTTGTCTACCGGTAGGAGAAAATGATGACGTGTGGATCCAAACACCGACTAGGGTTGCCATAAATGACAACACCAGAAAACATTTGCAGTGTCTCTTTCCAACAATCTCCCCCTTTGGCATTGATGGAAACACTTAGTGAAAAATAACTAAGTGTCGGATCAATACCAACATGAATTACACTGCCACTTCAAAAATTAAAAAAGAATCTTCAATCTCAGCTTAGAAATGCAACTCCCCTTAGGATGAATATATATTTTTCACTGTACAACTCTCCCCCTTTGACATCAATGGAAAAACTGGGGAAACAAAATTTCAAAACTGTATAGGTATGATCTAGTAACTTACACAAATTTGAAAATTTATGCAAAGTCTCTCTTCAACACGCTCAAATTTGTGTCCCAAACCCTTTTGAAACTCTCCAGAATTGTTATGTGATCACAAACTAAATAAGATTGAGTTTCTACAGTCTCAAGATTCATTGGGTCACTAACTGCCATAGCATATTTGGCTTCCTTTAATGCATTCACCATTATTTCAATCTTTGGACCAATTAGTCCTCTGAGTTCACATGCTCTTCCTACAATCCTATCATTTTCATGCTTCAAGCTCCTTATTTTTTCAAGTAGAGATATTACTTGACCTTCTTGCTTGCCAACATCACCAACTAATGGATCAAAAGCATCAGAAATGGTTGCCAATTTTTTTTCAAGATCCTTCACCCTCTTATCATTTTCTTCAGTGAATTTGGACAAAAATAAACATGACTTATAGGCCTTTCCACCTTCAGATATAGAATCTTGAATATTCTTCATACAGGTGGCTAACAGAGTTTTATCCTTAGCAATCACTTCTTTCAACCAACTAAATCTTTTTCCATCAAACTCCTTCTATACTTTAACCATGGATTATTTTTCAAGAGACTCGAAATGAGTACTTACATAATTTATGAGCTTCTTCAGCTCACCAAAAGAGGTACCAGATGGATCCTTAATATGAGTTGGCATAATTTTCTCCAGAACTCTAGATGCAAGACTTAATAATTCACTATCCTCAATGTGAGACTTCAAAATCTTCTCACTGGCCTTAGCTTGTGCAAATGATGCAACCTTCATTATTTGAATTGGGGACAAGGTGGATAAATTGATCGGGACTTCAACTAATTCAGGATCAAATTCTTCGTGTTGTTCCACCAGAGATTTTCTCATTGCTTTGGAAATGTCTCTTTCTTCCACTGGGATTTCCTTAACCTAAACCTTTTCTTCTTCTTCAAATTTTGATTCTTTAGTATCTATTTCTTGATTGTCTTTAGGAGCTTCAACTTCTTCATTTGGAATCTCCTTTCCTTCAGCTAATACAACCTTAGGAACTTCACTCTCCATAGGTGCTTCTAAATTATCCACATAAGGAGGAATCTGATTATCCTCAGTATCTACATTCACCTCCTCATTTACTGGATTAGATACAACATCTTCAACATTCACTTCTTCAATATTGATCTTGTTTTTTGATAGAAATGCTTCCAGGATTTTCTTGGTTTCATCAACAACAACACCAGTTTCACCGATCATAAGTTTGTTCACCCTTATTTTGCTTTTGAATTCCTTCTTGGATTTGTCTAGGAGTGAATTCATCTCCTCAATAGACATTTCCTGACACAAGTCTGGAAGAATTCTCTTTCTCATATGCTCTTCTTCTATCCTAGCATTTACTCTTCTCGACTCCAAAACATCATACAAACTCTTAGGTAAACCAAACATAATTTCAACAAGAACTTTATTGAAAATATTCAGATGTTTTATTGTTGCCTCTTCAAGAATTATTTGACCTAATTCATCAAAAATTTGATACCATTTGCAGAGGGGTTTGATATTTCCATCCTTGACAACAACATTCTCAACTTCTTCAATTGTCATACCTAGTATGTCAGTTTTTGCCTTCTTCTTTGCCTTTTCTTCCCCACCAAAAGATTTCCTCTTGGTTACCTTGGTAGACTGAGTGCCGATAGCCTTCATTTCTTTCACAAATTCATCT
This sequence comes from Sequoia sempervirens, assembly GCA_007258455.2. Classification (NCBI taxonomy): domain Eukaryota; kingdom Viridiplantae; phylum Streptophyta; class Pinopsida; order Cupressales; family Cupressaceae; genus Sequoia; species Sequoia sempervirens. The sequence goes on along the minus strand of VDFB02281492.1, from coordinate 762,680,034 downwards.
AATTCAGTATCCTCATCTTCTGAGATGGCTTCATAGGTTCTTGTGCTCTTGTTCTTCTTCCTCTTACTGGAAGCCTTGTCTTGAGTTTGTATAGGAACTGGCTTGGATGCATGAGTAGATAGGGATGGGGAACTCCTTGTTGATCTAGTACGGGCAGAGGATGCTTCCGGACTAGAAGATTCGGTTCTTGCTGACTCTTTTCCTGCTTCAACTTCATCTCTCTTCCTTTTGGCTTCTCTTACTACTTCTACAAATATTCCCATACTTTTTGCAAAGACTTCCACTTCTTTCCTTACTCTTCTGACTATCTTTGGCTTATGTAATTTCTCATGGACTTGCATGCTCTTTTCTGCATAAGTTACAAAAATTTTCTTCTACTAGATTCAAAGGTATGCACAACAAATGTTTTGCATACATCTTCAAGATGTTCTCCTCGACTTCATATCCCATAGGCATAATCCATATCATTCTGGGATCAACAGCTTCCATATGGCATTGATCAATATCTACCATGAAACATATTGTATCTTTGTACTTCTCTATAATTGAGGTAGGTATTCTTTCTCTTGCATGCATCATATTCTGAATTTTTTTGAAGTACCCCCAAAGGGCAGTATTTCTGGTTTGACGATCACCAATTCCAAACAATATATCTCTTATTTGAATAGCTATAGGCTGATTACTTTGCCAATGAACTTTCCCAACACCCGGAACCTCACTCATGAAATAAAAGAATAGACACAGTAGTAGATTACCATATTTAAAGGAGTTCTTTTTATCCTTCTTAATCTTACCCAGATTCTCCATCAGTTGACTTCTAAGCAGCTCACACAAGTCATAATCTGTATTTTCTTTTACCATTTGATAGGATGCATAAATGGTCGTACCAGTTACTGAATTATCCTAGCTAGGGTGGTAGACCTTGTAGCCAATGACCATCAATGAAAATTTCACATCCACTTCAATAATATATTTTATTGTCATTGCCCTACTATCAAATTGTGCACATGTTGCATCAGTAACCTTATGATTCTTTACAGATTTCAAAATTGGCAGTTCACCAGAGGAATTTAGACCTGTGACAACACTTATAGCCTCTTTCGTAATCTTGAAAGGTATATTCAACCACATGAACTCGGCTCAAAATATATCACAACCATTTGCTTTTCTCAAATATGGGAAATTTCACAAACTGTGTGAACTTCTCTTCTAGGGTTTTGTATTATGACTTAACAGTGAATTCATCTCCAATTGTATGGTTGGAATAAAAATTCATCATTTGTGAGCTCCCTAAGTCTTCAATATTGGCATGTATGTAAGCCCTAATGTCTTCAGTGTGCAAGACACCGTATGGTACAGATGAAAATGCACCTAGGGGCTCGGTCTCAACATACTTATAAGGATGCCACTTGAACTTTGGATGGGGTCTATCCTTGAATTCAACTACCAATGGAGTGGCCATTTTTGTAGATTCACAAATTCATAGGTTTTTCTGATAAATAAATTTTCGTCGGATCAAAGTTTTGATCGTTGAATCTTCTTCACACTTGAATCTCACCGTAATTCAACAAAGTTCGCTCCAGGGATCTCCAAACTTCTTTTCTCCAAAATGAAAAGTGACAAATGAAAGATAAAAATTACTTTTTATCGTTCACACAACTAACCCTTTTTGTCGCAATAAATGATTTTACCCTAATTCATCTGGTTACCCTATTTCCATGCACTGAGACATATAATTCTTCTATGAATCTCCAATATTGAAAAATACTTTCTCCAATTGGTTGAGAAACATCTGAAAGGCATCTATGCACTTACTAGACTTATCCACATTCTAGTGTCAATTACCGACAAGGGGGTTAAGATATTTTCTTAACGGTTCCCCCTAGGCCAAAGGCCTAAAATTAATTCCCAGAGGAATTACCAGAAGAAAATTCTAGTGCTGACACATTTCCTTCAACAGAGGGATCCTTCTTCACCCATTACTTATGCATTTTCCTCCTAATCACATCAGTAGTGACTTAACCTTTTCCCTTAACATCCTGTTGCATGTTTTGTTTTACCAAATCTCTTCTGTTCCAACAGAATCTAGCAGTGTGGCCAAATTTGTTGCTGTTGTAACACACAACATTTCTCTATCCAAACCTACTATTCCACTAAGTTTTCCTTGATCTGTATTGGTTGGAAATATGCCCAAGTCTATTGCATGCATAGCATCTGACATATCTATGAAAGTTGTTCATCACATTTTTGCATTCATTTGACTTATGACCAAACTTATTACAATTAAAGCACTGACTTGAGAATGATGGTCCTCTTGGATTGATCCTGCTTCTACACTGAGAAGCCATATGACCAAATTTATTGCAAGAAAAATAATAACCATTGAATCTTTGAGCATTTGGTTGTCTTACCAGATTCCTTCTAGCTCCATTCACCTGATTTCCTTGCCTGAATCTCCCTTGTCCGAAAATCCTTTGTCCAGATTTGGAACTTTCTCCTTCTTCATAGCCAAGACCTCGCTTGTCACCATCAATCCTATGACCTTTAATTAGTTCATCAAACTTGGCTGAGCTTGCTTTGAATTTCTCCTTGTACTCACTTGCAGCAGTAAGTTCATTTATGAGATCATCAAGCTATTTTTCAAGCACTTCCTCATTGTTTTTAGATTGTTCCAATTCATTGTCCAATCAGATGCATTCTTCAAATTTTTCTTTCAAGGATTGAGTAAGTTTTTCTTCATTCTTCTTTCTATCTTCAATCTCCTTGGTCATTTTCATCATGATAGATTCCATCTCACACTTTAGGGAAACATTTTATTTGGAAATTTTTTCACATTCTTCTATTTTCTCCTTTAAGGAATGACTCAATTGTTCATCTTCCATGCTTCTATTCTTCTTCTTAAGCTGATCACACAATTCCTTTCTTTTCTCCCTTGATTCATTGATTTTGTCTTTCAATGACTTAATGAATTTCTCTGCATTCTCAAGATTTTCCTGCAGTTCTCAGTTCTCATATTTTGATTGGTCAAGATCATCCAAGGCCACCAAAAGTTGTTCTTGAGGACTTCTTGTATCAATTGAAAATACTTTCCAAAATCTCCCCAAGCTGTTAGACTTCTTTCAAGGAACTAGCTCTGATACCAATTGTTGGAAACAAGCAACACTAAGAGGGGGGGTGAATTAGTGTTGTGCAAAAATTAAATTTATTATTCTGATCTTTAACCCACTTAAAACATTCAACCAAGAGAAATATATAGAAACAAAAAGAAAACAACCACAACACCATAACACAAGGATTTTTACGTGGAAACCCTGTTAGGGGAAAAACCATGGTAGATGGTCAATCCACAATATGATCTAAGTATCCTCAAAAAGAATTTTAAAATATGGGAATGCACTTGCATTTAGGCTCATTGCCTAGAGCTCACTGCTCAAAATAGAGAGGGACACTGCCTTACAAGGATTTGGATTAGATCCAAGAGAATGAATTGAAAAAATAGCATCTATAAATGCTTGATTACAATTTTGGGTAGGCTTAGTAGTCGATCTTATGTCCTTTTGACTGATTCTGCACTTCTGCTATGCTCTGCTCTAACTCGCATCAAAAAATATTTAATGCATAAGTGAAATTGTGCATAATCACTCAATCACCCTTCTGATATTCACAACACACATCGGTACACCTTATACACACAAAATGAAATAATTGATCATTTATATATATCCATGACTAAGAATTTAATCACAACATGTTGGCTTCAATAAAACTTAAGAATATTTACAACTGTCGGCTCAAATCATGAATTATATTCAATGCGCACCCACACTGGTTGGTCACAACTTAGCTCGGACCCGAATCAAATTTTTTGAACACAAAAACATTTGAGTAAACACTCCTTGAATATCTATGACATGTTATATCATCTAGGTCAGCCACAAAACACAGATGAATAGAAAGATATCCAACCGGATCTCCAGACTTGCAGACAACTTGATACGAGGCACTGAGATTTTTGGACAACACAAGACATACATTGATTAACCTCCCATAAGATCCACAACTCAAAATAACGATAGAAAATCTATATGTGAATTGATGAACACTTAACTGTTGGATGCTCTATTCTTCCTTGACTATCCTCAATCTATTTTCCAGTAGGAGAAAATGATAACGTGTGGATCCAAAAATTGACTAGGGTTGCCATCAATGACAACACCAGAAAACATTTGCAGTGTCTCTTGCCAAAAGGAAATTCATGATAGACCTTATCAACCCTCAACATGATGAAGCAACACATGATAAACCTTATCAACCCTTAGAATGATGATTATGGAATGAAGCAACTCATGATAAACCTCATCAACCCTCAACATGATGACTATGGAATGAAGCAACTCATGATAAACCAAAGAAGAGCACTACAAATTGACACCACTACAAATCAACACCAATGAAGAACACTGCAACCAAGTATCTCTGACAAACATGTTTTTGACATTAATGAAAAACAATACCAACAAATTTATATTCCAACAAGTACCTATCCTATAGTTACCCTAGGGACCTAATTGCACCTAATAAAAATAGAAAAAGACTTTTCTTGACCTTTTAAAAATGTCTTAAAGTGCAAATCCATTTTTTTCCACCTAAGATGATTCTCATCCCCAAAAACAATCACATATAACCTTAGGACAACTCAAAAACACAAGAAAAATCACAAAATTAATATTAAAATAAATTTTATAATGAAATATTTAGTCCTCTCATTGACCAAGGCCAAGGTATCACTAGGATAAATATAATAGGGTTTCTATAGGACCTCCAATTTTGTTATATTGGACATAAAATTCACTTGCACACTTGAAAACTATTTATGTATGTTTTAGTAAACCAACATACTTGCAAGTCATAAAACCTATATAAAGAGAAGAAAAGGTTCCAATAAATATAAGGAGACTAACCTCAATAGATCTTATGCAATGAATTAGAGGTTTAGCATAATTTTTAGTTAGAGAGCATTTTGGATGATCCATTCAAGGGATCTTCAAGAAGTAATTAGGAGTTGTACATTCAAAATAGAGGTTTGCTTAGTGAAGTTCATCACTGGTTAACCACATGAACATTCAATTTCATTTAAATCATAATAATAATTATTTTATGACATGATTATAGTTGATCTAAATTCCTACAGTTGAATCTTGTTATTAAATTTGTTTGAAATTGATTTAAATATTGTAAAGGAAAAATATATTTATAAATTTACCTTCTTTTACTTACATTTAGATAAGAATCCTAAAATAATAGTTCATTATTTCAAAAATTATAATTTTAATCTTGTAACTGGCATAATTTGTACATTATAATTAATTTATTCTTAAATTGATTAAATTCTAAAATTAGGATGGTGAAAAATAAATTAAAATTTGTAAATTTTTGAACATCAAGAGGTTTTAAAGCTAATTTAAGATAGTGACCTAAACACTAAAATTAGAAGTTAAACATAAAATTTAAGTTATTTATGTTTTAAAGAAAATATTTATTTGAATAATTAATTTCTAAAAGTTTAAACAAAAAATAATGCATTAAAATTTGCGAGATTCTGTTGCTAGGAAGTTGAAAAATTAATGTATATATTGCTTTGCATGATTGAAAGTAACATAAGAACGGGGTTGAATTATAATTCAACATCTTAAATTTAGAAATCCCACTTTGAATTCCCACTTTGATTTTTGAGCTCCCTATGTGCATGGTGGATGTTCCCTTGGGGGTACCTCATAGTCACCCTCCCCTATCCCTTTCTTACTCTATAGTGCACCTCACACATTCTTTTCCACTTTCCTCGGGGGCCCCTCCTCCTTTTGAGGGACTAGTTGGGGAGCCTATGTTCCTACCATCTTGAGGTCCAAGGGATGGAAAAATGTTCTTCTCAACTCTCCTTAAATTTCCTCTCATTCTATTGATGATGTTCATAGTCGTCTGGTGCTTTCAGATTCTGACACTAAAACAAAAATATCTCTTTCAAAAATCCACTATGGATCAATTTTTTTTGTCGATGGAGAAATATTTGGTGGGAAAATTCTTTTCTTTTTGGTTGTCCATTGATATGGTTCGTCGGTGGAAAAAATCTCAATGGCTTCTTAAAGGCAGTGTGGATGTTAGTGCAATGGTTGGAGGGTTATTTATTTTCAAGTTTACTTCTATTGAGGATCTTCTTCTGACCCTCTACTTTGGTCTATGGGTGTATAGAAATCATAGCTTCTCTCTTTACCATTGGAAGCCTAGCTTCGACCCTGTAGTGGATCTTAAAAAACCCACCCATGTTTGGGTTCATCTACCTGATTTTCCTCTTAAATATTGGAATGATTCAATTTTCTAATGCATTGGAAACTTTCTTGGCCACTTCTTTACTACTGATAACATCACTAAAATGAGATCTAGGTTATCTTTTACTCGTTTTTGGGTCAATATAGATATTAATAAAACTATTCCTAACTTTATGATGCTAAAATATAAATATGGGATGGATCCCAACAAATTTTCTATGAGAATGGCATCATGTTTTGTCAAAAGTACTCCAAGCCTAGTCATCTTAATTTTGATTGTAAATCCTCGGTTAAAAGCCAAAAAAACCTATAGGTCCTACCATTCCTTAGGGGGATCTCAGTAAAATCTATCCCTTCAAAGATGATATTTTAAATATCCTTAAGACCCCTCCTAAATCTAGGCCTATGGGAGGTCAAGGCTTGGTAGATCTTATGGCTACTCTTGACAGACCTGTGACTTCAATGGACCATCCAAGTGAAGATTTATCTTTGAACCATATCCATATGTTGGGTTCACCTAGCTGTGATGCCTTTAATGGAAAGGATGCTCAAATTCCCACATTGGAAGAAACACAACCATCACCAATGGTATCTCAGAATCTAAAAATTCTTGATGATACACTACTAAGGAGGATTATTTCTATTATGGAAGTAAAAGACCTAGAAGATGGGGAAATATCTTGTACTCAAAATGATTGTGATGAGTCCCTAGTTGACTCTGTTAGAGCCATCCTAATAGAAACTACAAAAGTCCCTTAGAATAACAACCAACTCCTAACAGATACTATAGAAGTACCTCAAACTAATAGCCAACAAAATGGTATTGATGATTGGTTGGTACCCAAGAAAAAAGGAAAATAAAACAAGGTTGAAGTGGGGATAGAGACCAAAGTGGGTAGACCTTCTCAAAGGAAAACTAGGAATAGGGAAATGACTAAGGAGATTTCCATTGGAAAATAGAGGATGTTGGAAGCATCCTCAAAAAATATTTCTAAATGAAGTTCCTCTCATGGAACATAAGAGGGCTCAATAGCCCACACAAACAACTAGCTCTAAAGAACTACATTTTAGAGTACAAGTTTGATATTCTATTATTAAAAGAAGTTAAGATAAGACAATTTTTTTTTGAAATGATTTCCAAGAACATCTGGCCTACAATCCACTTTCTAATTAGTGATTCATCTAGTGCCTCAGGGGGTCTTGTTGTTATGTGGAATCTATAGAAGTTGAGCGACTTTGAATTATTCCAAACCAATCATAGCTTAGGTGTTCAATTCTCTACTACTAGTTTGTCTTGAGTTTTTATTAATATTTGTGTTGAAATGAACAAGACAATTGAGAGGGGGGGGAGAATCAGTTGTAGCAAATTAAACCTTCAAAATCCTCAACAGTAATCAGATCCATAGGCATTCATTGAAACCTTATTTTGTTAGTTTGATTAAACATAAAATGCAAATAACAAAAATTGAAATCACAACACCATACACAAGAGAACACCAGATTTACGTGCAAAACCCAATGAGGGAAAAACCATGGTGAGGATTAGCTCACAATATAAGTAATAGAAAAATTGGTATAAAAGGGGTCACTACCAAAATAGGACACACTATCCAAAAGGCTCACAACCAAGGCTCACTTCCATAGAAAGAATATAAGAAGATAGAAGAATAATGTTACACAAAGAAAACTTCTCAATGCAACAAGGAATCCACCGCAATTCTCATACACTTTCATAGTCTCACATGAAAGATTTCAGATGCCTTCAACTCACTGCCTTCAAGAACCCTAACATGAAATTCATACTGCTCTGCTGAAATTCACATCACACACATCATTTGCATCAATCTTACATCTATCTTTCTTCTTACTCTTTCATCTCATCTCTTGCATCAACACCATACATATTTATATCAAGCTCTAGCTCAAAAACCTTGAAACTATTGAAGAAGGTTGGAAACTATCCATTATACATACAAATTCAAAATAGGTCGGCACCTAAACATTCTTGCGATGGATAGGAACAGAAGGAAACCTACATAAATCCGTAATTAGGACCCAAATAGATCCCAACACTTCAACACGCTTCACATGTAGTGTCAAAAAGAAGGTTGGAAAAAACCCATGCAAAACACCATAATCATTAAGTATATGCTTCCTTAGAAGGTCGGCCAACACCCATGCAAAACACCATAATCATTAAGTACATACTTCCTTAAATCAATTTGAGAAGCCAAAAGTTCTAGACAACATAATTCACTTGAACTCAATCTAGAATAATCCATGAACTACTTAAGATTCATCAAACACTTCAACTTAGAACAACAAGTAACCCTTAATTACATATTGATAAATGAAACTTACTCTATACTGCTCCTAATCAAGTAAAAAATTCAATACAAAAAGATAAAATCATTATAAGAAACTTCCCAATTCTGCACAACCTAAAGCCAAATAATGGAGAAACACAGAGCAAATACATTTGTCCTAGACCATAAAAAACATCACTAAACGATTGGTTCACACACTAGTGAAAATATCTCGCACTGTACAATGATCCATAAAACCAAATTCTGAATATAGCAACCTATTACACTATTGAATAACTTGCAAGATCTGCATAGGCATAGCATCAACAAAGAAAGAACATAGAGAAAAATACCAGAGCACACTATGAACACTTGCACAACATAGTTTACTTTGTTTATCAAATTTTCTCAAAAGCACTTGGAAACCAAGTACTAGAAACATCATCTCAGCTCATTACTTCATTCCAACTCACCTTCAGACCTTGCAAAAAAAAATGATAGCTCCATGTACTCATAAAATTTCCTCAATGTCTCAACTACACATGCACAACTTGTTTTCTTCCTTTTCACAATTTTCTCAATATCCTCAACATCTTCATTCCATAGTTGACATCAATGAAAATACCATCATACTTACAATAATCTCCCCCTTTTTCATTGATGGGAACACAAGATGTGAAAAGCCACCAAATACCACACAACTTTGAACACTCTCTCCTTGAGTAGATAAGATTTTTTTACACATGATTCTCTCTCCCACTTTGACATCAATGGAAAAGGATAAAATGTTTTATATTGTTCTCCCTTTTTGACACTAAACAAAAAATACCTTCTCTAAATACTCCCCCTTAGGAGTACACCCAACTAAATCAACAACTCAATGACAAAACATGACACTACCTACTACCCCTGAGAGGTAGCCACCAACATTAGTCCAAAAAAGATATAGATCCATAGATCCATTGGACTAATGCATCTCCATATGCATTTAGTTCAAGAAAGGAGGGGAAATAAGCCCCAAAATTTCCTGAAGATACTTAAAAGTATCCTTAGGAAGAGCCTTAGTAAATATATTAGCAATCTGATCCTTTGTAGTAACATACTCAAGCTTCACTTCATTCTCCATAACCTTCTCTCTCAAAAAGTGATACCTGATAGATATATGCTTTGTCCTTAGAATGCATCATTGGATTCATTGAAATGTTAATTGCACTTGTGTTATCATAGAAGATAGATATAGGTTCATCATATACAACTATGATATACTTCAATGTCTATATTATCCATAATAATTGTGCATAGCATGATGCTGTTGTAATATACTCAACCTCTATAGTGGATAAAGAAACTGAATCTTGTTTCTTACTCAACCATGACACCAATCTACATCCAAGAAAGAATGCACCACCACTTGTACTTTTCCTATCATCAACACAACCAACCCAATCTGTATTTGTATAAGCACTTAATGTGAAACCAGTATCCTTAGGATACCATAAGCCATAATTTGGTGTGCCTCTTAAATATTTGAATATCCTTTTTACAACTACAACATGCGTTTCTTTAGGATCTTCTTGAAATCTAGCTACCAGACAAACTACATGCATGATATATGGTCTAGTAGTAGTCAAATGAAAAATTCCACCAATCATAGATCTATACTTGCTCTGATCATCCTCAGGTGAATCATCATCTTTGCTCAATATACAACCAGTCACCATAGAAGTACATACCAGTTTGGAGTTATCCATTCCAAACTTCTTCAACATCTCTTTGACATACTTAGATTGTGAAATGAAAATACCTTTATATGTTTAATTGATTTGTAGACCAAGAAAGAAATTCATCTCCCCAAACATTGACATCTCAAACTATTTTTTCATTTATTTTGCAAACTACTTACACATAGCCTCATTTTCTACCAAAGATAATATCATCCACATATACTACTACTATTAATATTTTGTCTTCGTCAATTTTAAAGTAAAGATTACTATCTGCAGTGCCTTTACTAAATCCTTGCTATATCAAGTACTTGTCCAATCTTGCATACCAAGCTCTGGGATCTTGTTTCAATCCATTTAGTGCCTTCTTCATCTTACATACCATATCTGGTTGGTCTGGCAATTGAAATCCTTCTGGTTGTTCCATGCAAACCTCTTCTTCCAATTCTCCATTCAAAAAAGCAAACTTCACATCCATCTGATAAACCTTAAAATCTTTATGTGTTGAAAATGCCAAAAACATTCTGATAGCTTCCATCCTAGCCATAGGAGCAAAAGTCTCCTCAAAATATATACCTTCTATTTGTGAGTAACCCTTACACACAAGTCTTTCCTTGTTTCTCACTACTTATCCATTCTCATTTAGCTTGTTCTTGAATACCTATTTAGTTCCAATTATGTTTTTATTTTTCGATCTAGGGCCCAATTCCCAAGTCTGATTTTTCTCTATCTACATAAGTTATTCTTCCATTTCCTTCATCCAATGCTCATCCTTACATGCTTCACTCACTGATTTGGGTTTGAATTTAGAAAGTAAACACAAATTTACCTCAACTTCAATAACTTTGCTTCTTGTCAATACAAATTTCCTCTTATCTCCAATGATCTGATCTTCAAAATGATTCTTTTGCACATTTTTAGGGGTCTTCTCCGAAGCTTCTTCCTCTTCATTCTGCACTTTTTTCTCATTATATTTTTTTTCTACTTCTTTGCAATAAGGTTCTTCTGACACATATCCATCTACTACAATAGAATTTTGTAGGTTTTCATCAACTTTAATATTTGCACTTTCAACTATCTTCATCATCCTTTTGTTGTAACATTTGTAAGCTTTGCTTCTAATAGAATATCCAAGGAAGATACCTTCATCAGACCTTGCATCAAACTTTCCTAAGTTTTCTTCATCTCTTTTGATGTAACATTTGCTTGCAAACACTCTAATATACTTCACAGTAGGAATCCTTCCATACCATAACTCATAAGGAGTCTTTGTGTTGTTAGCTTTAATTTGAACTCTATTAAGTATGTAAATAGTAGTATGAATAACTTCTCTCCAGTAGTCTTATGGTAGATTTTCCTCTTTCATCATAGTCCTTGCAGCTTCTTGAATAGTTTTGTTTTTTCCTTTTAACAAATCCATTCTGCTGAGGAGTTCTAGTGGAAAACAAATGCCTCTTTATTCCATGAACTTCATAAAACATGTTAAACTCGTTGGAGGTGAATTCACCACCTATGTCAGACCTCAAACATTTTGTTTTTAAATCCATTTCATTATCAACCATAGCTTTAAATTCCTTGAATTTATCTAATGCATCAAATTTCTCTCTAAGAAAAGTAACCCATGTTATTCTATAATAATCATCAATCAAAAGAATAAAGTACATGTCACCTTGTAGACTTCTCACCCTTGTAGGACCACAAAGACATGTATGCACTAATTCCAACAGTCCAGTAGCAGATTGTTCCTTTCCCTTAAAGCTAATCCTTTTTTGTTTTCCAAATTGAAAACTCTCACAAATAGTGTTGATAGATTTTATGATTCCAGGTAAATGTCTTACTGCATGAACTGAACTAATTCTTTCCAAATTATAAAAATTCATGGGACAACTCTCTGGTGCCATAACCAACTATCATTAATTCGAGACATAAAGAAATGACCATCAAAACCCTTAAGCTGATAGATGTTTCCATCTGTTCTCTTACCAGCAACAATCATAGTTCCATACCCTTTCCAGATCTCACATGCTTCATCCTTAAACACAATATTATACCCTTTGCTACACATTTGTCTGAAACTGAAGAGATTATGTCTTAAGCCCTTAACATTATAAATTTTTTTAGTATTATGCTTTCCATCAAAACTGATTGAACCTATTCCACAAATCTTAGCTCTTGAACCATCTCCAAATTTAACTAATCCTCCATCATACTTTTCAAAGTTAACAAACTTAATTTTGTCTCCAGTAATATGATTAAGGAAACCACTATCAATAACCCAGTAATTCTTATCCTCTTTGGCATGAAAAGTAGATACCAAAGTACCTTCAACCTTATCCTTCTTTGAAATAATTTCCTTCACACAAATTTCAGGGTTAGCAAAAACAAATTCTTCTTTTATAGCCAAAAATAGACATTCATTATCATCAAAATCTCCATAATCAGATTCATCATCAGAAATACCAACATCTTCTTTCAAATAGTAAGCTCTCTTAATCATCTTTCCTTTATTTCTTTGTTCTTATTGTTTAGAGCTCTTTTTGGACATCTAGAAGCATAATGACCTATATCACCACATCTAAAACATTTGAAAGGTAATTTACCTTTGTACTTACCGGTGCACTTTTTCATCTTCCTCACAAAGTTAGCTTCCAAATCATCAAGATCTTCACCTGAATCCTCAACCTTCTCTGATTTACCAACCTTGAAAGTAGTCTCAACTTTTGTACCTTTCTTCAATTTTCTCATTTCAAATGCAATTAGAGTACCAATCAACTAATCTCTAGAATAATTGTCAAAATCAATAGTTTCCTCAATAGTAGATACCTTTTCACTATAACAATCTGGAAGAGATATGATAACTTTCTTGACCACTTTAGATTCTTTAACTGTTGCACCAAGGCATCTCATATTACTTACCAATTCATCAACTCTCTGTATGTATCCTTTAATTGTTTCATTTTTAGACATATGCATCATTTCAAATTGTGCCTTCAAGTTCTACAACTTTGCTTGTTTGACCTTTGGATCTCCTTCACAAATGCTTTCTAACTTATCCCAAACTTCTTTAGCAGTCTTCAAATTCATAACTTTAACTAATTTAGTAGTTGAAAGACTATTCACAATAATAAATCTTGCCTTATTATTGATCTCATGTGCCTTGATTTTTGCACTTGTACTTGGACCATTTAGAGGTGGAGTATACGTATTCTGATAAGGCTTCTCAATCTCATATCCTTGAGCAGAAAAATATCCTTCTATATTTGTCTTTCAAAATGCATAATCTAACCCATCAAATCTAGGATATTCCAAAGCAATCTTGTTCACCATCTTAGATCTACCTCAAGCAGTTAAGCTCTTCTTCAAGGAAACTTTCTCCAATACCAATTGTTGAAATGAACAAGACAATTGAGAGGGGGGCGAATCAGTTGTAGCAAATTAAACCTTTAAAACCCTCAATAGTAATCAGATCCATGAGCATTCATTAAACAATTATTTTGTTAGTTTGAATAAACATAAAATGTAGATAATAGAAACTGAAATCACAACACCATACACAAGAGAACACCAGTTTTATGTGGAAAACCAAATGAGGGGAAAATCATAGTGAGGATTAGCTCACAATATAAGTAATAGAAAAATCGATACAAAAGGGCTCACTGTGTAATGCCCCGCCACACAACCCTAGAGGAAGTTGCAATTAACTACACAGATGCACAATTTTTTTTTTGTGGGTATGTGTAGGATCATGGTGGGCCAAAAAGTGGCAATGAGGAAAAAAACACGTCTTTCATTGACCAAAAAATGCGAAAATAATGTGTTGACTTTTTTTAGGCTCGAGTGTCACCATACCAAACACCAAACCTAGTTTTACAAATCGGATATCCGATTCTCAGATATCTGATTTGAAAAAAGAATATATATAAAAAGTCAGTCGTTGTTTCAAAGTTATCTGACAGTGAAGAACCCACGGGCGCACAGTGCATTGCTTCACATAACGAATATCCGATTTGGGAAAAATACGATTTGGAAAGGTAATTTTTTTAATTTTTATTTGATTTGATTCAATTTTGATTTAGATTTGAATAATTTCATACGGTTTTTTGTTGATTTTTTTTATTTTTTTTGATCGGTATAAAGAGATTATTATATTAAATTTAAAAAGGAGAAAACAACAAATATTCTTGGTTTACATCAGAGAGAAAGAACCCCGAAAGACTCCACACCAGAACAACAGACACCACAGATTACCAACAACAACCAAAGACTCTACCTCGAGACTAAAAGCACAACTACAATTTTGCACCACGACCAGGTCTTCCCTTGGTCTGAGATCGTAGGACCATAGCAAAGCTTTGCCTTTTCAGATTCCTATCTTTCCTCCCTTTGATGATTTGCCAGCCATCCTCCACCTTCGCAGCTTCCTTCTGCCATTCCATTCCCTTTGCTACACAACCGACTTGCACCATTTCTATCTCCTCCCTCTTCCAATCCTCAACTGCTTCAGAAAGTATCCATGCTTCGTCCTCCATTGATTGCTCATTCTGCCTTCCCTCCCCCCCACAACTTACCCCATTGTCCTTCAACTTCACCAGGCCTGATTTCTCCCTACATTCTGGTGTTTTGGCTCCCTGTTGAGATTCCGTTGCTTTCCCTTCAAGACCGTTTTCCATAGCACCATCTTGCACTCTAAGAGACTCTGTAGAGCCATTCTCCCTCAGAGGCTCTAAGTCCCTTCCTTTCTGTTGTAAATCAGATTTACCCACTGCCTCAAACGTAGCTTTAGCTTGCTGTTCTAAATTTTCCTCCTGCTTTTCAACAACATAATGGCTACATGAGGCTTCCTGCCACCAAGTAGCTGGTTTAGTCCATCTGGGTTTTTCACATTGTGCAGCAATATGACCAGTTTGGAAGCATCTCCTGCATCGAAAAGGAACCCCTTCATAGTCCAGAGGTTGTGCCCAGCAACCTTTGGAAGTTTTAATTGAGACCTCTTCAGGAAGAAGGTTTGAAACATTCATCTCCACCAAAATTCGAGCATAGGTGGAGTGCAAAAGATTAGAAGAACTTTCATCAACCATCAGAAAATCCCCTAAAGAGTTTCCAATGGCTTCTAAGCAAGACTCAATCCACAAATGTAGAGGCAGGTTTGGGAGTCTTACTCACAGAGGGACTTTATCAAAAGTCTCAGAGGCAGGGTTAAAATCTAGATGCCAGGGCTTCAAGGACAGAGCATACTTCTCCTCCCAACTCTAGAAGTATTCACACAAAACTTTATTTCTATTACCCACAGACTCAAACACCACAGTGAAAAAACCCTTTGTAGCTGGGTAGATCTAGATGCAACCTTCTACAATGGGGGCCCAATGCTCAGATATCCATTTGTGTAAATCACAGAGCCGGGGCCAAAAACCTTTGAAGCATCCTATTAGCCCCAGATGAGAGAAGACATCAACATTGTGCATGACCTCCGCCTCAATCTCTTCCTGCAAAACAATCGTCGGTTTCTCTGCCTTGGCATCAACATTTGGGTTCCCAGGTGTCTGTAGATTCACCCCCCCCCCCCGGCTTCCTCCTGCTATCGGTCTGGAACATGGGTCTGTAGTACTCTCACCCCGCTCACCTCCTATCCCTATTCACTGCCTAGCCGGAAAAAGCCTTGTGTTCCACCCTTTGCCCGTGCCCCCCTCACTATCTTTATTTTTTCCGGAGGCTTGAGCAGAGCCCACAACCCCCGCGCCTATCGCTTGATCACCACGACACTGTTTAGGAGATCCAGCATGGAGCCCCTGTGTGCCTTTCTCGCCCAATCGCAGAACAGGAGAAACCCTAGCCTCCACTCGCCGTAGCTTTCAACCGTTGAGCTCCATCCGATTGATTGGTAGAATTGATAATTATTAAAAAATTGTTTTTGTTGATTTTTTTTAAAAATAGGGTTTTTGATTGAATTTTTGTGAAAAAATTGAGTTTAGAATGGATTTTGATAAAAAAAAATGAATGTTTTGTGGATTTTTTTTCACAATAGGGTTTTGATTGAATTTTTATGAAAAATTGAATTTAGAATGGTTTTTGATTAAAAAAATGAATGTTTTTTGTGGATTTTTTTTCAAAATAGGGTTTTTGATTGAATTTTTATGAAACAATTGAGTTTAGAATGGATTTTGATAAAAAAATGAATGTTTTTAATGAATTTTGATTTAAAAATAGTGTTTCATTTATATTGTCTAATTTTAGATTAATTATTTTTTAACTTTAATCAGACATTATGGCTGCCGGGAATGAGAATGCACAAATTCTACCAGTTGAGATTGAAAATCCACCAGCTCAAAATCAAAATGCAGAAATGCCAAATGCTCCACCACCTCTGCAACCATCAATTGAAGACTTAATTCATGAAAAATTGGAGCAATTGAGGGGAATTTGTGATGTTTATAAGAAAATCCCTTGATTATCCCGTATGTCAACCACATTGAAAGGAATAATTACAAATGTAGAAACCCTCTCCACCCAACATAATGCATTTCATTTGTGGCGAGAAACCATGAGGCAATATTATGCATGTGGATTGTCTTAAGATGATGTGAAAGATCTCCAAATAACAAAAGCCCAAATAGCCTCTTTATTTATTAACCCCAACACTGGTTTTCCAGTTAATGTTAACAAACCAAAACTTTCTATAAAATGGTGCACACATAGGGGCATAGTAGATAACTTTTGGGATTGTTGGTGTATGGTTTTTGATAAACCACCCAACAATAATCTTGATGTACCTTTTTACTTTATTAAAAAATTATATGCTGAGTTTTTGTTATCATGTCAATTACTTTGACATTAAACCCTTCCAGGGTGTTGGTGGAGGTATGCCCCAGGATAGGCCAGGGGCAGCTAGAGTAGTCAGGCGCCCACATGTTCCCTGCCCTCCCCTTCCTCTGCCACCTCTAGTACAACATCCAAATATTATGAAGGATGCAACCACACAAACTATCCAGGCCATTCACTCTTTGAGTGGTCTTTTGGTTTTCCATGCTTCTTCAGTAGCTTAGCCATAGTCTGGTGATCTTGGCGATGGATCCAATGCTGCTACATCATCCTCCTCAGGTCCACATATTTGTGTGCCACATATTTGCAATACGTGCCAACAAATATGTTTGGGTCCTATTGTACAACCCCTTGAGCAGCCATTAGACACTTCTGATTATGACATCCAGGATGTGGAGATTATAGCAGATCACATGCAGGGGAGTGGAGCACACCCTATAGAGTCCTCTCCTGCTAGAGAGGTGGACATTGGAGTAGTTACACAGGTAACATTTAAGGTGTAAATTCATAACTTGCATTTTAAAAAAAATGAATATTAATAAAAGATAGTATCAAGTACTAATATTTATTTACATGGTCTATTTAATAGTTAATGTCTGAGGAGGAGCTCACATGGGTGACTAATAGCACCCTGAGGGCCATTTAATTTTGCCTTGAGATGCACACAGTATGTATTATCACACTCGCTCATTTACATTTTTTTACTGTATACTTGCTTGTCATTTGAATTGTCATTAATGAAATTATATATTAACTTATATGTTTATCTTATTCTCTGCTTGTAGGAAACACCTAGTGCGAGCGAGGTGCGATGCTCTCCAGACTATGGATGCACAATGTTAGATAAGGGAAAGGTAATTGAACTAAAATTTGATTGAATTAAGATTTATAAGATATTTTATTGATTATGCATACATTGACATAGATTTGTAGTTTCATATGTACTTGTCATTTTTATGTACAGGCGGTTGTGAGCTATACATCATTTTTGATAAGTTCCACAACACCTAAAGGAGTAGGTATTCGAACACCTGAAGGAGGAGGTGTTGAAACACCTAAAGGAGATACAAAAAAAGATCAGCCTAAAGAGGTATGTGTTTATTTTATTTTGTGCTTGGTAAATATGTTCTTATTACTGACAATTCTATGCTAACTTGGATCAATTTCATGTTTTTGTTCACATATATAGATTGACGTTACAAAAGTTGGTTTGGTTAGCTCTTTGAGAGGGGTATATTCTAGGACTCCTAACCCTTCGAAGAGATGTATATTTCAGGTAATCAAGATTTCAATTATAATTCAATGTGTATTGATTTTTATGTTAATTATTCGATTTTAAATTATATAGTATAACTAATCTCAATTGTGGTTTGACTTTTTCTTGTGCAGCTACCTTCAGAGCCAACAAGTGCTTCAAAGAGGCTCCATTTTGATGATCCACTAGTAGTTTAGGATGAGATATACATTTTGGCATGTAAATATTGAATAGATACCGAGATGGCATATGCCACATATTGTAAAACTTTGTTTGAGTTGGCGTTGATGCCATTTTTGTATATGGACATACACTTGATTATTGGATAATTTGATATATATAGAAGTTGACAATCGAAATTTAATTTCCTCCTCATGTGCATGATTAAACTCTTTGAAAATTTAATCAAGTGAGCAATGGTTAAATATCAATGTACAATAGCATAAAAAGAATGGTTAAATATTATGTAGTTTATATTCATATTGTTGATTACATTGCATTGCACATCTTTCAAACTCAAAGAATTACTTCACATTGCATAAGTAACAACTAGATGCTGATAGATGAAAAAAAATCAATAACAATATAGTTTTTACAAAGTCAACCTAAGTAGTTATGCAATTACTTCACATTACATAACTAATAACTAGAAGCAGCTATCAATTGCATTAGCTTGTCATGGAATTCTATGAGACCAAATTTCTTTCAGGAAACTTGGCACAAAACTCACAAAAAATGAAAAGAAAGCACTCAAACAAAATTTAAAGGGGTCTCAGGCCTGCTGCCCCCTCATTCCACACGCTATGCAACCATTTACTTTTGTTAGTTTTATGATCAGTGGTCGATTCCACAAAAGGATATAAAAGTCATGGAAAATCCTAACCTGGGAATTGGACATTCCAGCAGGTGACTAACATCTTCTTATGGTCGTTCATTTACATTGTCAAACCAGGGAATGTATACTTGAAATGTAGTGGCACTATATGTGCACTAAGAACCAGTTTTAGTCACAATTTACCAGAAATAAATGATTGGAAGGAATTATACTTATGCTGCAGGAATGTAATGTAAATTCTTCTTAACTTAAGCATAACTTAATCAAAGCATAAATCATGACAACTATTACTAAGAAACAAACTATGAACTGGCATTATACTACAGGAACAAACACATGGATGGATTCCCGATGCTGCAGGAACAATATAAGACTGAGTTTGCACTGAAACCTTCAAGAATGAAATCTAACTTATAATCAACAGGAGATAAATAACTAACTACAGATACTCACTAAGTGGGCCCCCTTAGCAAGCATCAACCAATTTATGCAAGAATTGAACTCAAAACTTCATTAGCTTTTATTCATAAACTTGGAATCATATACATTGATTGTTCTGCTTGTAAGAAAACTAACAAAAAACACCGTTTCTCATTATAATACTAACTTTAACACACTCTGTTGCTCACTCACGCAAGAGGAACACTTATTTATATTAGAAAAGCAACTAACTACCTAACTCTAACAGAGAAAGACGTGGACATAAATGCATCCTGAAACCGAGGAACAAACTTCTCATAAATGAAGGCATATCTGTTCAACATGATTAAGAGAGAATTTAGTATTCCACTCTTCCTAGATTAATGATCATTTATATTTCCTCCCAACGACCCGATCAGAGAGTATTTGCTAGAACAACTTCCTCGATGTCGTGCTGGAAATGGACTTTACTACAGGGCCGAGATCTACTGCGCTTTGACTCGTTCATGCTTCCTTCAACAACCTACGATGCACATGGCGACAAAAGTGAAAGAAAGCACGCATGGAAAATAACACGATACACATTCATTAATCACATATTAAATCCATTTCATTATCCAAAAACCACATGCATTATATCAATCATTTAGGAGGTCAAATAGAGCAATTAATATAGACACATAGAGATGTTAAGCTGCAGGAATATAGGAATGTGTTGCTATAGGATACTACCCAATTTTAGATAAAAAGCCTTTAATCAAAGAGTTAAAACAACCATCAACAATAAGAGTAAGGGTATTAAAAATACATCATAATATTCAAATTATGAGAATATTTCAAGCTCATCAATTAGATTTAATGCACAAAAAATTAATTCTAAATCAAACACAATAACACAGTAGATACCCTGGGAAAACCCTCCTCTTGAGGGAGAAAAAACCAGCCAATAATATCACTTATATTATTGAATCACAATAGAAACTCCTTTACAATGAAGGCTGATAATGAGGCCTAATAATATGCACCACAGACTGATGCCAACACAACAATACAATGATGTAATTCTCAAATGATAATCCTCATCCTTCTCACAATAACTCGATCTGCACTTGAAGAGTTTCTCACTAACTCGCACTTGATATGAAATGGAATGTATGAAAAATGTATATCTCAAAACAATGAAATGTATCTAATATATATACATGCTGAGAGAGATGCGACTCTTCACAATATAGGTCAGCCTCCAAAAAGAATGTGCCTCCTCAAAGATTGCGCCTCCAAGATAGAAGTCGACCTTCATAAAATAATAAATATTATTTGACATAAATCGTGCCTCAAGCATGTTGGCCTCTTCATAAATGCACCTCTTCATTAACTCGTATCTCTTGATGAATTAGCATTAATCACAAATCGATATATATATATATTAAATAGCTTTGGCTATATTTAATTTATTCTTATGTAGAGGAGATTGCTGGAAGGATATGACTGACGCTGCAATAATCATCAACACTCCCTCTCAGCTAGGGAGGATACTTCTAGCTGCACAAGGAAAATCACCTCATCATGATGCCTAGTACTATGGCTACAACCATAAGTGAAAAGAAGAATATCATCTCATCATGATATTAGATATCGCCTCAACATGATATCAACCATAATGGCTACAACCATACTATGGTGTGTACAAGTGTTCATCGCAGACCTTAACTAAAACAACATCCAGAGGTGCTCTTCTGGTCAGCAACACAACAATCTTCTTTAGGTTCAATAGGCTCCCTCTGAATCTTTAAGGGCTCTTCCGGTCAGCAACACAACCATCCAGAGGTGCTCTTCCAGTCAGCAACACAACCATCTTCTTTAGGTTCAGTAGGTTCAGTTCCATGGCTGCAAGTTGTGACTTCACGCTTGATCATTTCTTTGGTTGGCATGACTTCCTCATAAGATGCCTCAAGCTTTTCATCGCTAAGCAATCTCTCATCACCTTCCTGCAGTAGAGTTATTAGCATTCTTCAAAAATCATAAGAATTCTTTTAGTACACTCAAGAGTTATCAGATGTCTTCTTGGAGTCTCAAAAGTTATATTGTATCATTGTTACATTGGTACTTAAGAGTGGTAGCTTAATATAGGTCCACAATACAAAACCTGGTTTACCTGTGTAGTGTAACAGTGGCATAGGAAGATTTTTCTTTGAAAGAAAAAATGAAAGCTCAACCTCTTGGAATGAAAATTCTTGTTTGCAAAACAAATGAATAAGAATGGGGTAGTTAAGGTGTTTGAAGTGATTTAGAGGTCGCTTTTAGGGTAGTTAAGGTGTTTGAAGTGATTTAGAGGTCACTTTTAGAGAAGAGAGATGTTGAAGAGTACATCAAGTCAGTGAGAACCGAAGTGTAATGTGTTTTAGTTTGTGGTACCCCTTTGTTTCTCAGCAGATGTGTGATAAATTCTTAGTTCAATGATGTTGAACAATTTTTGAAAAAAGAAAGTTGTGTCACAGTTCACATTCAATCCAACAAGCAAAAATGAAAGCTCAGCCTCCTGGAATGAAAATGCTTGTTTGCAAAACAAATGAATAAGAATGAGGTAGTTAAGGTGTTTGAAGTTATTTAAAGGTCACTTTTAGGGTGGAAGGATTAAAACTCCATTTTGAATGCACAAAAAAGAATGGAATTACTTCAAACCAAGTTTGTGAAGAGGTTAACTATGTTGCCCACTAGTTTCCCTTAAGAGTCCAAAGTGCTAAAAGGAAGAAATATTTGAAGGTCTATTTCTCGGAGACCGTGATGCTTACAGACTCTTCGTTCGAGGCTATGGGATCATGTTGGGACCATATACAAAAACCTCTCTCAGTTTTTTCTATCTCGGAGGCGTTTTCCTGTGGTGATGACTTTTCAGTGGAGGGAAAAGTTGCCAGATGCAAGCAGTGTAAAGTTGCAAAGTGGTGCAACTTTCATTCCGCAACTCGTACAACCAAACAGACTGTCCCTAAATGTTCGGATGGGTACGTTTACGCTAGGGATGGTCCTCTCTTGCACCCAAATCGCCAAATCACTCCAAGCTACATTGGGCCGACGATTTCCCTTAAGAGTCCAAAGTGCTAAAAGGCAGCAATCTTTGAAGGTCTATTTCTCGGAGACCGTGATTCTTACAGACTCGCCGTCCAAGGCTATGGGATCATGTTGGGACCATCTACAAAAACCTCTCTCAGTTTTTGCTATCTCAGAGGCATTTTCCTGTGGTGACGACTTTTCAGTGGAGGGAAAAGTTGCCAGATGCAAGTAGTGTAAAATTGCAAAGTAGTGGAACTTTCATTCCACAACTCGTATGACCAAACGAACTGTTCCAACATGTCTGGATGGGTACGTTTACGCTAGGGATGGTCCTCTCTTGCACCCAAATACGCTGAATCACTCCGAGCTATATTGGACCGAGTGAAATTAAGTGAAAAATTGATGTAGACACAAGGGCACAATCACAAATTCTCTGCAACCTGCCTATTTGAGGCATCTAACAAGATTATTCTGACCTCTTTGGATAGTCCAAAACTCCATTAAAACTTGACAAGCAACTAAATACACATTTCCCTCTTTAACCCCCTTAAACCCTTGTAATAGTGAGAAACTAGTTTTTGTCCAATTACTCCACAATCTTCCAAAACACTAGATGAACACATGACTGATTCAAACACCCATATCCAAGTTACACAACATATATGAGAAACAACATAGACTCCTTTGGACCAGCATTGACTTCCTATACATTCACCCTTCAATAGGCTACTCAATTAGCCCAAAAATGCAAAGCAACATACCTTCAAACACCACACAGACCCCTGAAACCTTGGGGCAGCAAATAAATTTCCAAGAAAACAAAGATTCTGCAATTGGATTCCATTTGTACAGACCTGTAACTGTCAAATCAAAAAACCCTTGTTTTTAGTGTAATTCTTGAGGGTTTATTGGATGTAGCACTTCCACAACCTTTTAGACTCTACCACCACCTTAGACACCTTTATTTATGCCCCAATATGCTTAGAAAACAAAGAAACTTCTAGTATCTCAGAGATTTTTGCAAACCCTAGGGTAAAAACTCTATTTTCAAGTGAAAAAAAACCACCATTTTTAGACCTTTAACTCTTCATTTTATTTCAAAACCCAGTTCTCCACACCTTCCACTTTTGAAACAATACAAGAGATTTACACATCAAATTGCAAGTGAATATAATTTACTATATCTTAACATAAAAAATGAAAAACCTAATAGAAAAATGTATCAATGACGTACAAGGATGTATAAGAAAGTTCAAATTTGAAAATAGAATGTAAACTTAGAAAACTGTAGATTTGAAAACCTTAATAATGTAAAACCCTAAAAAGAAGGTTGGATCAAGTGTAGGATTGGTTGGGCTCAACAAAATATAAAGAAAAAAAAAGTTTATTTATGAAGTTAACCTAGGATAATTAAGTAAATGCAATCAATCAAACACAATCAACCTAACATAATTAAGGGTTGATAGGGGTATTTGATAATTAAGGGTTGATAAGGGTATGAATGTTTATCTTTGATCTACTCTTGAATATCTAGGGACTTGGTGGTATTTAGAAATATCATAAGGGTTGTTGATTTCTCATGGGGAGGCAAGTTCTCCTAGATCAATCCCCAAAAAGTGAAACAAGATTAAAAATAGTTGGCAAGCACTCTAGATGTTCAAATTTGTTACTCATTTTTATTGCATTGAATCAAAATGTCTCACTATTAATTTCTCCAATGCTATAAGATAAATGAATGTTTTCATGATTATAATGAATATATTGTATGTTATTAATGCTAGCGTATATCATCAAATTATGCCAAACATGTGTTTAGTCAACTCAAAGTGGGTGAATGATGCCACTTAGCCAAAAGTTTGAATTTTGAATTTTAAAATGAAAGGGAATAGGTTTGTGACCATGAGGTCACCCTTGCAATTGAAGAAGTGTCCTAGAATGGGTTAATAGTTAAATCTAAGTGGCTAACAATCAATTCCAGGTGGCTAATGGATAAATGAGGGCATACCCATTGGTGAATGTGATAAATGGGAAAATAAGGTAAATGTATAGATGTGTGTGAATAAGAATAGGATAGGGCTAATTGTATAGTGATTTAAGTATGCAAATTGATAAAAGGCTAGAGAGATGAGCTTGAATTTAGATGTTGAGTCACTACGTACATGTATCAAGACATTTCTTCAAAATAGACACAAAATTGTGTGGGAAATGACATGGTATGCACAAATTTTACTGTTACAATTACACACATATTGATTTACAAATGCTTTGCATATAGATTAAATTTACTTCAAAATTAATACCTATTAATACTTCTTCTTTAAGAAAACAGGATTATGTATTCTCTAATAAAAATTTCACCATAACAAGACTTCTTGCAATTACTTCAATTGTAGCATACATAATTTCATATTGCACCTATCAATGTGCCCATTACATCTTCACGTGTGATTGCTAGTATATGTACATCTCTTCAAAAAACATAGATGGGTTAAGTTCTCTCCTTACTCTTTGAGTAAGAGATATATAGTAAGAGATAGTAGGGGAGAGGACTAGATAGTATTACAAAACCTGGTTCAAACGAGCATACCGACAGGAAAGAACCAGGAAGAAAACCTTCAGTTGTAGCTCGATTAAGTACAAAAATAGACCCCTTTACAAAACCTACGAGTTTCCAAAATACAGACCCCTTTACATTTTAAACATACCCTTTATACAATTCCATACATTTGACCCATATTTCAAAAAACATCACTGGGTATAGATTATGCCCATACACAATTATGACCGTTTTACATTGTTTCCAATTTGAGAATTCAAATTTTAAAATTTTTTCCTATTAGAGGCATTCAGGGCACAGTCTTCAACAATAGTAGTATGTTCACGTTCTGGATTGACAAGCACCTGTACAAACCATCAAGGTAGCTTAGAATAACCAATCTATATTATTCTAAATGACACAAAATATGATGAGATGGTAATGCAAACTATAAAAGACGCTTAGAATAACCAATCTATATTGTTGTAATGTGTTGCATACCTCTTCGAAAGGATCAGTGGCTATTTTTGGGGTCCATGATCAATCGTGCCAGGAATATCGCAAAAGTGGGAAAATGAGAAATCTATATTGTCACAATAGAAAAGATGCTTAGACTAACATATCTATATTAATCTAAACAACTTGAATGATGATGAGTTGGTGATGAAAACTATAAAGGCATACCTCTTGAAAGGATGAGGCTGGCTATTGTTGCAAAAGTCCATGATCAATCTTGCCAAAAATATCACAAAAGTGCATACAAAATATCACTATTAAAGACACCTACATTGCAATAGTATATAAAATATCAGCATTAAATAAAAAAACTAATGAACTTAATCATAATGAACATAAGCATTCTACCTTCCATTCTTGAAAATGCTATTCAAGTGTGCAAAAGGTCATCTCTTTGCTTAAGAGTATCCAATATTGCTTCATGATCAACATTACTAAGTGTCCATAGTTGTTTTGTCTTTGGTCTGGCATGATGCTTCAACAACTTAACATTTGTTGCTATAACAAGGTGCGAATACATGAGAATGGTTTTGTGTTTCTCGTAGTATTCAAATGCAGGTATGCCATTATTTCTAATCATGTATGTTCGCAACCAAGTTCCTGCAACCACAACTAAACCTGTAGGATACATGAAACCATCATCATCTTCCATCGGTTGTGTTAGCTTATGCTTTACCCGCACACATCGAGCCAACCAATAGTCTGATCTCTCTTCATTCCCCTACAGTGCAACAACTGCAAAAATATGTCCTAGCTGTAGTAGATATGAAAGTAGGTCATAATCAACTGAACTTTCCATTATGTCATTTGTCATGGATATGTTTGAGATAAAGGAGTTAGATACTATGGTACCCATGTATCCACCCACTCACTTGACTCGCATTGATCCCACTCGCACTGAATACAACTCTGACAAAAACAAGCCAACTCTCATGTCTAAATGGTCCATGTGCTTGCATATGAGCTTCGAAATGAATGCATCTTTGAAGAATCTTTGATTGTATGACAATCCAATCTGCCTCCCACTGTACCCTCCTCAACGAACCAAAAGAATCTATGCACTGTTGAATCAAGTGTACCTCACTGTGACAATGTTGAACTACACCAATCAACTATAAAACATGCATCGCTGAATTTTGCTGCTGAAATATTCAATTGCTCCTTAACTAAAGCTCTCTTTACACATGCACCTACTCCATCATGCTCCCCTTTCCCATGCCCAACTTCAAAAAAACTCCAAATATGAGGTAGACCCCTCTCTACATGCATTCTACTCAACCAATAAAACATACGAGCATTCTTGAATTGACCTATGCAATTATCTGACCAAATTAGATGTTGGCCCAATGCTATATCATGCTCCTGCAAGAACTCAAAAAAATTCTTCAAATAATGTTGGACATACTCAGACGAATGAGATCTATCATCACTCATATAAAAATGATACTCTCTGATTATCTTTCAATCCTCCTCTATACTATCAGGTGCATGTCTAAACATTATGTGGACAAAAATAGTAATCTGAATGGAATTGTAATACTGAGATTGTACCTCATTTTGTGGTTGCAATGTGTAGTTTTCTGCAAAATCAACCACTTATATAATAGTGCCAATTGGAAAATAGTCCTTACACATCCTAAATTGTTGATCGAACCACTAAGATCTATAACTACGCCTTGCATACTTGTAGAAAAGATTGTCCTTAAAATCTGAAATAAAATCAGCAACACTGCATTCTTTTGTAACCAACTCACATCTAGAACCTTCACCTCCACTTTGCAAAGTATATTTGACTATCTCATATCTCTTTTTCTCAACAAGCTTCTTTCCAAATTCATGTTCGGAACTCTCATGAAAACATTGAACAAACTTTGACAAGCCACCACATTGTGAGCACTTTTCATTTAAACAATCATTTCTATAGAAAAAGCAACCATCATCTCTAGAACATAAAAATAGATCTAGCAAGTCCCTTGATGATTTCAAAGATGCATTGCACCACACTCCTACAACATTTCATTAGTATGCAAAGTAGAACGGATATAGCATAATAGCTCATGGTACATTGAAAACTCCACATGGTATTTGCAACAACAAGTATTACGAATCTTAAGAGGCACACAACAAAATGGCTTCAAACCCTCAAAAGTCCTTTGCGAGATTTCCATATTTTTATGTGTTTCAATAAATTTTTTGAACATTGTTTGGCTTGATTCCAAGAAATGTTTAGGATGTGGTGTACGGTCTCGATTGCCAATTCTTAACTTTAAAACATCCTTTGCATTGGGTGATACTATAGAGTTATCATGCCAAAATTTTTGAATTACTTGCTTTACATTATCGGTTAGCTTCTTATCAACACGTGGAAGCCTCCCAGAAAAAGCCCATGTATCATTTTGAAGAGGATCATCTATTCTTTCTCTTCTTGCAAGTGCTCTATCCAAAGTTTTACAATTTATGTCAAAATCAATACAAGTTTGTCTCATAAAGCGAGCCTTTTCAGTTTATGGCTTACTAGGGCAGTTGTAATGACTCTCCGGTAGCTCTCTTATCCTTTTCCTTGTTACTTTTTCCAATAGACTTGAGAGCATTAAAAATATTTTTTGACAATAATGAGGAATTTTTGGTCTTTTTTGTTCACACAAATCTTCAATTTGGCTAGCAAAGGTCTCATCTTTTGCATCTTTAGCAATTGTACAAAAAGTTGGCATTGCTCGGTCAATGTCTTATCACTAAAATATTGGTTGAAAAGTCTTCTAGCCCACAATCGAACAGTTAAATTGATTGACCTCTTTCCTTCAAAATTGTTTGTAATGTTCTCATCAAATTCAAGTAACCATTTAGGGGTTCTTGAAGGTCTTGAAATTGGAATATGTCTTTCTTCCATACAAGGTTCTTCATTTCTCATGTAATTTGGTGAAACATAATTTACACTTGCTTCAATATTATGATCAAAATCTTCATTTCCAACATTTCACCTTGAACATTTTCAATATCAATTTGAATAATTTCATTCCCAATTTCAATATCATGTTCAACATCTTCAAATCCAACATTTTCACCTTGAACATTTTCATTATCAATTTCAATATCATGCTCAACATCTTCAAATCCAACATTTTCACCTTGAACATTTTCATTATCAATTTCAATAAGTCCATTCCTAATTTGAATATCATGTTCAACATATTCAATTCCAACATTTTCACCTTGAACATCTTCAATTTCCTCTTCATTTGAAAGACCATAGGGGTTAGGTTCACCAATATTTAACATACCTTGTCTTCTCTTCCTATGACTTTCTCTATCTCTTTGTCTATATGCTTCAATTTCTTCTTTTGTAATCTTTCTCTTACGTTTTTACTGCCGACGACTGCTGCTCCCCATTATACCTCATAAAAGATGCTAAAAATCATTGCTTGTGACAAATTTCAATAGAAGATGCTCCAAAAAGTTGATATTTGTCTCTTCCTGTCTAAAACCGCATGTGTGTCACCTGCAAATAGAATGTAGGGTCCGTTGGAATGCACAAAACGACCCACATGGGGATTTTCTATGGCCCACAAATCCGATATCCGTTATGATCTGATATCCGATTCATTTGAAAAAAAATTACAATACT